>JAKIXB010000019.1:600000-750694 GCA_021642125.1 Nothophoma quercina
CCGCGTTGTCGTCTCAAGCACGCTCAACCCCCCTGTCGCACCGCTCGGTGTATCGCAGATCACTTCGCACCCACGCATCACGTTCCAGCAGTTCCTCGGCTCGCTCGAGAGCTTTGGATACAACGTTCCCGAAGTGCCATACTCGCAATGGAAAGCCAACATGGAAGCCTACGTCGCAGACCGCAGCGGTACAAAGGAAGAAAACGCGCTCCTCCCGCTGTATCACTTTGTCACTGGCGACTTGCCAGCCGATACCAAAGCTCCTGAGATGGATGACCGCAACGCTGCGAAGGCGCTTAAGGAGGACGAGAAGTGGACGGGCCAGGACTGGAGCGCTGGCGGCGCCGTCACTGAGGACACAGTGGGTGTGTATGTCAGCTATCTCATTGAGTTGGGCTTCATGCCTAAGCCTGAGAAGAAGGGGTTGAAGGACTTGTTAGCAAGCAAGTTGACGGATGCCATGAAAGAGACACTCAAGACAGTGGGTGGTCGCCGTGGTGTTTAAATAGCACATAGACAAAAGTACGAGAACATGTATATTCGAATTCACCACAAACGGGGTCCAAATATACAAACGTGGAGATCGCACGGCAGAACAGGGCGTTCTTGACTGAGTTAGCTCGAGAATAACTATTCATCTCGATGGACAACGCTGTACACCCAGACGACGACAAGACTCTTATACCTCCAGCGGATTGCTCTAAGAAAGTGCTTGAGATTCTGGCGTACTTTGTTTTCGACGCTGTTGACTGTGATACACGATTTAGATTCTGGCGGGCCCCAGATATAAGATAGCGCGGTGAGTTTGTTAACTTGATCTTCCAGTGGTGCTGTGGAAAAGCTCGTATTGGATGATAGTCGCGTCTGCAGCTCGGCAATGTTCGTAGTAGCTGGAGACTGCCTGTTTTTTGTGCATAATGAGGGGTATATGAGTCTTGAGTTGAGCACCATGTGCAGGCGGTGTAGGGCTGAGGTGAGGGGGTGTTCGGTGGGAAATATCCATCTCCCCAGGAGCCCCAGCCAAATGCATAGATCACGGTACCGAGACTGTTACCTATCATCTTCCGGACTGTCAGCATGTCGTAGACGCCGTCTGTCATGGAATATAATATGGAGTGGGGCCCAATGAAGAGAGCCGGCGGGTCGATATGTCCGGACCGGAACCGATCAATCCTTGTTTTGACTTCCATCTGCCCTCTACTCATCACACCGTGCCTATTGTGCCTTGCATGCTCTATCTCATGTGAAGTCGAGCTGGGGAAGCAATGCTTTCTCACAACGAAATGGCGCGATCTGCGACGGCTGAGAGCGCTCGACACTTCGGCCATGCCTCATGATGGCACTTTCGGTTTCATCTCAACCACCAAAATCCTTTTTCTACACACAGGACGACTGGCATCAGTCTGCGCTCTCCAAAGCGCAATCAAAGATTTGGTGCGTACCAATTGTGATGTTGTTCACTGAACAAGGGGAGGGCTGCTTTGTGATATAGCGTTGGAGACGGCCATGCTTCAACGAAACGGCACCGGTAGGTCTCGTGGGTGCTTCGCCCAGTCTTCACAAGATAGAAACTATACCCGATGCGGCAATGTTGTGCCCTTAGTAACGCAATGCATACTTTTTCGCCCGCTAGGGATAGCGACGTGTTATTGGTTCAAACTTACCTCTGTGCCTAACCAGATCCGGAAACTTAGAAAGTCGTTTAATGTCATCAGCCGGCAAGCTGAAGTCTAGAACATAGAGGGATAGCTCCGGGGAGAATAGTGGTTGTAAATCATGGCAATTTGGAAGATTGCGGTGTTGTCGTCCAAAATTCCCTCGGGTAAAGATGATCCAGTCCGACGTCTTTGTGCTTGGGTGTTGGACTATGCATAGATTGGTCGCACCGATATCACGGGTGTCATCCATCGCGAAATGAGAGCTCAGTATTTGAGAGCTCCGGGAAACACTCGGATATCAACGATTTGTTTTCACTGAAATCATGGCCGGACCTGCAACATCCGCTGCTGAACAGTGTCACTGGAACACGGATGTGCGGAAGTGAATACACACGTGAATGGGTTGTTATGCAGCCTATACGGCGGCTTTACCAATGCTGAGTTCTTGCCGTACCGTCCGTACTATTCTCCAGCACTTTTTGCAAATACACCTATGCTACAGTGATGTCCGTCGTCATGGAGTCTGCAGATCAATGTACCCTTTGACTGTGAATTCCAGTTGAGTACCATCTTTGCGTGGTTAGCACAGCGTAGGCTTCGCTCAGTGAGCGGTTTTGTGCTATCATGTCGTCAAGGTGAGTGGAAGCAACCTGTCGTCCGACGGGTCTTGCAGGCTTGTAAGGTGACAGCATATGTTGTATAAATTGAACTCATTTCTGCCTCTTGCTATCCAGTCAAGCAGCTCTACTATCCCTTCGAACTTCCTCTTACACTGTTCAGTCATTAAACATGTCTCCCACCACCCTCTTCACAGTAGCTCTCGCCCTGGCTGGCGTCCTCGACGCAAGTCCGATTCAGAAACGAGATGGAGGAGATGCATTCTCCGTTGAGCAGGTCCACGTGGCTTACAAGCTGAAGAACGGACCTGGTCAAATCGCGCAGACGCTGCAGAAGTACGGCCAAGAAGTGCCGGAAAATATACAGGTGGCTGCCAACATCCTGGCAGCTTCTACAGGCACTGAGCCAGCCAATCCCAGTGACCAGTATGATTCAGCATACGTGTGTCCTGTAGTCGTTGGAAACACCACGCTTCAGCTCGACTTCGACACTGGAAGTTCTGACCTGTAAGAGAAACTCAATCGGCTCTACTCGGACCGATACTGATTTATCTGTAGCTGGGTGTACTCCTCGCTTCAAAACCAGTCTCAGCTTACCGGTCGCAATTACTACAAAGTCGATCCTTCGAAGCAGATGCAGGGCTCTACCTGGTCGATAAAATATGGCGACGGGTAAGTCGCACGAAAAAACAGTTTCCGAGCATCTCCTAAAAGTCCACAGATCTACCTCCTCTGGCGAAGTCTACGCCGATAAAGTCGCGGTTGGGCCGGTCACTGCTACTTCACAGGCTGTCGAGGCCGCCACTTCGGTCTCAAGCTCGTTCTTGAGTCGAAAAGGCATCGATGGTCTTCTCGGGCTTGCATTCAGCTCACTTAATCAGATCAGACCCACTCAACAGAAAACCTTCTTCGACACAGTCAAGCCTTCTCTAGCTGCTCCTCTGTTCGCAGTCACCCTCAAAGACCGCGCGCCAGGCAGCTACGACTTCGGTTTCATCAACCCCAGCAAATACACTGGCCCTATCACCTACGTCGCCGCCGACTCCAGTAGGGGCTTCTGGGGCTTCCAAGCAACAGGCTACGCAGTCGGATCCAAGACCGGAGCAGCCACGCAAACGAGCATCAACGGCATCGTGGACACAGGCACCACCCTGATCTACGTCGACAAGTCCATCACCGACGCCTACTACAGCGCGTTCCCCGGCGCCCAACTCAACCAGCAAGCCGGCGGCTACGTCTTCCCGTGCAGCTCCACACCACCCGACTTCTCCATCGTCGTTGGCGGAGTCGCTCAGACTGTGCCCGGCAAGCTGATCAACTTCGCTCCTACGTACGCGGGCTCCAGCACGTGCTTCGGCGGCATCCAAGCCAATACTAATCTCGGGCTTACTATCTTTGGCGACATCTTTCTCAAGAGTCGCTACGTGGTGTTTGAGAACTCGGGCTCGACTCCGCGCCTTGGTTTTGCGAAGCAAGCGTAAAGTGCTTCTGAGCTTACCCGCCGGAATGTTGTTAAGGGACAGTTGTTGGGTATGGTGATTGGCTCTATATACATGTTGGATCGATCTTTGTTTTCACGCAGCTCCTAGCTGGGTGCTAGTCGCAGTGCGATCAATCGCGGATTAGGTTTTTTGATATTATTTTGATATAGTACTTTGTAACTTAGGCGAAACACTTATTTATCTACTCTAAAACTTCATTTATGCCTGACTTGCAATTTGTAGACATGACAACTTTGTATTTCTTCCGGGAATATGTGCAGTCATGCAGGCTGAAGATATAGTTTGATTGTACTGACTCTTCACATACGAATAGCGTTCACTCAGATTGCAAAGCTATTGTGTCCTTAGCGCATGGTTGAGCAAGTGCTCCAGATCTAGGAGATGATTATCTCAACACGATTAACAATAATGTGTCTTCCCGCGCCGCTCGACTAACGTGAGATGAGCACCATGAAAGGTGGACTCATACACATGGAGAATGCAGAGGCACCATAATGACTCGCTCAGTCTTAAGCTTGGGGCACGGAGAAAGCAACATCGGTCTTGTCTCTATGTGCCTGTTTTGAGCCCCATGAGGATGAAACTGCCTGTGGCACTGCACATCCTCTCCCGATGAGGCTAAATCCCGACATCACATTACGTGGAATTACCACTTGTTGATAACGCAACGAGGATCTTCCGATTTGGATAGATGCAATTTGCATCAATCAGAGTGACTACGCCGAGAAGGGTCTTCATGTTTACAGTATGAACCTGATCTGCAAACTAGCGGTCGTAGACAGGCGCAAATTGGAGACAACAGGTAATGAGGAGATGTATATGTATAATAATGAGCTAGTGGCCAAGAGGGCAGCGGTAGCAGAGGAAAGAGAAAGGCCGAAGATAATGTGGATTATCACAGAAGGAGACGAGCGATTGGAGAGGAGGATCGATGAGTATAAGAGCACACGAGGGCTTTGCCTGCGCGTCACCGGTAATGTGAGCCTCTAAAAATAATCCACTGCTTAGTCTATGGTGATACCTTGACGAGGGAGTGCATCAAGTAATCCGTCAGGAAACACTACGTGTTGGAAGCTCTTCACAAAATACCATCGGAAGCTGTCTGATGAATCAGTCTTGCAAAAAATGGTGCCAAACGTGGTGAGTGCATGTGGAGGGTCGCAACCGTCCGCAGCAAACTCCGTAACAGGTACTAGGAACGACAGTGGCGATATCGACTCGATATCTGGCGGTGCCTTGCAAACGCTTTGTCAAGTGCTTCAAGATCCTAGAAGTATACATCCTAGAAGTATACTAGTGTTCCCCACGGTACTGCACAAGCACGACAGAACGTTGTACAATCAAGTTTATGCTCATTTGCTGTACAATCATCCAAACAGGTGGACCTTGGAAACACCCCTCAGATCACATCCAACTGATATTTCTCTAGGCCAACACGAAATCCTCCAGGGGTATGCCTGCTTCTCGCAGAGTCTCTGGTAGCACAACGAGCTTGTGCGGCCATCTCTGATATTCTTCGACCTTGATGCCCGCCTCTTGCAGAAGCTCAGCCGGATCAGTCCTGAAGACCCCTGTCCGTAGGTTTTGGAAAGCTATGCCCCTGTTTCCAATCCGGTCACTACTTCCGAGTTCGTCATGCCAAACAGATCTGTATTGTGCGTCAAGCCCACTTCGATATATGGCTTCGCCATCCATCAGACCGTGGACATAGCACACCCCTACCACTAACCAGGTGCGGCGGCCATCCGAATTAGTGGCAGGCCGGAGTACTACAGGGAAGGAAGAACCAAGGACAACGCAGACTATATCCCCTAGTCGCGTCCCTGTTGGTGCGAGACCAATGTGTCCAAGGAGTGTCGTAATGAAGCATCGACCAGTGAGAGCCAGATGTATCTCCTTCATGCATCTAGACCAATGACTATCGACATCAAGCTTTCCAGACCATACAGCTTGGAGAAGTCTACTTACATCTTTAAGGGATGAAAGTCTTGGTCGGTGTTGAATATGAATGTCTTGAAGAAATTTTGCAGCGAGAGTGGCGGAGTAGGCCTCAATCAAGCTCTCTGCATTGGGAGGATAAGCGCAGAAAGTATCGTTTGAAGGTTTTATGGCCTTCAAGAAAGCCTGAAAGAGAGGCCATGCGGAGGGCAGCAATGCCTCCTTTAGTTCATATTCCGTCACCTCCGTGACTTCGGAAATTGAAACTCCAAACACAGTGCAGTATGAGCTGGTAACATCGAATGACGCCTGAGCAGAAATGAACCCACACGCACTCCAAGTCTCAAACAAAGGTTCTTCACACCTGAGGCGAGTCGACCAATCCGGAACCCATGACGGGATATCTAGATATCTAGTCGACAGCTCGCAGGCTTGTAATACGTCAAGTGTTCGTCTTGACGTAATCTGGAGCTGCGTGATATTGATGTAAACATCTCCTGCTTCCAGAGAGTAATTCGGTCGAAACGCGGCTTCGTCTATCCCGGAGAAGAAGCTCAAGACTGCATATACTTTATCACGAGGATCTCGACATTGGAAGGTACGGACGCGAAAGCGTAGGTCTTCGTAGGAAAGACGACGGCCTTGTGCCGATCGCAGTTTAGCAATCGCGTATACCTGCCTCAATGCTCGCTGGAAGGTCGGATAAAGCGAAAAGTGTGCCAAGCTCCCTTGTGACTTGCGGTAAAAGCAGAAAATGGAGTCCCAGACGTCGTTCTCAGTGATTGTAGCGAACCCGCACTGGAACAAGACCTTTGCTGAGAGCTTGATTTCCTGCAGAATCCAAGCCCGTTCAAAGTACGGGCGTACAAGTAGAGAGGTCATGCAATGCATCTCGTCATCGTTCCAAAAGAGGGGATGGTCGGGCACACCCCATAGCGCAAGTTGTTCTCTGTGAGTCCTGATATTTGGTTGATCGGCCGACTCTGAGCATCCGGGACTCCGCGAAATTGCAGCAGATGGTTGTAGTATGCGGAGATTCCAATTCACTTCCACGTTATCAGCGACTTCTTGTAAGATGCGAATTGCTGTGTTGCCGTTGTTCTCCTCTGGACCGAGCCACGACACCGTTAGATCGGATTTCTCGTAGATAACGCCCATGATAGCGACTTGGACATTCTTTTCTTTGATGTTCTTCTGATCAATGCACAAGGCATCGATCCACATATATCGCGGGTCTCGCTCGTGTCGGAGATGTCTTAAGGCAATCTCTAGATTCCCCGTAATCAGGATAACACGCGAGCGATGCCACGATCTCTTGACTGTCACATGTCCTGGGTCTTCCTCCGAGCCCCAAGCATATGACAGAGCCTCGTACCCAGGGTGTTCTTCCTGTCGTGTTGTCAGCATACGTCCGAGAGCATAGTCACGAGGACCAACATCTAGCCTGCGAATGGTGAAATCGATGATGAGCTCATCATTGAAGACCCCCGGTCGTAAGACGGCCACCCGGATCTCCTTCTCAGGGTCTGGCAAAGGGTCGTATCGAAAAGTCCTCATAGCAGCAGACTGGTCGCGATCCGAAGCAAGAAACCAACCGACTGTTATGACGTGACCTTCGCCAGCTTCTGAGAACAAGTGGACGAGTGAACTTGACTTCGCTTGTCGTGGTAGGCAGCAATCACGGTCCCGACATAGATGTGCATCACATTCTGCAGCTCAATAGGCATGAGCATAGCAGAGTATCAGTTGCATATCACATGCAGTCGGTTCGAGGACTCATACATGCGCAGGTTTACGCAGACGCAAGGTAGCTTGAGGATAAAGGATGTACTGAAGTTGAGAGAGGGGTGACAAGGCTGATTCGGCCTGCGCTTGCACTGTTTTGGATTAGCGTTCTCAGCTGCATGCACTGCTGCTTTGCAATCTTAATCACGATGCAAATGTCGGTAAGTCAGGTGAGAGTTGGGTGTCATATTCAACTACACTCTCTAATATGTTCAACCAATCTTCTTGATATGATCCGTAACCAAGCAAGTCCAGTCCGAGCTGTTGTAGTAGATGGTGTGCCCATCGTTGTGCGTCTGTTGTCCAGTACTTGGGATTACATCGCCCAATTGCCAGAACAGATCCGCAGCCATTCCCGCATCCTTCAATCCCAAGCTGGTGTTCTGCCACTTGCTCTCCACCGGGCAGTGGTCCGCAGCTACATCGACACCGTACTCCTCCAAGAGGCAGGGCTTGTTAGCTTTCTTGCAAGCAGCAGCGTGCGAAGTGATCCATGCGTTGCCCCAGTCATTCGTTGTACCCCAGGACTCGGGGTACAGGTGAATTGTGCCGAAGGAGACGTTGGGCAGCGCGAGGTTAGCGGCAAAATCGAGACCTTCGCCAAATTGGTAGGGGTACGAGCCATCGCCGGTGAGACCGAAGCCCTCGTCGCCGATGGCAATCATATGGTCGGTGTCGAGAGAGCGGACGTAGTTGGACGAGCTACGGATCCAGTTGGTCAGAACTGAGGTGGCGCAACCATTGCAGCGGGGCTCGTTGGCAAGCTCCCAAGCGAAGACGGCGGTAGAGGTGCGGTAGCGCGAGACGACGGCCTTGATATAAGCTTGGTACATGCTCTGACACTTGGTAGACTGGTACCATTGTGCGTTGCTGCTGACGCCGCAGGCAGAGAAGTACGCTGCCATGCCGCCGTAGTCGATCCAGTTGTTTACGAAGTTGATGATGAGTTTGATGCCGTTCTTCTCGGCGGCTTTGACGACGGCATCAAGGCGCTGCAGACCGTTGGCGCCGGTGTTGATGGTTGCTGTTGAGCCAGAGAAGGACTGGAAGTAGACTGTGCCAGAGCTGGGAATGGAGGTCACATCGTTGAAACCCCATACGCGAAGGATCTTCTGGCCTGAAGTAGCTAAGTGACCCATGATGGTATTCACATCGTTGTCATTGGTAAGGAACGGGATCCAGTAGCTGTTTGTGCCGGCATAGTCTGCAGAGAGTTAGTATGGACCCTCAGGACATCGTTTATTAACCTACACTTTGTGACACCGTCAATGTTGAACTTGAGGCCAGCGACCTTGGAGTACGAGGCTCGACCGGCTACATCATTTTTCGCAGCTGGGAGTGCAGCCACCGCAGCGATGAAAGAAAGAACTGTAGCAAGTCTCATGTTGCTGTGGATCGAGATGTGGAGTCGATGTCTGAAGAACAACGAGAAACAGCAGCCTTTATGAGGAGCGGACATCCAATTTGCTCAGAGCATGATCTGAGCTAGACGGAGACATCTTCTCCGTTTCGAAATAAACTCGTTCTTCGTTGGCAGATGAAAGGACCCTAACGGTGGGGTCACTATAGTCCAAATACCCTTGTGTTGTCGATCAGAGGTCTTGCGACACTGCAGTGGACGGTGTTCGAAGGGAACCAAGTGGGGGCTGGAGTCTTCTTGGCTGCAATCTCTACAGAATATCACGAACTGCACGGAGCAGTAAAACCCGTGCTCAAAGAGCACGATTGACGGTTTTGAGGCGAGGAGCAGTCAAGTCATGAGGTTCCGTGTAGATTAAGCAAGTGCGTCAAGCGTCCGGGATCCTTGATTAGCGAGGCGCCAAAATCTGGGGTGCAGTGGATCGTAAATTGCCCAACAGGTGAGTTCGACACATGACAATGCATTTATCGTACTGTTGTTTGTATGCGCACAAGCCTGTTTCTCCTTGCTGGCGTGGGTATGAATCGATGTTCTAGCTTGTTGCTCGTGCCTGCGGCGCTGGAGGTCTTGTCCCTGCAGGACAGCCAAAGAGACAACAGAATGTCGCTCAGTATGCAAATTTCTATATACACTCGACATTCACGCTCTGTAGTGATGTTGAAATGATGGTGAAGGCTGCGTCTCTACTCGTCGAAGACGTGGAAAGGTTGGTTGAGGTGATGAGAAGGCACGACCGAACGCTAGCAAAGCGCTAGTGCGGAGGCCCATCGTACCCACACATCGATAGGATCCATGTCTGGAGGTCGTATATTCGTTACAGTTCAGTATCCCAACATGTACCTTCCAAGTGATATTAGTCAATTTTCTGGACAGGTCTGCAGGTGCACCTGCGACGGCAAGCTCTTAGGAAGGGCTGACCAAACGGAACCTAGCAGTGGCTCTTTCTATTTCTGCAGAGCAGCCACCAACCCTCAATCAACTCAATGCAAGTGCGGCGTAGCTACCTATACCTAAGGAGCACATCTTCATCTTTACCATGGCCGTTCCTCCCTCTCCTTTCTCCTTGCACTTCGATTGAACACGCTTTTCCGAAGCTTACCGCAGCCTGGTGGTGTTTTCGCCGGCTTCCTCACTCCTCCACCATATGCCCTTTTCAGCTGTATGCACGGCCTAATGTCCGTCCACGCGTCGACACAGCAGTGTGACAAATGATGTTCACATGCGCACCATCTCAGTCTGCCACACGACGTTTGCCAATGCAAGGCTGCATGTGCTGCAAAAGGTGGCACGAGCGTCCCGGTGTTGCACCTAACCATAATGCCATCCACTCAAGTCACAGCGAACAGCGGAAAAACATATCAACAAGATGATAATATCCGTTGGCAACTTCGTGCAGTGTTACAAGCACCTTGATGGATAGTTCAGTGCTCGAGCAAACCTGTTGGCACGTCATTGGGGGCTGAAAGCAAGCCACGCCATGGCGCCAGAAGCGCTGCGGCAGCGCCAGCTGAACGTGCACATCCTCGATGGGGCACAGGGCTGAGATGATCCAGCCGTGGAGCCGCAGGGCCTGAGACAGCCCACTGCACTGCGCAAAGCTCGATATCTCAGGCGTATTGCTGGCCGTCTCTCTCTTTCACTTGCATCTTTTCAGGTCTTTCTGTCGATGACGTCGCCGCTCGTGTGCACAGTTGCAAGCTGTTGTTGCACAGTACGGGTCACATTAGCTTGGAACGCCCTCTAGCCTTCTCGAACTATCAACTGCGATTCGGCGATAAACAAGAGACGGCTAAAACTCTCCCAGACAGCGCTGCAAGGAGGGGCAACAGCAGTGGACCCTAGACAGCCCTACGCATAGCACCCGCGGCAGCAATGGCCGACCGCCGTCGCGAAGCTTCAAGCAACCCCAACAGCGCAGATTCAACGCCCGCCCTGCCTTCGCTGGGCTTTGAACATACTTCTCCTACTTTCGGCATCTCCTTCGTCCAGCCGCCGTCCACTCCCACCACACGCGCCGGCTACTCACGATTGGGCAACGATGCGACCGATCGACCTGCGCCGTCCACAATTGCAGAGGAAGATGAAGAAGATATTGCGGATAGCTTCCGCAGGCAAGGTAGCAGTGGGCTGGGTATAGCAACAGCTGGAGAGTCTCCGACGTTGGGCAGTGGATCAGCAATACCGCCACGCGTGCGCAACACAGGCAGCACTCCCGTGTGGAGTCCAGACATTACAGTATCGCCGCCAGGCACGAGCGAACCTTTCCTCGGTAGATTTCCCCACGATTCGGCGGAGGCTACACCTGATCTGGCACGCGACCGCTTCAGTCCATATACGGGGAGCTATGAAGAATTCCAACGTGGCATGCTTGGACGTGCGCAAGCCAACGCCAGCACCTCCGACTTCCAGCAGTACCTGCACACATCAGATACCCAAGGATTGCGTGGCGCGCCCTCGATCAAGTCGGCGTTCGACAATAATGGGTTCCATCCCGGACACGAATGCCAGACGCGCAGAGACTTCTACCGTTCGCGATTCTCCTGGCTCAATGCCACTCTTGTATTCATCTGCGTACTGTCCACGGTACTCTCAGGCATCTTCTTGGGTTTAGCGCTGAAAGGTCCACGATATGGCCGCTTCATCAGCACCAGCGAAGGAGCTAAGATGCGTCCTGCGACTGCGATACTCTGGACTTCTATTATCGCCAAGGTCATTGAACTTTCATTTGTCACTGGTTTCGTTGCGTTTTTAGGCCAAGTGCTGAGTCGTAGAGCTTTCAGTCGAAGTGGAGGTGTGACATTGTCCGAGCTGAGCATGTGGCGTTGGGTTGTCCAACCTGGTACCCTTATCACCCACTGGGAGACCGCCAAGTATGCTGGATTGTCCTTCCTAGGTATGCTCAGTCTATTGAGTGCGATTTTAGCAACTCTTTACGCGCCTGCAGCCACTGCGCTGGTCCAGCCGATGTTGACAAACGGAAAACTGGAGACAAGGCTCTTGGCCGGAAGCGTCAAAAGTGACTTTGCAAACATTCTTCACATCCAGAAGATGTGTCAGACGCCGATCAGCGATAAGGTTGATCCTAACTACTCCGGTACAACATGTACGCAGATTGAACACGCTGGTCAAGGGTTCTACAACTACCACAAATACCTGGCCGACTGGACGACCGAGGCAAATACAGGTAACAGTTCGTCTGATCAGGAAAAACGCCCGCTAGGATTTGCACTTCTGTATGAGAACACCACAATCACAGCTCAGTGGATTGATATCAGCAACACCACACAGGTATCAAAAGATCTTGGCCGAGTCATTAACAACGTCTCCCTTGCTATGCCACATGCTGGTGTGTTTGCAGCAGCACGCGACCAAAGGAATGGTATTCTTCAGCCAGAAGAACTGGATTCAGAAGGAACCTACCAGCTCGAGGCTTCGGTGCCCTCGCCGGTAATGAAAGTCCTGTGCGTCAACATGAACGAAACCGAGCTTGAGCCCCTAGTGTACGAACGATGGCCTCAGGCTGGGGTAGTCAATGCCACGACCTGGACCCCACAGCTGTTGATGGCGAATGCAACTACCACAAACGAAACAGTGGTAGACGAGATCTTCGGCTGGACGAAACAGGACAAAGAGAAGATGCTGGACTACCCACCGGTTTTCTCCAGATTCCCCAAGCCTTTCAACACGATTTTGAATCATACAAGTTACGCTTGGGGAAGACCTGCTATTTACTTGATGGGTCAAGGTGGATTAGCTGGTCTCGAAGGATATGCAGGATCCAACATGAGCGGGATCTACTCCGTTTGCAAGATCGACATCGACATCACACCATATTGTAGCACGCGATATAAGGCTGGTGGCTCTGGTGGGAAAATGGAGGCCCTGTGTGGCAGCCCTGACGCGAAAGATGATCAAACTACTGCAACAAAGCTTCGCGATATGGCTTATATCAAGAGTTTGACGAACGCAACCGTGGTACGAGGTGTTCCCAACTGGCGAGATGTTGGCACCGATTGGTCTAACAGTTTGTCACTTGGTACTGGCCTTAGCGACGGAGAAGCCAGCAATTCGAGACTCTTGATGCAGTTGCAGCTCGTACCTAAAGGCGATAACAAAGCTACTGCGGATAACATCGATGTCAAACTCAATCCTGCACGCCCTAGCATGGCCGAAGCAATCGCCGTCTTGTCTGGCTGCACGTTACTCAAGAGCTTCATAGACGCACCCTTCGTTCCTTTCTGGGTAGGTTGGAATTCTAGCGATGGCAGTCTGATCGTGAATATTTGCTGATCTGCGTAGAACTACACTGTCCCCGAGGGCAAAGCGTCGCTCGACAACCCGCAAACCCAGTACTTCAATGCGACCATCATAGCACAGCAATATGCATCTGGCGGTGTGGACCATCCTTCAAAGGCCTGGATGGTTATCCTTTTCCTGGTTTTTCTGATGAACATCTTCGTCCTCGTTTACTTCATCTTCCACCGTGGACTCGTTACCGACTTCTCAGAACCACCAAACCTTTTTGCATTGGCTGTGAACAGCCCGCCAAGTCAGGCCCTTGCAGGAAGTTGCGGTGGAGGACCAGAAGGCAAACAGTACATGGTCAACTGGTTCGTCAATCACGAGGGTGAGCACCTGTATATGGAGCCTGGCGAGAAGACAGCACTTTTGGCTGAGCATCAGCACTCACACGCGCACTCACACGCGCACTCACACGCACACAACCACGATCAGAGTGCCCCAAGGGAGGTCCAGCCAAGAGGAAATGGAGTCTTGTCAACGGTGGCAGCAGCATTCAGTGGTGTGCGATTACCATTTGGCTCTAAGAAGAAGACCCCGGTGAGAGTCAGTGAGCCTGCCGGTGCTGAGCGACTTCGCCCTGTGAGCGCGGTGGGAAGTATGCGATCGGGAGCTTCGCCCTCTGAATACGAACTCGAAGACGGCGAGACACGGACGCAGCGGCAGTACGCTAAACTCTCGAAACGGAGAAGCATGCTCTGAGTCTCGTGCTTACGCAGTCTATCTGTCAGCAATTGCAAGGCGACAGAAACGGTTAGATCCCCAAGAGGGGCTGCTAGTGTATCCTTTCCACGCTGCTTACTGACTTTTGTCGTCAACCACTTATGTCGCACCCAACCTAAATCGAGCCACGTACATGGGGATTGAAATCTTTCCGGACCAAATCACACCACGGAAGTATTCAGATACCGCCCGCCTGCATAAGTCACACCAAGAGAATGGCTCACGCTTGTGACCTTTGTTCTAACGTGGTCTCCTTCAACGAAGATTACGACCCTGAGTTTGTCGTCCAGGATGACTATTTCCATCAATCATGCGCAGCTTGCAAGCAAGCTGGATCTCACGATTCTGATCTTTGTGCGTGGTGTGAGCATCTTCGACTGCGACACCTCATCAAATGCATAAGAATCCCGGATGTGTGGCCAAGGCCTCACTTCTACGTGAGGAGGGACCTCTTGACGAATCCCACGGTGACCAAATGTCATCTGTGTCGGCTCTTCCGTCATATACTACTCTCGATGTCGCACAAAATCTCGTTGGAAATTCTCGCCGAGGCTTGCATGGAGCTTTCACTGGATGTCTCCGACGGCTCAATCAGAGGATGGTTCACTAGCAACCACTTTGATGACATGGTCGGCCCAATGTTCTACATTCAAGACGCCAACACTGGTGAGTCTTTTGAACATATTGTTCTGGCTAGGACTGAATAAGCCTAGCTCGTATGCCTTCGCTGATCACGGAGACAATCTCATGGAAGTCCCTGCACGATGGCATGCAGGAGTGCCTGGAGCGTCATGAATTATGCCGCAACGATGCATCTCTTGAGCTTCCCTACGGCTTTCGCGTCATCGATATCGAAGAGCAGTGCATCTCCGAGATCCAGTCAAAGACCTGCGATTTTTTTGCACTCAGCTACGTTTGGGGTCAAGACACCTCGCCACATTCGAAGATCACCAAAGCAAGCTACGAAGTCCTCACGACACCAGGTGCCCTGTCTCGAATGATCTTGCCCCAAACTGTTCAGGACGCGATTACTGCTTGTAAGCAGCTCGGCCAAAGGTACCTCTGGGTGGACAGACTATGCATCGTGCAAGACAGCCCGGAGGACAAAGCCAACCAAATCTCTGCGATGGATCAAATCTACCGCTCAGCTCAGTTTGTCATAATCGCTTATGGCAGCGAGAATATGGACTCTGGTATGTCAGGTATCAGCCGTCCTCGACCGCAATCGCAGATGCGTGTCCAGGTCGCAGGCCTTACATTAACATCCGACGCCTTTGATGATTTCTGCGACCACGCTTTCAAAGGCTGTGTTTGGCTGGAACGAGGCTGGACTTACCAAGAATTCGAGCTGGCGAAGCGCAAACTCTGCTTCCGCAACATGCAAGCCTTTATCGAATGTCGACAAGGCCGTAAAGAGGAGTATCGACGGGGTTTTGGTGATATCGGCGAAGATATTTGGACAGCTCGGCGTGTCGATTCCATCTTTAGTCGATACACGAGTCACATCTATGCTTACTCCCGGAGACGATTGACCTTCAAATCCGACGGCGTTGCTGCAGTTACCGGTGTCCTCAAATGGCGCTATGAGGGCAAAGGTGAAATCCTAAATGGACTTCCGGAAGCACACTTCGACAGAGCTCTGTTATGGCTTGGCATCGAAACCAAATTGAATGAACCACCCAATAGCGACTTTCCTTCTTGGTCCTGGGCCTCTGTTCTAGGCACATGCGACAGCCTCAAATTTCGAGATGCTACGTGGCGCGGATATGCTGGGTACAGATCTTATGAATTTTGCGGCACACTGATACCTTGGTATACGGTCGACTTCAATGGGTCGCTTCGATCCGTCAACAGCATCCCAGACAACCAGCTCCGTGCTAAGTGGAAAAATTATGCAGCTATTGCGTACGAAGGATGTTGTGTGGCGAACTCCAAAGAAGATGCAGAGTATTTCTTGAGTCCTGCTGAAATGTGGCCAGACTACAGCGCCTACATTAAGCAGGTTGTCCCTGAGAACCCTTTCAGCCAAGCAAACCTGGAACGGCCTGAAGATTTGCTTCACGACCTGCACGGCCTCATGAAAGGGGACGTACTACTTACCCTCGCCCAAACCGTTGCGCTAGATTGGAATCTGTCCACATTCGAGGATAGCACAGGCATCGCCCTCCTCTCGCCCATCGGTGATAGGATCGGCGAGATTACCCTTCTCCTCGCAGATCAGACTCAATACGCACAACTCCCCACACTCTGGGGTCCTACAGTAGTGGTTATGGGTATCTCACTCGCCATCCTGACTGCGCCTGGGGAAGGCGCCAATTGGCCGCCGGGTAAGTTTGTGCATGTCGATGGGCAGGATTTTCCGGATATCCCAGTTGTGAACGTGCTTGTCGTAGAGAAGAAGGGGAAGTGTATGAGGAGGAGGGCTTTGGGGTGGATTTGTTTGGGGGACTGGGTGCGGTTGAAAGGGAGATGGGAGTATCTCTTGCTCGAGTGAGGTGTGTGCCTCCAAGAGTCTGGACTTCCGATTCTCGCATTTATGGTTTACCGGTAGTCGAAAGTTGCCGAACAGGTCGTCGCAAGATTGATATGGAGTTATAGTAATATAGCTTGGCAGGTTGGTACGCGAATGATTGCATGTCTGGCCTCTATCAACCACCGCCAGGTGCGCACTAAGGTAGCATCTGATTTTGCAAGAGCGCTCCTAGCATGGTCTGGCATCACAAAGCAAACTTCAGCTATATCCACACGGAAAATTATGCGGTTTAGGTCAATGTAGCAGTTTCGTCACATTCATCATGAGTTTCCAGCCCCCTGTGGGCCATTGCGCGAGTGTGCAGAAGCTGACCGCGACTTGTTACCCATCTCGTGTCTCTGAGACCAGTCGTTGTTCCGCAGTTCTTGCGGATGTGCCCATCGATCGTTATCACTAAGTTCATAGATACCCGATGCAGTTTGTCTAGCCATACCAGGCTCCTTCTCAACAGCCATCTCTCGCCGTTCACTATGTCCTGACGTTTCCAGTTCGGTGGGGGCGATTCCGCGCGATCGTTTGCGGCGTCGAAGAATGTAGAAGACGATTGCCGCTGCGATAAGAAGCACTAGTGGTATGACAGCACCGATCGCTGCTTTCGAGCCTGTTGATAAGCCTTCACTGTGCGAGGCGGAAGGTATCGCAGTGGCGACGTTTGTAGTTCTTGATGTCGTGGACGCTGTTGGTGCGGCGGAATCTGTTGGAACTGAGGAAGAGCAGGGATTCTGGATGATTGCAGAGCCTTCTCTCTGGCAAAGATCAAGAAAAAAGGACATGCCAGCTGCCCTCGTCAGCTCTAGCGTAAGCATTACGATGCGTAATATCTTACTTCATAAATCGTTCACAGGACACGATGCCCAAGCACAGCAGGCTATGTCGGTTACTGTCGAGCCGCAAAGACAGGTAACGTTGAGTAGACTATTACAGGAACCTATGTTAGCGGTCGCGCATGTGGTCTGCAAGCTTAGCTACGTTTTCCAACTCGATACAGTAAGGACGCACTTACTATACATTCCGGAAGATTAGTCGAATTTTCCTGGCCGAGGACGATGCGACAAATGAGAAACGCGATGAAGAGCGTGTACTGGATCGTTTGCATATTTGCTCTGCTAAACACGAGCAAGATCTGGCTCAAAAGGAAAGAGAAGGATTGTTTTGCAGGACAGAGTGTACTGGTCGAGGGGTGAAGTGTTGTGGTAGACCCAAACGGCATTGAGCCAGAACTAGGCGCAAGGTCAGGACCTCAAAGCTAGGGAAATCGAGCATCGTTGGGTTCTGCAAGGCCTCCGGTTGAAACTGGATTAGACTCTTGGGAGCGGCAGGTGTGTGTTGCGTATCTGCACCAGCTGCAAGCCACGTTCGGCAAGGCTGAGAGTGTAATGCATCAGGATTAACTATCGGCCATGAATGCGCTGCCCTCGACAGGCAATGTAGCGACTCACAACGAACCTGATACTCTAGCCCCTTTACACAAGAGCTCTCATATAGAGTAGACTGTGCAGGCTTGTCGTTGAGGGCTCGCGGGTTGTGGGTATACGCAAGGCTGAAGTACGCTAAAAGTCGGGGGATCGCTAACGAACATGTCACCAGACTTCTATTGCAGCCGCGGAGCCACCTTCATCTTGTGAGCTAACCATTCTCGTTTCCCCCTCTTCTTTGTTGCCTTCGCAGGTAATATCTGGACGTTGTTGGCGTGAGTGGCTCTGAGACATGAGTGGCCAATCTTCTGAACAGATGCTAGAAGGGTTGCGATGCACTGATTATCCCGCAGACAACTCACGAGGAAGTCTTTCAATGATCGAGTATAACGTGATCGACAGAAGTCTTGTTCGCAAGAGAGGTAGCCTCGGGTCCCGTTGCTCCTGTCCGTCCTTACCCACCATCCACCCTTAGTGAAGGACGATCCTCTCAGGTACCATACTACGAAGACAAACTTCCGACTCATCTCCCACAATACCGCTTATCATTCGTTATCAGTCATATTTTATAAGTCTTGACATACATGCCATGTCTAGTCCATTGA
Source organism: Nothophoma quercina (assembly GCA_021642125.1). Lineage (NCBI taxonomy): Eukaryota > Fungi > Ascomycota > Dothideomycetes > Pleosporales > Didymellaceae > Nothophoma > Nothophoma quercina. Next base: position 618,496 of record JAKIXB010000019.1, read on the forward strand.
CGGGTATCTGAAAGAACATCAGTCTGTCAGTATACCCTTGAAGAAGAGCTTGAGGGTGGAATACGTATCTATAGGTGCTCTGTAAAGTGAAAAAGACCCTGACCACATCTTTGCAGCTCTTGCAGTACACCTTCATTACTGCACATTAAAATCACGCATGTCCTCGTTTTATGATACGAGGCATTCAAAATGCTGAAACTGCGGACGTATTCACTGGAAACGCTCGTTTCGTGCTTGAGTAGATGACCTTGATTAGTCGTGGTGAGATAATCGCCCCTGGTATAGTGAAATCTGTTTATTTTGAGATCATGTGATCGTTGGACAGCTACCGAGCCGCCAGTGTTGAAACGCCGTCGCTATGCTCTTACAATTGTATACTATGCTTTGCACCATCGTCACCTTATCTCAGCCTCTGCCTCTTCCCAGCCGGCTCAGCACTGGCTTCCACAGCTGTGCTCCGACTTGGCGTGCTATTGTTCGCCACGGTCTTGGCTTCGTCCACAGTGGTGGTCCTGGCATGCTTCTTGTTCGCCTGTTTCTTCTTTAGACTATGCGGTGCCTCGATAGTAAACGAGAAGATCTCGCGCTCCGGTCTGGTATTGCGCTTGCGTTGTCGTGGATGGTTGGATTCATCATCGCTCTCGGTCTCCCCCTCACCTTGCTCCGCAGCCTTGCTCTGCGAACGAGTGACACGCTTGGTAGTACCATTGACAGACTTGTCGTCCTTGCTACCGCTCTGGGCCTCTTCTTCTTCCTCGATAGCCTCTGTGTAGTTCCACATCAGGCTCAGCTCGCCCCTTACCACCGCGGTGAGCCAGACACTACCCAGTACACCAGGTACAAGGTATAGCAAGGCAGGTTGAGCATGGTCCCAGATCATCATGACGCCCAATGTAGCTAACAGACCCAGTACATAACCCACCAAGCTGGCTTGGAAATAAGTCTTGGGGAACGTAAAAGGAGCTTCTGGTTTATTATCATCTTTTGCCCATAGTGGCCGTCCGGTCAACGAGTGTGTCCAGAAGTGGTCACTCCATCGCCCCGCAAGAGGAAAGTACTCCGCCTTCTCAATCGTCTCGGCACCGCCTGCAGATGCTGCGGGTATACGTTTCTGACGACGGAGGTAGAAGAGGTACAAGTCAAAGCGCAACGCAAGGCCAATGACGATCCCGGGAAGAACAACGTCGCCGAGACCAAGCATAGCGTGAGAAGGGGCCGAAGTTGGATCTTTGGGGTCGCCGGGACGAGGGAACATGAGCTTGATCGGCACATCGAGTGACTTGGCTACAGTCACCATCATGGGTCTGCGATGGTGTTAGCGTATGACGAGTGCTGCAACGGCGCACAACTCACGTGTAGAAGACAAAATAGATGTCATAGAAGAACAGAGCTCCCAGAATCAAACTTCCAGTAGCAAATGTCGTCGGGCTCATGAGCTGTAGCGCGCCATACGAAAAGCCAAAGCCAAGCAGATTCGTAAGATACCATGGTTTGTCAACAAAGTTGAAGTATGCCACCACAGCCAAGCCAGTCAATGAACCAACAATCCCATGCGCATTGATCTTGAACTTGGCCGCAAGTGCACGATGTAAGTATAGCTTCAATGACCACTTGTTTGACGGCATGGCTCGGTCGTTCCACACCATCTTCCTCAAGCCGTCGTTCAGCGGCACCATGCTCGCTAAGAAACCGGGTAGAGGCGTGCTCAGGATCTTCTTGCCCTTGACATTGCCTGCAACTGGTAAAGCCTTCTCCTCCTTGCCGTTGACATGGTACAGTGTGCCGTTGATAGCGTGTCGTCGTGGGAAGATGATCGAGTGACCGATATCGAGGACGTCCGTGACAAGTTTCGATACAGAAAAGATACCAAAGATGGCGAAATAGGCGTTCAGAGCTTTGTTCACCAGTGTAGGATCATTCAACCACTTCAACAGGAAGTACAGCCCAGACAGCGCAAGGCCTGCGAAAAGCGGCATCAGAATGGCATCCCTGGGTGATAGGCCCTCCATGTTATGGTGGTCCTCATCCTCATCGTCGCTCGATTCGTCGTCGTCTTCAGTGTCTGAGCCCTTACGGTGTAGTGCTTTGCGCTTCTTCTTTGTAGGCTTCGCAGCGGTCGAGGGGCGTGAGAGTGAGGCGTGTGCGCCGGTGTAGATAGGGAAGAGGGCGGAGGCGATGAGGTGAAAGTACGTTGGCAGCATTGGTCGGGCCTCTGCGAACTCATATGCGAGCCGCTCGAGGACTTGCGCCACGATTGTGGGCTCGGCGTCTGCCATGGTGGCTGTTGTTGGTGTATCTGATCGAGCGGCGAGGTGGATTGGTAGAGCAACTAGTGTTGACTGGTGTGGTGGTACGCGGTCGAGCTACTTGTCAGTAGGTTATAGCGATGAGCTCAAGATCTGTTGTTGAGGGCGAAGAGCAAATAGAACACGATGTGTCTGAAACAGTGGAGTTGCGGTTGTAGAAAGCCTTGTTACTCTTGAATTATCAAAGAACACGGTGTCCTGTACTACAATTTGTACGCGTATGAACGTGACAAACAGTAAGTGAAAGCAAACCTCGATGGATATACTAATAACTTTCCGGACGAAGCAGCCACACGAGCATGTTTGCTGTGGTACTGCTGCCTCCAAAAGTTTCTATGTGGGGGAGCTGTGTGCAAACAGCACAAACAAATGCATGACGTAACCCCACTCTCCGCCCGTATCAACTTTGGTACCTTCCCGCGCCGTTCACATGATCTGCGCTGCAGGGCAAGGAGATCTGCAATTTCGCATGCACGGCTGTCCACACTTGTTACAGCCACAACACAACATCGGCGCACTTATCGCTAGACGTGGCTAATGTCCGCATTACACGAGGATGATCGTTATATCGGTAAGACTTCACAACGTCTGAGCTTGTTTGGTTCTTGGATTGGGAAGGCGCGCTCCGTGGTGGATGTGGGCGGTTGTAGAGTCATGGCTGCGAGAGTCAGGGGTTATATCGGGCTTGTGCAAAACGAGAGATACGACGTTGTATCTGAAATTGTGAACACTGTAAGGGTAGAATGGGGTGCAATTGTTGCATTGCTTGAAGGTGTTGTGTAGGACCTGTGTGCTATGTACTCTCATACTTGTCCTGCTTGCTCTCGCTGGCTATCCTGGCTATCTATGTTGCCAGCTCCCCCACCGAATAACTAACCCCTAAGATCACCTAGGCTAAGAAGAAGAATCGTGTGCGTCGTACACTAGTTGTGTATGGATATCTGAACAGGAAGGAAATATAGGTATAACCAGAGGCGAAGAAAGAGGTGAGCGTCGAAGCCCTAAGCAGCAATCTAGATGTACAGTAAACTGGAAGTGATTACAAGAAGGTATGTTTTCCAGTGCGCCAACCCAAGTGACAAAAGAAAGGGAGGTCGAGAGTTCGCAGATGGTAAGACCGGCTGTACCACGACGCGTCGACCTGGATATATTGTAGACCGCAAGAACGCAAACGCTAGAGGACGAATGAAACCCCGTATAATACAGTCGAAAGAAAGGGCTCGGGAATGGCGGGTTAGACTGGCGTCGCGACTCCGCTGGCAGGTACCACAAAGTCGCGGAGCATGTCGAACGACATGCCGTCAACATGTATCCGGTGCTGCGACTCGATGAGAACATCATGCACATTGGATAGCGCAGCTCCCTCGAACGGCGAGATCGCAGTCAGCATCTTTCCTTTTGGTGGTGTGACTGCCGCAACGATCCGGTCCTTCATGTGGGGCGGAAAAAGATTCGAAACAGGACGTTTGTATTCGAAATAGGATGATGCCGAGGCTGATGACGACGAGATTGATGGTTCCGAGGAGGACGTTAGCTGCGGTCGCGATGAGTGGGACGACGGATAGTAGTCGGTATCGTCATCGAGAGGGGGTGAGTGGGGCTCAGTCGAGGAGCACAGTAGCGCTGGCGGATTGGGGAATTGAAAATCATTGGCAGTGTGAGGCTGCTCCTCCGCGGGTGTCGAAGAGAACAGAAAGGAGTCGTTGGAGTTGGCGTAGTAGCCTAGTACTGAGGGCGTGCTGCCATTGCTGGTGGCCTTTGAGAGTGCATTTTGAGTGTACTGGTCAATCTCAGGCAGTGCAGGCACATCATCGTCCTCAGAATCGTCAGTCGAGCTCCATGCCGAGAAGGCGCTCTTCATGGGAGGTCGAACAGGTGGGATGCTGATGTTTTTGGGTGCGTCCAATGGTCTCCTTGCGAGCTTGTTCGGTGACTGTGGAGGGGTGCGCAACTGGAAGGAGAAATCTGGACATGATTTGGGCGAGATCTGGTCAGGTGACGATGTGTTGTAGGTTGGTATCGACCTCAATTGTGCCTTGATGAAGGACGCGAGGTTGGCAGAGTAGTCTCCCAGCGGGCTTGGAGCGCCATTACTGGTCGATTCACCATCCCTGGTAGGTGCAACTATTGTCGAGGTGCTCTTGTCTGTGGCATCAGAGGGATGCCGAGAGTGACTGGCCTTTGCTGTTTGCGGCCTTGGTGATTCATGTTCCTGGTACGAACTATCGAGATATTTGAGATGGTCGCGGGGGTCAAAAGTGGTGGCGTTTTCCTCTTCATTGACAGGCCTGTTTTGGCGGCCGCGTCTCCGGTTACGAACTGCAGCCTTGCCCTCAGCCATCATCAATCTTGCTTCGGGGGTCGAGCAGCCCAGTGCCTCCATGAAGGGCACAGAGTTGCTTCTCTTTCTATAGGTGCTGGGTCTTGGGTTCCTGCCCCTTGAGGATGGCGAAGAGTGTCGTTGTTCCATTGTGTTGATTTCTTTGTGCTGTGTAATGCTCGGATTTAGGCGGCGTGTAAGCCGAACGTCATCACTTCCTGGACCTGCGGCTGTAATGTCGAGTACTGAAGCACTGTTTGCTTTGAGAGAGTGGTTTGACCGTTGACGAGGTCGGTGTATTGCTGAAGGGCCAGAGGGCTGAATGAGAGTTGGTAAAGTCGAAGAGGCTGAGAGCGGAGAGGGCGGAGAGCAAGATGCTTATGGATACAAATTCGGTCAGCGGAAACGGATCAGGCTGATATGAGTGGGTCGTGTCGCTTCTTGCGAAAAAATAGAGCGGCACCCCAAGCCGATAAGTTCACTTTGGCTGTGCACATGACGTTTACGAGGAGCATGGGCGAGTCTTGTACGGCCTTGGAAAGGCGCGAAAGCAGGAACGAACTCATCCACCCCTGAGCAGCGTGCTCTCCACCTTGCTGGATCCCGCTAGTGTTCATCCAGCGTTTCGTCCGGCAGCCAATCAGCAGCATCAGCCACATATCCCTCCCTCGTCTGCAGAACCGCTAGTAGTAACTTCGTGGCGACACTTAATCGGTTTCTTACCGGTGTTGCGCTACTGGAAAATGTCGTTCGATGCAAGAACGCGAGGCCGTGGAGACCCTTGGCACGGCCGGCTGTTGCGCGTCTGCAATGCACCGTGTCCAGTCGTGTTTGCGATCTCTCACCGTCGTACTGTCGCAGCAAGCGAGGCTGATGCTAAGTGATCATCACGATCGCCGCTATCCTTGCCCTTCTTCGCATGTCTGCGTTTCTCTGAAGCCTGATCAGCCTTGTCACAACCCTGGAGCCCGCATTGTCCGCCTGAAAATCCTCTCTTTGACTGGACGGTCGCCCGTCACAGCTAAAATTGAAGTGAATCGATCAGCGCTTGTCCACGTACGTGGGGCTGCTCTCCGCGGGCACACAAAAAGGCCACACGTCGCAATGCAAAACAGACCCTCCGATTGCACGCCGATGAGCATGTTGCGGGACCGCCAGCATGCAGACTTTGCAGCATCAACAGCGCACCGGCACCCCCTGTGGGCTCACGAAGGTTTGTCCAAGTGCTGTTGCCCTGGCAGACATGCATTGGTACGTCTGTGACTTTGCTCGCAATGCACACTCCAAAGCAGAAATCGGTCCGCCGGCAGCATGGCATGGCACCGAGACGACGGCACCGAGGCTGAGGCACGACGACGCCAAACTCCGAACAAAACCGTTGTGATCCGATCAAACGCAAGAACCAACACCGCTGAGCTTAAAAGCTGACTGCGTGACTGGCCTTGGCAACAGCACGCGTTAGCTGCCGGGGCTAGCGTGGGAGTTCACCTCAACACCATCTTGATCATCTCTTGAGCAATGAATCCTGAGACACATAAGCCGCAGCAGCCTGCGTGTACACCAACTTGAGACCGACTTGCAACCTTGTTGCGAGCCCGATTCCTTCTCTCACTATCCACCGGCTGTGCTGCGGGCTCATTCGGTCCCAAATTGCCTGGTGGGCTCGTTTCACTGACCAGGCAGCGGGCAGAGCAAATTGATGCCGCCGCGGCCACTCGGGTTCGCATGACAGCTCCGCTGACTCCCGACCGTAGGTGCCTGAATTGTCACCGCAACAACAATCCCATTCATGACGTCACCGGATCATGCGGGTAAGGCTACACTCTAAACACCCCACGAAATGTTACAGTCGACGCGAACCTTGGGGTCGACAAACTTCGTACCTGTTCACCGAAACGTTGGTGCCAGCTGTCAAATCTTGTCGCTGCTTCTGCCCAAACAGCCGCAAAGTTCCTGCCAGACTCTAAGCACCTTCGCAAGCAGCGACTTCCTGCGTCACAATCATCTCCACGTGTTTCCCCAGCCTCAACGGCAGCTCCGCTGCTGGTCGCCCTAGACAATACCATTGATCGATCTCGCATTCCCTTAACCCTCAACGTCAACGATCTATTTTGGGTTCAACCCACCTCTTTGGCCTTTCCTTTGCGTCTTTCGCCATGCGAACGGTTGCTTCATCGTAGGGCACTCAAGCTCCGTTACAGCATATCCACTTGTAGAGTTAATGTCTATCGGAGCAAACATTGCTGGCGTCACGATTTTCGCCGTGTTGCCCGCCTTTTTTCTAGCAGCTCGGTTCGCAGCGAAACGGACTAAGAGCTTGTCATGGTCACTGGACGACACACTACTAGTCCTTGCTTTGGTAAAGCCTTAGCGGTGGGGTGGCCGCGCAGTGTGCTGACGTGCCAACCAGATCTTCCTGTACATCGTCGTGGCAGCTTTCATCACCTGCAAGTCAATTGCAGTCGAAGTCATCTGCCAATCATGCTGACGTGAACGAGCTATGACAATAGGGCATGTCGGTCAACACATGCGGACAGCAACGTTAGATGAACTACAGAGGACGCTCTTCGTACGACCACAACTACTATTGGGGTTACACGACTCACGCTTACAGGTGCTGTGGTTCTTTCGAAGTCCTATGGCTGTCGAGCTCACCCTAACACGCTGCGCTATCTCAATCTTCTTCCTCCGCACGTTATATACCAAGATGTATCCATGGCTGAGACGCACTGGTACCTTTCCAAGCCGGCCTCAGCCTCCCCTACTATGTCCTCATCTTCATTGACACCTCGCACAGCCTACCTCTGCATCGCACTATCAGCGGCCTCGGGTCTTATTACAGTTGTTGGAATGCTCTTACACTGTCGTCCTTTGTACAACAACTAGAAGTTGCCAATACAGGATGGTCACTACTGCTTCAGTATCGAGCCTTTCATGATCACCATGGCTGCTGTAGGGGTTGCCTTGGACCTCATCACATGGATAATGCCTCATTACGTGGTGTGGGGTTTACACCTACGTCGAGCTAACAAGGTTGCCATCACAGCGCTCTTTGCCTTTGGGATACTGTCCGAAGCTACATGTGCTTGGTTTGATGACAAGACTGACAGGATCCAGGACGATTGTCATTGGCGCTTTTCGTATTACTGCCATCACAGACGTGTCTTTTGGTGGCGATCTGACCTATGGCATAGGCACCAACTTGCTCTGGGCGCTCGCCCAGATGAGTACAGGTATCATCGTTGCCTGCTTGCCACACTTGCGTCCGGCATTCGAGAAGGTGGTGCCACGCAGACTCACGCGTATCCATACCCGCGGTACCCCGCGCACTAACACCGGCATGCCGCGAACGTCTCGACAGAACTCTATCACCGTTACGACGAGAATCGATATCAGAAACGCCCATCCGTCGCCAACACTTTCAGCGCACTTCCACGATGGACACCAAGAGCCCTGGGGGCCTACATTTGAGGTTGTACGAAGTCAAGTCATCCCCAAGCAACATACGTTATTCTGCCGAGAGGGCCCTCCACGGGCGGTCGGGTGCTGCTGCTTAAGAGCTTGAGACTTGGATCATACATCCCTGCTCTTTTCTGGGTTGGATAAACGCAGACTACCTTGCGTTCGGTAAGCCAGGGCTCATCTTACTTCCGATATCCTAGTTGCCCGTCTCTTCAATTTGATTATGACCCTACACTGTGGTTTGCATTCTCTTCTGCTACTACGAAGCTCGACCACCCTTCTGCCACCATCTGTATGACTCGCTTACCCCTCAAAGCCACCACTTCCTCGAACTCGCTCACAAAATCGACGGCCTTGCCGCCGCCCAACTGCCCTTCGCTACCGCTTCCAGCAGCAAAGACCACTCTCTCGCTGATTCCATCCCTTGCTGCAACTAACATGTGACCATGTCCTGTTGCTACGACTTCTACTGCAGCCTCGGTCCCCTTGATATACGTATTGAGACACTTCACATACTCATCCTGCTCGGTGTCGCTCCAGATTACCGCATCGTGTGAGCCTAGCTTCTGATCGTAGTGCAGTTTGTGCAGAACTCCTAGCTCCCCTTCCGTACCTGGGTTGGCCTGGCCCCATAGGAATAGCTCGCCTTCTGAGCTTACGGCTGCGGTCGTGTACCCGCCTGATGCTATCTTGGCGATGGTGAGTTCTGAGAAGTAGGGTATGGGCTCGAAGACCAGCGTGTTGGTGGGTGACCGGCCGAGGGTTGAGGGATACCGAGGGTCGGTGGTGTGGGTGTATACCTGGCCGTCTGGGGAAAGAGCTGTGGATGTTATGGCGTTTGTGAGGAGTTGGTTGGGTGCGAAGGCGGCCAGAATCTTGGGATCCACGTCTGCGGCCTTGGAGCAGTAGTCTTTGAGGGCTTGGATATTCGGGAGAGATACAACGCTCCCGGTCCCATTTGAATTGGCTATAAGAGCAAGGATGATGGAGCCATCACTGCGCATTTTCACCTCAGCTAATGGCGTCGGAAGTGCCCAGGTTGAGGTCTCCTGGTACTCATCTCCAAGTTCAAGTTCCTCAGCCGGCGTGCCGAAGATCGTAATCTGCTCACCGCAGATATACCCCCGTACACCGTCGTGCATAGCGCTGCCGAAGAAACTTGGATGGCATTGTGGGTTGCTGAGAGCTTTGCTGATGGTCGAAGTAGGGTCTGTGAACTCTGTGCGTTGAGTGGGCGTAAGACTTGTGCCGCTGTAGTGTATGGAGGTTGTGCTGGAATCGTTTATGTTGCTGGCGGTGGTGTAAATTAGGTCGCACCACGATGACCAGAGGACGGTAATGCGGGAGGCTGTACATATTGGTGTTGGGGAATGCGCTTTGGTAGATGGGTTGGAGGGGTCGACGCCGAATCTATACAGTGTTTGAACCATCTCAAGGACCCTCCACTTCTCAGATTTGCAGCCACACAACCTGCTATCGCAAATGCATTTGTGGCGGTGCGTGGTGTTGCTCCGTGGAGAGAAGAAGCGCCGCCCTTCTTGACTCGGCGCTAGACAGGGATCCACGCGTTCCTTCCATCTCCACAGACACGTCAACACCGTCAAAGATCTACACTTTTACACATTTCTACATCACTTCTCATCTCTTCTTCTCACCCACAGCATGCAAGGATCATCTGCGATTCTGAAACGTAGACAGCGCTTCTCGAAACGACACTCTCCGCCATTTTGTCGATCTTTCGCGCGCATTGCAATGATGTCACTGTTGCGACTCTGGACAGGGATGGCATCGATATCTCATCTCGTCTCCCTTTTTGCATCCTTGATCGCATCGGATCCTTGATTGCTGTGATCGGAGCCGGGATGTCGGCAAGGAATACGAAGACGACCAGGACCAGGAAAACAAAGAAGACCCCAGCAGATGCCTATTGATTCGGTGAATCCTTCTACCTGCTAACGTCCATTTGTAGGCTATTGGCCGCCCGGTAAGCGCCCGATTCGCTGACGCAATTGTGTAAAAGGAAGGTCATGCAAAAAGAAAACCTCGAGGAGATTTGTAGCCCGACTCTTAACCTCCGAGGACATAATTCTCGGTCTCAGATTTCGTTCTTGACTCGATGTCCGTTTCCCGCCTCCGTAGTGTCCACCGGTCAAGTCGTACGATGCAGTACATGCCGGTATTTGGTCAATGCCGCAGCCACACCATGCCCAAGCGCTGGAAGAAGGAGAACAACGAACCCTTGGGCACCAAACCTCCGTATGTGGATTGCCACCACGAAGCGAAATAGCCTATTTTGAGGTAATGAGTACCTCCTGAAATAAATCATACAACACTTGATAGACGCACCTTCCATAGGTCCCAGCTCCCCGAAGCCCAACGCTTCGATTACCCACGGCGCGATGATGACGAGCACGCCGAGCGCAATGATGGTGCACATGACGGGATGCTGGATGACGAAGCCATCAATCTCGTTTGCAACCTCCCAGGCCTTGTGGTAGGCCTCGCGGATCGCAGGACCAAGTTTGTCATGTGCGCCTTGCAGGGCTGCACCTAATTTCTCCAACACTTTCTCTGCCAGATACTCCTTCCATCCGTATGGGCCGACGATGGCGTCGAGCTCGGCCTTCAGTCCCGCTCCGATCTTCTCAGCTCGGACTATGGTGTTGACGACATCTTCTGCGACTTCGTCGAGCGGTCGAGCGTGGTAGGTACGGGCGGGTGACTGCTTCTCAGCAAGATAGGTCTCGTCCTCCTCTGGGTTGCCGCGAAGGCAATCGACGATAGCAGCGATGATGGTCGACATTCTTGTAGTGCGCGATGGTCTTTGCGAATTACGTTGGGTGAGAGCTGTCAGCCTTATCATATCGCAGGCTAAGCGCTGTGGCGGTGCTGCGCCGCATGGTGGGATATAAGTAAGCAAGGCCAAACAACAGCAGCGAATTATTTTCGAGGCCCCGCAATCTCACCCACACATTATTGATATCGAGGGTGTTAGGTGCCATTAGAGTGCATGCATTGCATGAGAAGTTTGATGTAGATTCATGCGAAAAATCTGCTCTGAATTTCGGTTTTAAAATGGGTTTTAAGATACGTCTCGAACTGATTGTTGGTCTCCGCACAGTCTCAAGTATACGTTGGCTCCAGGAGAGGATCCTCAGTACGCAGCGACCGTAAACAATTGCCCATCATCGAGAAGGTCCGATTGACACCATTTATAGAGCGCCGTACAATTCATACCGACAATGTCATACCTAGGCGCTGCAAGTACGCAAAAAGGGACTTTGCTGGTACAGTGCCTCCGTAAGTCGACTCCCATGTTGCTGCATATGAACCTTCGATAGTGTCAGTATCACTCGTCAGTCTTCGGCTCAAAAATACCTACCAAGAGCGGGACCTTTCACTGTAAAACCTAAGAGCTGAATAACCGTTGGGGCCAGGATGTACAACATGCCAAGAGCTATGACAAGGCAGAACACAGGGTGGTCTTTGGCAAACCCTTCAATCGCTTGTGCGCTGCTCGAGGCCTTCTTGTATGCTTCGTGAACGAGTGGGTGCAGTTGGTCGTGTGGAGCTTGGATGACAGCAGCTACATGGTGTAGCAGACTCACTGCAGAAGTCTGCTTCGACTCCACAGAGGCGGACTCGGTTTCTTGTCCTGTCTCAGTCTTCTTCGTGGATCCCACGAACGGTCCGCGCATGCAAAGAGATTGAAAGGCAGCGGCTGTAGAGCTGGTCGGGATCAATGTGGGACCGGCAAGATGACCAAGAATTGCTCGTAGACGAGCAGCCATATCGAACAGAGGATATTCAGTATTGTAGATGCGAGGAAGCTGGACCGCTGATGAAGATGTGCTAAGCGCTGGTGGCTGCGCTGCGCCTCATAGCATGGTTAACGTGAAGCGGCCCGCACCGAACATATCTGCACCACGCCGCAAGCACCACCCAAGCCACGAGACGTAGCTGACAGCCTCAGACGATCATTGAAATAAGTCAGCGGAACTTTGCAGAACGGTCTCGAATGTTATGTTATGAGCCAGAACAATCGAAAAATTGCCAGTGAAAATTACGATGTCACTGCATTGTAGGGCGACAATGGTGACACGAGGTTTGCTGTACTCAAAAGAACATTCAGGATGTTATTTCTCTGCAGGAGGCAAACTTGAGTGCATCAAGTCGCTCATGGTTGGTTTATGGCGTGACTGCGAGTGAGTTTCTCTATTTCCTAGTCTCAAGATGCCTTCAGGACATGACCGTCGGGGTACTTCCGCATCGCGTGATAATTCTCCAGCAACCATGACTTACGCTCCGCCTTTGGAACGAGATCGACCTCCAGAGCGTGCACAAGAGCAACCGCGTCGGCGACAACGTGGTGAGGCGACTTCGCAGCGAACAGTGCCAGCGCCACAAGGTCAATATCATGCATATACGCCTCATTACGCGCAGGTATCCCAGTATGCAGGTGTGGACTCAGCAGCATCAAGAAACAACATCGTTGAGCATATGACTTCTGTACAATACTCAACAGTGATAAAGGCTAGAAGGTCAAGCCACATTGTTGATGACGCAGTTCACAGGGGCTTGGTTGCTCCTGAGAGTCCACGAGAGGCCCTGCAAAACTCCATCCAGGCCACGCAAGCAAAATTACTGTCAGAACGCAGATCATCGTACTTTGCAGGTTGCGTACCCGTAGACTCGTATCATCCTTCAGCGCAACATCGTGATGGTCGAGATCGAACACCGCAGCATCTCACAGTGCCTGGTCAATACGATCCCGCAGACCCGTCTCATCCCTTGCAATCTCGACATAGACCTCACAACAAACCGTTGCCGCCACCACCACCTTTACGGCAGGTTATGTCCCCTCACGAAGGCTTGCGTATCACGAATCCAGATCCCATGGTACCAGTGCCACTTTGTCCAGATGACCACCAGACTGGGATAGCTGGACAGAACGAGCTATGGTTTGGCAATGAAGTGCCGAATCTTTACCGATCTTCTCTGGCAGATGCGACGTCTCAGATGCCTCCACTATACCCAACGCGCTCAAGTACCCAGGTCTACTTTGAGCTGCCTTCAGGTATGCATTCGATTTCGAACTTAGAGTCTCCCGACAATCGAGAAGAAGAGCAAGCACATCATCAAGATGCCGCACAATCTGATGATGGGTCAGCAGTCCTACCAGATATGGGGCCGATCATGACTGATCCGCTACTTCAAGTGGACGTGGATCAGCAAGAACCTGCTGTGATATGGTATGACCACTTTCGAGAGATAAGGACATGGGATTTTGATGAGACGATGGAAGCTCGATATAGGATGATGATGGGCTCCAACTCAGTCTCAGACAAGACAGAGAGGAAGAACTACAAAAGTGTATCTTAGGCAAGGGTGTCATCTGATATGAGAGAAATCAGGAGTAGCAAGGAGTCGACAGATAATAAGGTGCTTTTGGAAAATGAAATTTCGACTTCCAGAACTCTATGTATACAAAATCTGTCGAGCAAGTTTTTTGAGCTCATTCAAGAGTACTTCATCCCGTAACAAAATACAGAAGGTGATGTCTTGCAATTGTTTGTGCCATCACAGAGCGAGAAAGTCGCCTTGCGCTTTTGGTCTTTAGCGCGTGGACTAGCGTGAAAGGCTGGCAGGCGGTGCCGAGGCTCAACCTCCTCTGCATCGCAGTAACCATTAACAATGATGACCTCCATCAATGTCCAATACTTCGGCCACTCGACAGCTCCCAACTCGAGTCAGTGCTGCGTGCGACAGGTGTCGCCGCAACAAGTCAAGAGTTAGTCCAACGCTCATATCCCATATCATACGCAGTCTGCTCAACGTCCCAGTGCGATCCATTCCGTCCGTGTTCGCTTTGCGTTCGCGCGAACACCAATTGCTCAAACAGCAATGCAGATACACCTACTCGTGCGCCCAAAAGGCGACGGATACGACCGTCATCACGTGAGACTTCTCGGGATGACACCGAAGCGCCTCGGGACCAGCCCGAAGCATCGCTCGAAGGTGCAAGTGTGCAGCAAGAACATATAGCTGATCCACCTTCTCGATCTGAGGCTCTTAGCTATGAGGAGAGTAGCCATCCCGCCTTTGCACATGACGAAGCAGACTCGGCCATGGGTATTGCGCAACGAATATACCGATTGGGCAACCAACCTTCACTGAACCGAACGACATCCGCATTTCCTGGTGGTGACCTTAGCAATCAGCAGCCAGGGTCACGGCCTGACCGAGCACAGCGGCAACCTGTTGCTTCTATCCTAGGACACCCACTACCGACATCAGAGCTTATGCGAGTTCTCGTAGAAGAGTACTTTGATACTGTTCATTGGTTCTCGCTAGTCATATACGAACCGAAGTTTAGGCCTGCCTTCGAGTCGGTCCAAGATGGATTTGCTTATCCTTCACAGAAGCCATACCTGCTTTTACTATCAACTGTGCTCGGTATGGGTGCATGGTACAAGTCTCACAAGAGCGGGATTGATGCAGAGTTTCCGGATGAAGACTGGCGCAGCTGGTCACACACTTTGCTACAGGGTACCGAGACACAGCTTATGGACGTCATGGATCAAACTTCAATCGCCTCAGTTCAGGTATGCATCCTACTGGGCAGTTACCTTGTCTATCATGGGAAGCCAAACTTGTCTTTGGCCCTTCTGGGTGCTACCATACGAACTGCGCAAGCTATTGGCCTTCATAGACAGCCGCTGCGCGGCACTCAGGCTAACATTGAAGAAAGAAAGCGAGTGTGGTGGACGATCTATACATGGGACAGGTACGTACAAAATGGTCTTGAAGTAGCAATCGGGACTGTTCTCACTTGGATACTGACCCGATTCAGGTTTGCTTCTGTCACATACGGTCGGCCTCTCGGCATCAATGACAAGGATTGCAACGTGCCTCAACCTATTGATACACTCGAACTCCGGTCATTCAGGACGAATACAGTGTCGGTCCCAGACGCATCGATCTGCTATTCCACGTACCAGCGGGAACTGAATAAACTTTATCTGATCGCATCGCCATTGGTCGAGGTCATATCCGGCACGCGTGCCATGCAATCCAGCGAACAGAACTCAAGATCTCAGTACATGGACCAAATAACAGAGGTCACAAGTCGTGTCTGGGCGTGGCGCCAACAGCTTCCACTACATCTTCGACTTGACGTAGAGTCTGACTGCGGATCGAATCAAACGCCTGCAGCCAACGTGCATCGATTACAGGCATTGTCTTTGCAGCTCACTTTTGACAGTCTCTTTATCATTTTCTACCGTCCGTTGCTTGCACAGCAAGTGGATCATCTGATTCGTAATCAGAGCCAACCTGAAAGTGCTACTGCCCAAGCGAACTCACCATCAGGCGTATCGGACGCTACATCTTCGCCCTTCTTCTCGACCAGCGCGACGAGCCCTCTGGCGAGATCTCAAATCTCAAGCACCGAACAATGGTGGGATGCAGCTTTGCGAACGTCTAAAGTCACGGAAATGCCACAGCTGGCTCAATTGGCAACCGACAGCCATCTTGTAGCATTCCTAGCCATCAACTTGTTCAACTCTGCTATCGTCATGGCAGTATTGGCACTATCTGACCCACTCTCAGACAGAGCACAGCAAGTGAAGCGCACAATTACGAGGATCTTCCGTCTTCAAGAGCTTTTGGGGAAGAAGACACAACTGTCGGTACAGAGCAACAACGTCTTGAAAGATGTCATCCACATGTTACTACGCCGGGAGGGCGATGCCATGCTGGCACCTGTTGTCGCTCTAAGCGACCTAACCATTCCTCCTAGCGATGTGGCTCCTACTCAACGAGCGGCAGCTCTAATGTCTGTCGAGGAAACCTTACGCTTACCGATGCAACTTCCAATGAGTGCTTCAAACAGTAACATTGCACGACGGCAGCAGACCACAGCAGACAGAGCAATGCGTCTGAACCAGAGCTTAGCATCAGTGCAGCAAGGTAAGCATGTCCCTGCATCGAGTAAAGACCCCAGCTAAGCTGATGACTGCTTACAGCTTTTCCTATCGGGTTCGATGGTGGCTTCAACGCCGGCCCTACAAACGATCAAAATTGGGCCCAGGGTCAAACTTTGACCGGAGAAGCGTCGCAAGAAGGCGTGCACGAATGGTCCCAACTGGCGTTACAGGGTGTCGGAAACGATGTGGGGGCCGATTGGGATGAGAACACCGGTATGGATACAACTGGTAACGGTCTCTACTGGTTTTGGGACACGATTTGGAACGAGCCTAGATCGTACACGTGAGGCCACTTACGCATGTCACGTCTCAAGGCTATTGCCAACTACTATCGTCCATTTCGCAACTACAGTCTCGACGCAGCGGTTACTTCAGCCTGCTCATGGCAGCTCGTTGCTAGAGTCCTATCTACATCAGGTCCATATATTATGGACTTGATACCAGCTCTACTTGCAACATTTTCAAAGGCTCTCTCAGCATCCTCAAACGCATATTCGTGTGTTATCAGACTATTCAGGCGCACGCGGTTGGATGCCAGAAGATCTATAGCCAGCTTGTAGTCACCTGGTCCATATCGAAAGCTGCCTTTCAGTGTTGCTTCCTTATCGCAGATCTGCCCGATTGGGAAGTCAATCTTTGGCGCCCCAAGACCAGCCTGAACAAACACACCACCTCTTCTCAAAGCAGCTACGCCACAGTTGATGCAAGGATGAGCCCCGGTAGCATCAATGACGACATCGAAGCCTGCAGTCAGACGGGCTGTGGCGGTCAATCGGCTTGCGTTGTCCTCCGGAGTCGTATCCTGCATCTTGTATGTCTCATGAATTCCAAACGTCTTTGCGAAAGCCAGTCTCGAACCAACCACGTCGATGACTACAACCTTCGAAGCACCAAATGCCTGCGCTACAGCACTGCACAGAAGACCTATGGGTCCAGCACCAAATACTGCAACCGATCTTCCTTGCAAGTTGCCAGCAAGGCTGCAGCAATGCACAGCAATGCTCAATGGCTCGACCAACGCGCCTTCTCTCAGTGAAATGTGTGTCGGCAGCTTGAAGCAGCATTCTTCGGGCAAGCAGTAGAAGCTTGAGAGTGTGCCATCGTAAGGTGGTGTTGCCGCAAATTGCATCGAGTTGCAAAGGTTGTATCGACCGCTTCGACACGATTCGCAGGCGCTGCATCCTACTCCAGGCTCGAGAGCTACCCGGTCGCCAGTAGCGAGGTTCTTCACATCCTCACCACACTCTTCCACAATACCTGCAGACTCATGACCGAGGACGATGGGCTTCTCGACGACATATCTGCCAATGCGTCCGTGTTGCCAGTAATGAACCTGTTTAGGGAGTCAGCTTGTCTGACGCAGATGTACCTCGGTCGCGTAAGCACTCACATCAGACCCGCACAGTCCTGTCGCTACGATTCTGATGCGAACATGTCTGAATGACGGGAGCTCCGGCACCGACCTATCTTCAAAAGAGAAAGTCCTCGAAGGACTTAATACGAATGCCCGATTCACGTCATTTGTGCGCCTGCCGTCGGGCGTGGACTGATGCAGGCTGGCCACTTCAGGCTGGGCAAGGCGGTACGAGGGAACTTCAGGCGTTTCGGTGGCCATTGCAACCTAGACAAGACGGTGGCTTGATTAGTGAAGCTTTCACATCCTGACCACAGACTTATTTGTATCCTACATATCATCGCAAGAGCGGATGTGTGGTGGGCTACGGTTCCGATCGTAGCTAACAATGGATCCTAAGAAGGCGGTTCCGACGGAGACAAACTTTGTGTTTCGGTTCCGGACGTTTAGCGTCAAAACTCGGATGAACATACTATGAACCTAGTCACCGATGACAAACGTCCCGGAACCGTAAACCGCACGACTTCGAATTTGCAAAATGACATCGCATGGTCTCCATGGGGTAGAAACTGGGGTAGATAAGATGCATTGGTTCCCCAGATTTCTCCATCATCAGAGCAGCATCATTCCTGATTGCATACTCACTGCATACCATTCATTACAAGCCTTTTTCGATATCTTCAGCTTCTCGAATCATGGCTGCTCGAAACGGCTCTGTCGCTAGCCAGAGTGCAAACATCCGGGAGCGTGCCAACCAGATTGCTGGTCGAGTCGCAGCAGAGCAAGGACAGTTTGAGACTCTCCTTAAACCGAAGAAGATCACTGCAAGGTATCCCATCAAGGGCAAGGCCTTACTCTTTGCAACATGCGGGTTTGGCAGTCTCGGTGACGCCCTCTTTGGCTACAATTCTGGTATGTCAGCTGTAACGCCATCGCCAATAGATACTCATTAGCCCAGGTATCATGTCCGGCCTTCTCGTCAACCCTGTCTTCGTCAAGCGCTTCTTCAGCGAGTTCGGTGGTGCCGACGGAAGCACTGCCGCAGTCAATCCTTCGATCACTGGCATCTCGGTTGCCTGCTTGCAAGCATCAGCTGCCCTCGGTGCACTCATTGCCGGTCGCCTCGGTGACATGATCGGTCGCAAGAGAACTGTCCGTCTTGGTGGCCTCATTTACTTCTTTAGTGCCTTCATTCAGATCTTCGCCCCTGGATTTGGCACCTTCGTGGCAGGCAGAACAATTCAGGGTCTCGGCGTCGGCTTCCTCTCAATGACTGTTCCTATCATCCAGACAGAGATCGCAGCACCGCACGCCCGAGGGTTGATGGTGGGTATTGAGTATACTTGTCTCATCGCCGGTTACATGTTGTCCTGCTGGGTTGATTACGGCTTCCACTTCATGTTGCCGGACAACATGTCCTGGCAGGGGCCGTTCATCATTCAGATTCTGCTCTCATTTCTCCTGGTAGTCATGTCATTCTTCCTGCCTGAGACACCAAGATGGCTCGCAAAGAACGGCTTCATGCAAGAGAGTCTTCAGACCGTCGCAGACTTGCACTCTGGTGGCGACATCGAGGCCGAACATGTCCAGAAGGTGTTCCTCGAGATCCAAGAAGCCGTAGTCTACGAGGCTGAGCTCGGGAAAGCTGGTTGGATGGTATGTCTCTATCCATCGCTTCAACTGATCGTAACGCTGACTCTCTCCTTCTCAGGAAATGTTCACACGCTACCGCAAGCGTACGATCGTCGGTATCACGGTTCAGATGTTCGCTCAGCTGAACGGTATCAACATTATCTCGTTTTACCTCCCGAGTACCCTTTCGTCCGCCGGATTCGACGACAAGAAGTCCCTCCTCTACACCGCGGCGAACGCGCTACCTTACACAGCGGCAACAGTAGTCACCTGGTGGCTGGCTGATCGCTGGGGCCGTAAACCACTGCTGATCCTTGGTGGCTTCGCCATGGCCGTGCTCCTTGGAATTGTTTGCGCGTTTACCGAAGCCAATATGCCCATCATGACGCGTGCAAACGGCCAATACGCGTTCATCATGCTCTACAACATCGTGTATGGCTTTACATGGGGCCCAATGCCGTGGCTGCTTCCTGTGAGTTTCCAACAACTTCCATCTCCGGTCCAAATAACTGATGTCTGACTAGGCTGAGATCTTCCCTCTTCGCGGCCGCAGCAAGGGCATGGCGCTTGGTAAGAAGTTCAAAGATTCAATCTTAGACCCATTTGCTGATGACCGATTTTAGCGACCACAAGTAATTGGATCTTCAACTTCATCATTGGTATGGTTTCCCCTGATGCTTTTGCCGGCATCGGTGGCTACTTCTACCTGGTCATTGCGGGCTTTTGCCTGTTCTCGGCTGGACTAGCCCACTTCTACTATGTCGAGACCGCCAATCACTCGCTCGAAGAGATTGCTATTGCCTTCGGCGATAAGGCTTTCGCTGACGGCGACGACGAAGTACTGGACACAGTGACAAAGGGTGATGAGAAGCACGAGAGAGCTACCAACAGGGTTTAGAATATCCTCATGCCTCCATCTCATGGGAACAGCCGAGCATTTATGCTACAAGCCCTCAGTCTCATGTAGTACGCGAAGCGGTGTTGCTGACATCGCGCGTCCTCTCAGCCCGTACCATGCCCACATTCAAACAGGTACAGATACTCAATGTAGATTTACGGACCGTCTAAGTTTCGGAGTCCGCGATATGCGAATTTTACTGGATTACAATCTGTTTGAGTTGCTTTACTTCACGTGCAGCCAAGTTCGTATATCGTATAATCTAGCTAACGTATCTCGGGCGCCTCCACGTATTCCGGAGTCGTAGATCGCCCTCGTGGCAACGCGTGCAGAGAGCATCTAGCGCTGTAACTCATCTTGGTTCTTTCTTGCGATCCCGCCAAACACACTCGTTCATAACATCTTCTCAGTACCCTCCCCAGAATAGAATATACAGACTGGCCAGTCAGTGCACAATCCCTCGCAGATTCCGACTAGAATATCGCTAAAATCTCCTAACGTTACTAAGCATCATTTGCCCCGTCTAACTTATCGTCACTCATCTATATGCCCTTTACATGTACAACGCGCTTTCAAGAGTTATCAAAGTCTGACAAGAGCCTTGTAGTGGCAGAAATGAATCTTTCACTCTCATCATCACTGATCACCTTCACTCGTCTCCCACCAGTAGCAAGCACACAGGGCACGACACCGGTAGCGCAGAACAGCCCCATCGCAACCGTAGTCCACTTCCACCCCGCGCCCTCCATCAACCCTCCGGCTGCCAGCGGCCCCAACAACCCCGCAGACGCAAGCGAGCAATTCATCAAGCTGAAACTGCTCGCATACAAATCCAGCCCCGTCTTCTCGCTAACCTCCTCAGCCACAAACGAGCACTCCGCGCCCAGCGGCGCAAGAACGAAGACAAGGCTGGCGCCTACTAATGTGAGTAGCGCGCAAAGCAAGATCTTCTGCTGCAGCGAATCGTGCTGTACAAGCTTCAGGAGCACAAGTAGTGGCGCAGCGAGACAGAAGCCGGTCACGGCGATCCATCGCGCGCCGAACCGGTCAGAAAGCCATCCAGCAAACGGTCCGGCACAAGCGGGGATCGCGATGCACAGGAAGAGAAGCCCGGCGGGCAGCGCGGTCCAGGAGAACGTCGAGTGTACGAAGAGGGGGAGGATGGCGCAGAGGGAGGCGACTAGGCATTCGTCTATGAAGACGCCGTAGAGGGCGGCTAGCAGGCGGGGCGAGGAGAGGAGGGTGAGGATGCCGGGGAGACGGCCGGTTGGGGCGGGCGAGGTTAAGGGAGTGGTGCTGGCTGCGTCGATATCGTGGGATGATGTGGTTGAGATGACGCTGGTGGTGATTTGCGGTTTGGACTTCTCGTCTTTTTCCTGGATGGCTGCAACGTCGGTGGCGATAGTGATGGAAGCCATCTTCCTTGGCGGCTCGTTCATCAAAAGTCGCAGGATGATTTCGAAAGCTCCGAGACTGATCATAATGGCAAATACTGCAAGCTTGCCTGCCTTGTCGTACACGATGCCGCCTAGCATGGGGCTGATGATAGTGCCGATATTGTTGCAGCTCATTGCGGTTCCCATCCATTTGCCTACTTCGTCTTTGCCAACCGTGTCGACTAGCACTGCGAGGCCGACAGTGTACAGAATTGACGAAGACAGACCGTGGAGCACACGGCTACAAATCAGAAAGGCGATGTTGTTGGAAAAGCCGAATAGGAGGCTTCCAGCCGTGATAAGAACAATTCCGAGATACCATGGGACGCGGCGAGACTTTGCCCGGTCGACATACCACGCACAGCATGCTACTTTGATTCAGTGATGTGGCAAGAAAGTTTAGTTATCGTAGACTCACGGGCACCGAAGAAGTCAGCGATAGAAAAGGACGCTATCAACAGAGATGTAGCGATCTGAACTATTTGATGTTAGATATGGTTATGTCAGCGTTGAGGAACCGAACTTACCGTTCTTCTCTGACACTAGGCCTTCATCCTGGAGGAGAAATGGTACGACTGGTGCTACAAGTCCGTACGTGATACCATCGGTAAAGCAAGCGGTACATATCGTGAAGATGATGAAGGCCTTGGAGCTCCTGAAGCTAGCAAGTCGTGAGGAGAGAGCCATGTTGGGCAGATGTGTTGAAGTCGAGACAGGTACTCGATGTATAAAGACCTACAAAGCATCTCGTAAAAGAGATTGCACCCATCCCTGAGACCCATGGTGGGAGCTGAACATACATCTAAGCCGCAGACCTCCTCGCGATCTTTGATTGAGTGCATATCGTAGTAGCTGCTGGTGTTCCCTCGAGCGGACACTCCGGTTCAAAGCATCGACGCAACTCGCTTGTTAACGTCTCAGTTCAGCTGCGCCAGAAAACCTCCGATGCTCGATTCGGCAAGGCTTGTCCCTTTTGGGCGGCCACGCGCCCGCTAACGTGGCTGGATGCCGCACCTCCTGAACAGAAATAGTTGTCTACAATTTTGTCGTCTTCACCGACTGGGCAAGTGCCATGAATTCTAGTGTCTTGCGCGAGGGCCGACCGCTCCCGTGGGTCCAGACCCAGACCCATACCGCAGATCTGGGGAGCCCCATGTATTGGTGTTTATACTTTGACGTTGAGACAAGAGAATTCGAGCAGATCAAAACCAGCAAAGTAAGATCGGCGGTGTTGGATCTAGCGAGCTAGAGGCGAATGGCAGGCTGATGTTGTTGTTGTGGTGTTGAAGCTGAAGTATCTAGCGCCAAGACAAGGCTGTTCAGCTCATCCACGTTGTGGCGTGCAGTACGCACTAAGCCGTCAGGTCACAACCTCTCGACTCTGCAACCCCGTCGAATGAGTAGGTAGCGCGGGGCAACCACGGTTGTGGTGCTAGTGTTCATTGACGGAAGTTGCCTGGAACACGCGTTGTCAATAGCAGGCAATGGCCTTTTGGCATCGTATCTGTGAGCAGTTCGCGACAAGCCGTTTGACAAATTCCTGTGTAAGTCAGTATCACGCACTCCAGCAAACCAAGGCTGACGTCTCTAGCATGGGAACGAAGCCCGGAGTAGCGTTAGTCTCCCACAGCTGAGCACCAATGTGACGGTCCTGGTCGGCCTAGGGACGAAGCCTCGTGTCTTCACCGTGATAATAATGTATGATATCTACCACACTCAGCATCAAGCAGTTTCGACGTACCTCCAGGGCCAAGATACCATGCTGTGCCTGTTCGTTGCAGGCAAGCACTGCAGAAAGGAGAACAGCGCCACTCGCATCGTGCCTGGAAGTCACCTCTGAGACTTCAGGACTCCTCCACCAAGCTATAGCGAGTCCCCGGAGGTGCTTGCACGGGCTTGCCAGGTAACGCGTTCATGCTGGGTGGTGTCTACTAAGGGGCTCGCTCCAACATTACAGCGAAAGAAGAATGGCTTGTGTATGCCGCGTTCGCGACGCGCGAATGTTTGAGGCAGGAGGAGAACCAGTATTTGGCGAACGACCTCAGCAAGATTGTAGAGCTCCCACTGCATAACCAGAAGCTTGCCGGCTTCGGCGCAAGTAAGCCGTACATAGGCTGGGTTGTGAACGACATGAAGGAGCCAGTGAAGCCGTTGAATCCAGGAATCAAGATTGAGCAGTCTGAGTCTTGGTGATGAAGTGAGTTTATTGTCAATGGGTCCTGTTGTTCGTGTTTCGCAGGAACGTGTCGTTGTTGCCATACAGCGCTGGCAGTTCCACAAGTCGATGCCCCTGTGTTAATTCTAATCTGAACGCAAATCTATGTCTTGCGTTCTGCGTTCAGCGTTCATTCTTCGAGATGCTTGTGTCTGTCGCCCAACGATGGTGTTCGTGATCGAAAGAGTCAGCGGGGGCTGGTGAACAGAGGGAAGGCGAGGCGGGCGCTAACAGACCCCACACCCCTGTCTGGCGCCGATGTCGCGGAGCGTCATATCTCTAAACTTTCTGGGGTGAACAGTCACAACAGTAACACAACAATTTTTCCCCCAATTCCACAGTCAGACATCACAATGGCTTCAGGAAAGAAGGTTGCCGAGAACATGCTCTGGGGAGGTCGATTCACGGGTGAGTACTGTAATTACTTGATATGTGAAGCCTCTCTTGAGCTTTCATCTTGACTATGGCGAGCTGCAAGCTGATAACCGTGTAGAGGGCCTTGACCCCGTGATGGAGCAGTACAACGCGTCTCTCCCATACGACCGTCTCTTCTATGCACAGGATATTGCCGGTTCGATTGCATTCGCCCGCGCAAACAAGAACAATGGCATCCTGACCAGCGATGAATTCGCTGCCATCGAGAAAGGTTTTGCCCAGATCAAGGAGGAATGGGCGAACAACACCTTCGAGGTCAAGGCGAACGACGAGGACATCCACACAGCCAACGAGCGCAGGCTAAGCGAGATTGTTGGCAAGGACATCGGCGGCAAGCTACACACAGGGCGAAGCAGGAACGAGCAGGTTGCGACCGACATGCGATTATGGTTGAGGGACCAGCTGCACACACTGGAGGGCTACCTCAAGCAGCTGATCCAGACATCAGTTCAGCGCGCCGAGGCCGAGATCGACGTGATCATGCCCGGCTACACACATCTGCAGAAGGCTCAGCCCATTCGATGGTCGCATTTTGTTCTGGGTCATGCAACAGCATGGTCTCAGGAGCTTGAGCGCCTCCGAGAAGTCATCAAGCGTGTCAACCGTTCGCCACTTGGTTGTGGTGCGCTCGCCGGCAACCCCTTCAACATCGACCGCGACGCCATGGCCAAGGAGCTTGGCTTTGAGGGCCTCTTGCCCAACTCATTAAACGCTGTTGGCGACCGAGACTTTGTCTTCGAGACTCTGCAGTGGGGATCCAGCCTCATGCTGAAGCTTTCTCGCTGGGCAGAAGACCTCATCATCTACTCAAGTCTGGAGTTCGGCTTCGTGCGCCTCGCAGACGCCTACTCGACAGGCAGCTCCCTTATGCCCCAAAAGAAGAATGCCGACTCCCTCGAGTTGATCCGTGGCAAGAGTGGTCGCGCTTTCGGACACATGGCAGGTCTTTACGTTACCATCAAGGGCCTGCCCACAACATACAACAAGGATCTTCAAGAGTCCGTCGAGCCCCTGATCGACCACATTAAGACAGTCGGCGACTCGCTTCAGATCTCTACGGGTGTGATCTCTACTCTGAAAATCAACAAGGAGAAGATGTACGCCGCGCTCGCACCCGAGATGCTCGCCACAGAATTCGCAGACTACCTCGTCAGGAAGGGTGTTCCATTCCGTGAAGGCCACCACATTTCCGGCCGTGTTGTCGCAGCTGCAGAAGACAACGACATCCCCATGGACAAGCTGAGCTTGGAGCAGCTGAAGGCTATTGATTCCAGGTTAGGCGACGATGTTGTGGAGTGTCTCGACTACGAGCGCGCTGTGGAGCTCAAGAACGCTACTGGCGGTACGAGCAAGAGCGCGTGTCTGGAGCAGATTGCGATTATGAAGAAGGCGTTGTAGGGCCCTCGACTTCCTTCATCTTCGACTACATTACGCGCGCCACGTAAGAGCTATCGATCTCCCTATGGATGCGCACGGTAGAAAGAAGATATGCTATAGAAGAGAAGTGAACACATTGATACCCTTACACCTCCTTCTCTTTCCAATGCTTCTCAGTGAAGGCCTTTCTAATCACTTTAAACTCTCGCTCCTTGAGTCCATGGTTGCTAGTACCTTGTAAGCTTACACCTCCGCGCAATCGATGTACTGGGTCTCATTTCAGCTCCAAAAGCAGCTCTGGCAGATTCAGCCGTGCATTGTTTCGGTTCGCTCGCAGGGAGGGGCAGCGCCATCTGGGTCTGTCCGCTACCGAGAAGCTCTGTGGCATTGTGGCTTAGTGTGCTATGCATCTGAGCCGAAAAGCTTGACTGAGTATGATATACAACATGGTATAGACAGGTGTTCCGTGATCCCTTCGTACTTCACTCGCGTTCGTGAAGGGTGCCGTTTCCACACTGAGTGGTGATAACCTCAAATTCCAACTTCAAATGCCATACATAACTTGCACACCCGCCCTTGCAAGCAACGTGAATACCAGACAGGATGTCCAGCCCACTCAACCCTTGGCAGTGTCCCAAGTGCCGCAAAGTCTAAATTCACCATTCTCATATCTGCACAAATTGTCGTTGGGATCGTCAAATGCAGCAGTACGTTGGGTGGTACCAGCGCAGACGCGTAATCCTGGCGCTGGGGCGAGGCAAGACTCGAATATGAGGTGGAGAGGCTGCGAGAGAGACGGAACATCACACGTAGAGCGTAGCTATACATATAGCCACAAAGGGTTCCCCGGTCCCACCCAGGTAGTAATGCCTAATCATCACCAATGCACTCTCTTCACACGATTTCACAAACTCTCTGCACATCAACATATATGTACCGCCAACTTCGAGCCGCAGATTCAGGTAAAATCCAAAGCGGTAGATACTGGACGAGATTCCCTCTTTCGCAGCACCTCTCCAGACCAGTGAAGGCCTGGTGCATTGCGGACATGGCGTAGATAGCCCCAAGTCCTTTGCGTGCGCGATGAAGTTCCTCGAGCGCACGAACGCGCAGATTTTGTTCGATTGACCATTACGTCAGCAATTGCGCTAAACCAGCGGTCGGCGCCAATTTTCCGGGCTCCGAGCTCACGCACCTTTTCTTCTGCAGCTCGCACTATGGAAACTCTCCACGACACCGCCTGGGATGTCTTGATCGTAGGCACGGGCCTGCAGCAGTCTCTGCTTGCTTTGTATGTCCTCTCGAGCTTAAGCGGGTGTGACGCGGTCTGACTGACGCAGCGCCTGAAGAGCTTTGTCGCGTTCGGACAAGAAGGTCCTCCATATCGACGAGAACGAGTACTATGGCGGCGCTGAGGCGGCGTTTAGCCTGCAGGAAGCTGGGGAGTGGGGAAGGAGGGTGAATGGTGGTATGTGTAAGCTTCTCGATGGGCAGATGGACTTGCTAACACATTATAGATGGTCCAACTGCTGCCTTCGATAAGGTTACCATCACCAGACCCGAGTCTGATGTAAAACTCAGCTTCTCGAGGGCGTACAGTCTAGCGCTCAGCCCACAAATCATCTATGCGAGGTCGACGCTGCTCCAGCACCTTGTGTCATCACGAGTCTACCGTCAACTCGAGTTCCTGGCTGTCGGCAGCTGGTGGGTGTTCACGCACGACAAAGTGGGCGCAGTTGCGGACGACGACACGACCTCCAAGAAGCTTCTCAAAGTTCCGAACGGGCGTGAGGATATCTTCCAGAACAATCTGCTCGACATCAAGCAGAAGCGGGCGCTGATGAAGTTCCTGCGTTTCATCGCTGAGTACGAGGAGCAGACAGAGACGTGGGATGATCATCGTCAGCAGGCGTTCTCGGACTTCCTGTTGGAGAAGTTCAAGATCGCTACGCATATGCAAGGACCGCTGCTGGCTCTTGCTCTGTCGCAATCGAGCTCTTTGCAGACTACGACCGAGTTTGCTCTGCCGCGGATCGCACGACACCTTCGATCCATCGGCGTTTTTGGATCTGGCTTTGGTGCCGTCATACCAAAGTGGGGTGGGCTTGCCGAAATTAGCCAGGTCTCCTGTAGAGCCTGCGCAGTCGGTGGAGGTGTGTATGTCCTTGGAAAAGGCCTCGCGTCTGACACTGAAGCTGCGGCAAAACCCGATGGCGATGTCAAGCTTCGTTTGAAAGATGGCGAAGCTGTCAGTGCTCAGTGGGTAGTTGGAGGAAGCTCATCAAAAGCCGACTCAGACTCTTACTGCAAGTCAGTCACCATCGTTAGCAACCCGCTCACGTCTCTCTTCCCACCTATCGCAGAAGAAGCACCTGCGCCAGCATCTGCTGTCGTCGTCTTCCCGTCTGGGTCGCTTTCACTAGACGATTCAGACGAAGAGTTACCACCTGTTCACATTTTCGTCCACTCTAGCGACACTGGCGAATGTCCATCCGGTCAAAGTAAGTCTACAACACCCCTTGCACGCACAGCTGTTATGATGAACAACCATACGAATACTTATCTACATTGTCTGAAATACTTGAAGATAATTTCCTCTGACAAACTGATACAATGGCTCCCCTCCGCACTTATTAGCATACATGTTTGCAAGGCTCGCATGCTAACATCGCATCAGGCATACTCTACGCATCCACCTCGCTAAGATCTGACAAGGGCTTTGAGCTTCTCAAGAAGGCTATCCGCGGGCTATTGGTGGCTGTCCTTGTCAACCCAATGCCTGACATCCTCTGGTCTGCGGAGTACAGACAGCATGCTTCCTCGGGCTCGGAGACCTTGCCTGATGGCAACGAGCATGTTCTCCGCTTTCCCACCCCGTCGATGGATCTTGCGTTCGATGATGCGATACTCGATAATGTCAAAGAAGTGTGGCAGAAGATTGTTGGCGAGGATGGCGGAGAGTTCTTAGTCTTCCAAGACAGAGAACAGTACGATGATGATGAGTAGTACAGCACAATAATGAGACATGATACACAATCACCACATCACAATCTTCTCCGTGTACGCTTTCTTCTCCTCGTAGCGCTCCTTTTCATTCCTGTCATAAGGCTCATGTGGCTTTGCAATATGGTTTGCTTCGAACTCATGATTTCGAGACTGATCACACTCACCACTATGGTCGTCGCATCGCTAGTCGCGTCCACGGATACCGTGTTGAGCCAGGCTATGGGTTATTTCAGACCCATTAGGATTGGAGCTGTTTCCTACGTTGAGCTCGCGCGGCACTCATTTCCCAGGATGGAGAACGCGGACACGCGTGAGCAATAAGACTTACTGAAAGCCATGGGATTGGTGGTGTACTTCCCTGTGCGTTTCAAGATCGTGATGCATGGCTTGAGCATCCCTTCCTTAGACCTGATTTGCGGATGGAAGGGTGTCGAGCCTATTGTGGAGATGCAGCAAGAGGTGCAGAAGAGGAGGAGCAGGAGCGAAGCATAGCCTCCGGACAGCCATGTTGATCTAGGGTGTGGCAGTATCGTTGGACACGATCGCTTCTTGAGGGTTATTAGCAGAGACGGCATCGCTGATGAAGAAATTCTCTGGTCTAGATCGAGGCTGGTGTCGTTGTCGGGACCGAGTTCAAGAGCGGTGTTGGGGAGAACATCGGTGATGGTCACGACGACTCGGAGGTTGATGTGGGATGGTGAAGACACGTTGAAGAATGAGGAAGAGAAGGAGGGGCAAGGACACGGTTTCTGGAAGAGGGGGAGTTGAGGTCATCGAAGGTAGGAACAACGTAAGCAGGGGCACGGGCGAGAGGGGTTTTGGCGGTGCGATCAAGCATGTGCGTCAAGACTACAGGCCACTCTGTTGTAGCTTAGTTAGCAAGTGCTGTGCTTTGGCAATCTTCCATGTCTTGTTGATATCTAGTCTGGTTGGGCGAAGCGGGATTGGTTGCCTACAACTGTTGCGCCTCTCAGCTCGGCCCCTTTCTACATCACACCTCGTTTCAGCTGCTACAACGCTACATGTAAGAATGGCCAAGATCAATGCCGATTCCTGGAGAAATCTATGGAGCAGATATGGGTGGCGTTGTTCTAACCTGGCCAGTTTGACGATGACACCCGCGTGGTGTTCGAAATATACTCATTGGACGTACGTGACTTCCGAAACATCTATGGCAGCTGTAGGGAGGACGAGAACCGCGGGTGTAGTCCCCCTTGTCGGCGAAAGGTCGAGACCAAAGGACGAAGCGTGGAGGCTTGAGTCTTCCCACGAGTTCATGAGCACGCAAACAACACTCAATCAGGCTGGAAAGCTCCAATATGAGGCTTTGTCTTACGTCTGGGGTTCGGCAGATGATCCTTCTCAAGCAACGGTGTCAAGATTGGGATGTACCAACATGATAGACACCCGTTCGGCGGGCCGTCTTCGCTTTCCCATTGACCCTCTACGATAGAAAGACGAACACAGTCATCACAGGCCCTAAGATACCCCTCCGAAACGCAGACATCAAGGTGGAAAGCTATGCTTCGAGACCCGTACAGACTAATTGTAGTACCGGAAGCACTGCGAGTTGCCGGAGTCGTCACTGAAGATTTGGTGCTTGTCTGAAAATATAGAATGGCAGAGACTGTAAGTTCATCCCTATAAGAAAACACATTGGCCGTAGTACACGTATGACAAACACCAAGCTACGTCAAACCCGCCGTAATCACAAGCTCGTAAGGGAAGCAAATCACAGATTCTGCGACCCTTTCCTGAGTATATCAACAACAGACAACTTCCGGCCACTTCCTATCTCATTCTTTTTACCTTCGGCCTTGGAGTAGGACTGCACCGGCTTCTCGTTGGCCTTCTCTTTACATTGTTTCCACCAATACCAGCACACAATCGTAATGGCAGTGATCGGCAATGTAGTAACAACCCAGAGCCACCATAGACCTGTGACCTCGAACGATTTCATATTAGGTGTTGATTGGAAGATGCCGGCGCTGAGTACGCTCTAGTTATTTGTAAGTCAAACTCTTTAGAAAATGATAGAGAGTACGTACGGCAACGAAGGTCCCCGGAAGAAAGACCATTGTCAATAGCGCGATCGAAGTCATGCTTGTGCTATCCCTCTTCATGTCTGCAGCCAACTCAATACTGTTGAGCGCATCTTCCTGCGTATTGAAGTGAAAGATCATGTTCATGACAACGTCTTTCCGGCCTCGGTAGTTCAAGAACCACATGTGCTGCTTTTCCATGCTTGTGACGAGGTGACTAGTCATGTCGATCGTCCGTTGTCTGAGTCGTCCTTTGTGTGATACCTTGAGCCTGGTAGCCATGTCGTGGATGCCCCGTGCGGTATACAAGAATACTTGTGCATTGGCGAGGTGGGAGTCAACGCTTTGAGCCATGATTTGAATGTTCTTCAACCATATTGCGAGCTTCTTCCGGTCTCGCTGCTCAATTCCGGCGAGGTGGTCGTCGACTTCGTTCACTACGTTCCATTGGAACCGGCGAAATTTCTCAACGTGCCATTTGGATGTCTCGAAGTTGAGGTTCGATATCGTAGCGTGCAGATCAAGTGGACTGTCGAGCATAATGTTGCTAATATGGTGCTGCGCGCTGTGAC
Organism: Nothophoma quercina; assembly: GCA_021642125.1. Lineage (NCBI taxonomy): Eukaryota > Fungi > Ascomycota > Dothideomycetes > Pleosporales > Didymellaceae > Nothophoma > Nothophoma quercina. Next base: position 649,539 of record JAKIXB010000019.1, read on the forward strand.
GAGTGAGCGTATCACATTGCTTGCGAAGGGCCAGCACCACTTTGTCGTGGGGCTTGTGAGAGATTACATACACGATCAGGTCGCGTTGGACGTCGTACTTCATGTAGACAGACAGTGGGGCGCCTTGGGCTTGCAGATTCCATCGTGGATGTTGGCAAAAAAAGTCGCAATCAAGGAGCTTGCCATCTTCTTGGTGCCATCGCGGCTGCGGAGCCCAGTAGTCTGGTCGGCCGAGCAAGTTCTGCAGGAAACCTGGATTGAGCTGTAGGGAGCTAAAGAGCTCATCCACACTCTGCTCGGTCATTGGGACAGAACATCTAAAGGACGCAGCGTCTGTTGTGGGTTGAAGGGGGACGAAGAAAATGAGAGCTTTGCGAGACGACGGTGCGGGTACAGGCACAGCCGGTACGTTGATGCATCTCTCCTTAGCATCTCGGAGTAACGTGCTGAGACTGCCTTGATCGAGTTTTAGCCATTGCGGCCCATTATTGTCAATAGCCAAGCAGTTTAGCGAAGTGTCCAAGCTGAAGTTGGCACTCTTGTTGAGATGCTCTCGGTACAAGACGCCAGAGAACAGGTCCTGGAAGGAATCGATGCTCGAAAAAGGATAACATGTTGTGTCCACATCATATTCGAAAGCCAGTTCGTTGACCTCATCTTCGTTGCCTTCTCCGTGTCGCCATTTATACTGGCCGTCTCTGGAGATCGGCCGCGCTTTAATCTCTTCAGTGACAAGGGTGGCTTCCAACTTCGAGAACTCAGGTCCGTCTTCGACGTCTGGAATCACTGTCGGCATGTTGATGTGGGTCTGGTAGTTATGGGGTTACAACGACTGCTGGTGCCGCAGTGATCATTTTGAACTGGAGGCTCTGGCGATCACCCGTTTCAGCTGGCATTGTGGCTGACAGGTGGAAGCGAGAAGGACGGAAGGATGGGGACCGAACTTCACGCTGGAGAGGTATGCGGACAGCCCTGTGATGCATGTTTCGGTCCATAGCGATATACTGGTATCCTTCACAAGTCGAGGCGAGCCATCATTGTTTTGCTAAAGCGCTTCCGATGGCTGGAGAATATCTCTTGGAAGTCATGTACATGCTGACTAATAGACTTTGTGCCTCGTGTCAAGCGATTAAAGCCTTAATGCCTATACCCTCACTTTGAAATCCACCTACCCGCGTACGCCAGATACCACAGTAGAAGAACGTTCCACAAATCAGAGCACCAGCCGACGTGCGAGAATATTCTCGGGTGGGGAGGCGTGGGATTCGTTGAACTCCTTCGGAAGGCGGAGTTGTCACCGAGTCAGCGGATTGGTTACATAATGGGCCTCATTGCATGAGATCCCTCCCAGCGATCATCATGTGCTGCTTCGCGCTGTTCAGTCACTGAGATTGAGTGATCTTGGCGAAGTTGCGTGGAACGAGATCATCTCTCATCTGGAACTTCAGGACAAAGGTCTGATGTTTCTGACGATCTGCTTCATCAAGTTTGGAGCGGCTGTTGGATCGTCTCAACGTGTCCTGTGTCTAAGCGCTCATGTTTCATGACGCCATACCTAGAACATCCTTAGCTAGAAGCTAACAGTAGTTAAGCGCTCATGTGGGTCTTCCCGCGGGCTGAAATGCCCTACTATTGATCAATGCAGAAAGGAGCTAATTACAGAGAAAGAGGTGGGGTTGTGTATCTTCATTCTCACCGATGATCATGATACATTCGCACAGTGACTCTTTGACTGTCTTACAAGATTGATCCTTTGCCTTATGGCGGATCCTATCAGCGTTGCTTCTGGCTTGTTGACGTTGGTGCTGTTTGGTCTGAAGGCCAGCGATTCTTTGTACCAGACAATCAAGGGCTATAATAGTCATCAAAGAAATGTCAGAGAACTTCGCGAAGAGTTGGAGGCATTAAAGTCAGTCCTGGAGTCACTTAGTCGCGCAGTAACAGAATCGGAGGCAGATTACGTCGCGCTCAAGATACCGCTTTCTCGTTGTGGCAACGCATGCAGAGACTTTGAAGCGATCATCATCAAGAGCACAGGACACTCCGATGGTTCCCGTACGAGCATTCGCGACTGGGCTCGACTGAGATATATGGGCGACGATATTACCGGCTTCAGAAACATGTTAGCGGGCTACAAATCGACCATCATGATTGCATTGTGCAACGCTAACCTGTGGGTTCGTATGAATCCACCACAAGAATATGACTGATTTCGATATTAGCCGCGCGTCCGCTGTCACGACCGGGGTTCTGAATGAGTATCAGGAGAAGATAGAGGACACTATGTCTGACCTGACAGAACATCTGCGTACGGTGAACGACCGACTTCAAATACTTTTGGCCGAACGATCAGACAACACATCTGAATCCGAGACAGAATGGCAGGATCTCCACAGCGAACAGGAGAGCATACAACAATGTATGAACATTTGCACAGATGTTGCAGCACATATAGATTCGGTTCGACCCAAGATCATACCAAAGGCGTCGTCGCACGATGATCGTCTAGTCATCACAGACATTACCGGAGTCGGGGCATTAGTCCAAAGAGACACCGAGCAACTATTGGGCCGTTGTAAGGACGACCTTGCCAACATGCTTTCGCAACTGCACGATCGTCTTCACGACGTTGCCGAACGTCAGCAAAACCTTTCTCATCAGCGGATGTCTTCTGCAGAGAACAACACCGAGCAGAAGAGATTACAAGAGGAGGTCGAAAGCATCAAACAGAGCCTAGAGATCTGTGCGGAAGCGTCGCAAAAGGCTCAACCTGATCGTACGAATGTGTTTGAAGATATCTCAATGGCGGAGGACGGTCACCAAATAATAGTATCTACACTTGGTGATTTGATAAGTGCTCGGAAGATCAGTGCAGGAGCAAGATCGCTGCAATGGTTTGGGCAGATGTCTGACGAGTCCTTGCAGCAACTGTCACGGAACAAAGGTCAAAGCGGCTTCAAACAGGGACCATAGAGAAGACGGTTTGTGGGAAACGTCAACTTGGACACCAGCGTCCTCACACCTACTGGTACATAACATAAGTCATGTATGAAAAATGTAATTACAGGTTCCAATAATCACAAGGCGTACCGCAGACCTGATTCTACTGCAAATGATTGGCAACAGATACTGTGGATGCGATCACTCGGTCGGAAAAACGTCCAACGTCCAAACATAATTCTTCTTGGAATATCAGGATGGTCTCAGGAGGGATCTCAAGATCTCCAAGGGAGAGGTTCTGCTGAAATGACGCATGATTGAACAGACTGTTCCTAAGTTGGAGGAAAACGTTGAATCGTGGCGCGGTGTTGCGACCGCACGGACGCCTGCGCTAGTTGATATGCTCTTGCGCGCTAATCTCAAGCCGCGTTCGCCCTGGGAAATCCGCCCGAAGTTTGTAGCGCATAAAAGCAAGAGAACCCCACCCGTTGGCTTGAGGTAGCGATGTCGACCCCAAACGCAAACACGACAGGTGATTCTTCCATCCGCCCTTCCCCAAAGTTCTTTCCTCAAGGGACCAGAGTAAAATGACGTACTCGCGAACAAGTGCGGAACCTGACTTGCTGACTGGAATAGTACCAACCTCAAGAGATGAGTCTGAACGAGACGTCAGCCCACCTAGGACATATAACAAATTCACAAACGTGCATGCGAAAGAGGATAGCCGCCAAATGATTGTTTCGACGACTGGGGTTATCATACATGCCGAAGACATATCGACCGGAGCCAGGTCAATCCACGGAATGGGGCAGATGTCCGACAGATCCATCCAAGTGCTCTTACAATCAGTCAATCTCCACACAACTTCGAATGAAACACAGAACGAAAGTGCGAGGGCGGAAGAATCGGGTTCATCCTGGCAGCAGCATGGCGAGGGGCAGATTCTCGGGTAAAGATGAAGCAATATGACTGCTGTTGTTTTAGATTTTCAAGGTGCGCTTTGTACAATGTGGCCGTTGTATTGTCACACACTTTAGCTCTCCAGCTGCTTCGATGGAATTCATCTTTGGCGCGTCAGAAGCTTGTGTTGGAAACAAGAGCTTGGACTTCGAATATCTGCACTGGATCGGACTTGACACATTTAAGGTCTTCCGCTAGCAAATCGTCAGCACCCCTCAATTGCAGGGTGCATGCACTTTCTGGTTAGCTTTTGGAATGTAAAGAACCCGGATGCCGCAGGTGTACTTACTGATATGTACATACTTACTGATCAGCCTGCAAGAATCTCTGTAGTTGCTGAAACACATGAGAGCCCTCACACGTCTGGAAGTGGTAGTGCACCAAGTTCTCGTAATACTGTTGTGGGGCCTATCCTTTCCCACTCGCCCACTTGCTTCTCGTCTGGAACCCACACACAACCCATCATGCCGCCAGCGTTTGCACTGGCACCTTCGATAAAACCTCTTCTTCGAGGTATCACAATGAGTCTATCATCCCACAACACAACGTTGTGAGGACAGACGTCTTCTAGGTCGACACCCAGCACTTCACGTGTTTGGTCGAGAAGCACCTTGTAAACATCTAGCACGTCTGACGCTGATGCAGCTCTCAAAGTCTGATCAAAGTAGTGTGTGAAGTACCTGAATGGCACATCGTGTCTCTCCCCACCTGCGCGCACCATGTACTCGAATGCATATGGCGGTCCCCTCAGACCTTGTAGATGCTTGTGCATTCTACTGCAGCCGCCAGCTTCGCTGCAGTTATAGATGACATACATGCTGGGAAACAGCCTGAGTACCTCAAGCGCAACCTTGAAATCATCAAGCGCTAATGGATCGTATTGTCGCTTGTACGAGTCCATCGTCACCATCAGCAGCTGAGGTCTATCAACGCAGAACAGATTAAGCGCCAGATCATGTGTGCCATTCAGCTGACCCAGGATGAGTCGCTCGTCAGGCAGGTACAGGTCGCTGCCTGGTCCCCATTTACGGCTCTTATTGAAGATGGAGCCCAATTTGGCATCGACGGTGTGTGGCTTCTTGTTCAGGTGCTCGCAGACTTTGAACTCGAGCTGTACGCGTCGTCAGTTACCCGCGTGCCGGCGATAACGGATCTGATTGACAGGCTTACAGGGAAGCCCTCAGCTTCGCGCTTGATTGACTGATGGGGGCCGTAAACAAGGACAGTTTCTGAAACAAGTTGATCAAAAAGCGCTGTGATCTTCTCCTCGTTCACCTTTGCCATCTTTTTTGGTTCTAAAGTGAGCGATAGAGGTGAGGTGGGAGTGTGTGTAAGCGCCGTGGCTTAGCGGTGGGATGTTGTTTCCTTCGCGATAATGCAGGGACAATGCGCGCTAGCGCCCCATCGGGCAAGGTTCAAGCGGCAATATTCAGCCTTTTCGGACCTTGACTCCACCTCATCGCTAAGCCCTGTGAAGCGACCATGCAGGAGACGCGAGCTGATGACGGCAGTTGAATTTAACGAGGATGGTGAGTTCGCGGGATACAGCTGTGATCGACCGACCCAGGACCCTGAATTCTCGAAGATTGAGTCGACGCTTGTCACTAACACTGGGATCAAACCTCGACCGCGAAGGCCAGAACCTTCAAGCACGACAAGGAGGAATGCAGGACACCGAAGTGAATGAGCTGCACTACGATTACAATGTTGATATGGGCAGTCACACTTTTGCGATGATTAATCTTAACCTGATACTTTCTTTTGACGTCACGTCTCACGAACATCTTCGCAATTCACAAAAGCGAAAACTTTGACATAGAAACCTCTCCTGACTGCCTTTCGGGCATGTATCAATGTATCAGCAATGTCGACAGCGCCTCAGGTCCATACGGCAGCGTCGACAAGGACAGCATTGGTATTCTTCGTCCCGACCACATCAATGGCATTAGACGAGACATCATCCAAGAAGAAGCTGCCAATGACGGAGACGAGCATTGAGCAAATGTTCACGCAATTACAACTGGATTGTAGTTTTTGCTAACCCTACTAGGACAACCTGAGTACTAGACGCTGTAGTTATGATAGCTCAAAAAAGACAATAAGCTAGTTGCTTGTGACTTTCTTTTTCAGTCAAGGATTTGCGATAGCCTCAGCACAAGATGTTTCAAGCGTCTACATGAAGCTCATGGACGAGACTAGGGAGCTGTTGGGCGTTAGTGAAACAGACGTGTGCCCTCACAACATCGTCATGTGGAAAGACTGGCTGATTGTTCTCCCTTAAAGGGCCGGCTTTACGGATAGTGCGAGTGCGAACGCAGGAGGCATAATAGGGTGCGTATGGGTGCCGGAACGCAAGAATGTGGATGAGTGGGAGCGGATAGGGTACGCCAACGTCCTCCGGCAACTGGGCGTACCATCGTAACTTGCCCATGCTGCGCAACAAAAACAGTAAGCTTAACCAGTCAAATCGGGGGTATTCAAAACGAACCAATCCCCAGTTCGAAATGTACCACGCAGCTGAGTGCTTCGATAAAGTTCTGAAAGCCTGTGTAACGAATGACTAAGTTGGAATTCTTTTTTGGTAAAATCAACGATGTGTGCAACGAAGAGCAGTCTATAATGCAAGCAGTAACTTCAGGGAGTTGAATCTCTGTATGCGTTCTTTGACGTCAGTTGAAGACGCTTAGCCAACCTTCTTCGGTGGCTGCAGGAAATGGTACCTCAAACCTTCTCTTTTGTCGACTCCTGCGAGAAGCCGGACTCGGTGGTGTAGTAGCGACCAAAAACCCGATCCTCGATTTCCATACTCTTGTGATCAGCACCGAGCGGACCATGAGCCTTGCGACGGAAGTAAATGCGCTTGCACCACTTCCAGCTCTCTACGCCAGCAAAGAAGAGGCCAGCCTCGACGAATACAACGCCCCACTCCCAGTCGATTGGCGCGTGTTTAAAGACCACAGTATTGATGACCGGGATATAGATGAGCGGAAATAGAGTTACGAAGCCAGCAACAATCGCCCAGAAGAGGAACTGATTGCGCCAGACATCGAAGATCCACTGCGTGAAGTAGCGTTTTGAACTGGGCTGCATGCGGAAGAATGAGCGCCTCATATCGATCATTTCCCAGGCTAGGAACAGGGCGAACCATGTCAGGCACGCGAATGTTGTTGCGCGTGCACGGAAGACGAGCTCACACGATTCGTTGTAGGATTCGTTGCAGCCATTGCCCAGGTTTCCGTCACCAAATCCAAACACAACCAACGTGAAGCTGGCCAGGCACAGTGCTGTAATCCATAGTCCATATACCACCATATCAACGAGGAATTCCATAGTGAAGATACCGGTCTTAAGAGATTGTGGTGGACGCTGGAGAATGTCGGGAACGGCGCGTTCAAAGCCTAAACCCATGTCTGGCATCCCAGAAGTTGCCATGATGATCCACACTACCTGTACGGGCGCAAGTGGGAAGACTGAAAAACCGGTGCTGTCTTTGAACGCCAGACCGACCAGGAGGGTGCCAGCTTGGGCAACGTTCTCGGCAAGGACATGGAGGACGAACTTCTGGATGTTGTCGAAAATGCGACGGCCTTCTTCGATAGCAGCAAGAATCGAGGCAAAGTTGTCGTCCGTTAGTACGATGTCCGATGCTTCCTGCATGAAGTTCAGTATCTGGCGCAGAGTTGTCTTCTCACTTCACGTACCTTTGCAACGTCAGATCCAGCTTGTCCCATAACGATACCTACATCGGCACGCTTGAGGGAAGGTGAGTCGTTAACTCCGTCACCAGTCATAGCGCAGAAGCGCCCTCGGCGGTGGAGGGCCTCAATCATGCGAACCTTGGTCGAAGGGGCACAGCGAGCGACTACTAATGGCAAGACGGGAAGGTCATCTACCTGCTCGTCAGTGAGTTCGTCGAAATCAGAAGCCGCTACCACTAGGTACTTTGCCACCTCTCGCGATATACGCTTCATGCGTTCCACAGAAGGCAAGATGCCAACCTCGACAGCAATGGCTTTCGCTGTCTCGGGATGGTCGCCAGTGAGCATGTGCACCTCGATGCCTGCCTCATGGCACCGGCGTACGGCGGGAGCTGACTCAGGTCGCGGAGGGTCGTATAGTCCAATGAGGCCGCGGAAGACAAGGTTGCTTTCGACAGTGGCACGCGGGATGTCAGCGCCCTTTTTAACTTCTCCTTCGAATGGCTTACTGGCCAAAGCCAGAACACGAAGTCCAAGACTGGCTAAAGCCTCCATGTTGCACAGAACATCGTCGCGGAACTCGTCAGTGATACCACCAAACTCGTCCAGACCTGTAGCGACCGAGGTGCAACTCTGGATAACTCGCTCGACAGCACCCTTGGTGAAAGCATAAGCTTTGCCACTGGAGTGCCTCATGATAACCGACATGCGTTTGACGTCTGAGTCAAATGGAAGCTCGACAAGGTCCTCCCAAGTAGCAGTGTCTCCTTTGGTCATACGAGAGCGGTCGAGTCCAAATCGAGCTGCGAACACTTGAATCGCAATTTCGGTGGGGTCGCCGTGGGCTTCCCAGTTGCCATCGTCCTTCTTCTTGACAGCAGCCAAGTTAGCCAAAGAAGCGACGTTCAGGAACTCTTCGAGACCCTTAAATGTTGCAGGCTGAAGTTTCTCAGAGGTCACACGCTCGCCAAAAGCATCGCCTCCAGCCTTCAAGTCGATCTTGCTAGGAGAATCCGGGTGGAAGCGTACGTCACCAATCGTTGGGTCCTGTGGTGCGGTGAAGTTCTCTATGGTGTACGTTCCAACGCCAGGCATCCATGCGCCACGAGCGATCATCTTGCCTTGCGTCAGAGTGCCGGTCTTGTCGGAGCAGATGTCGGTGACACCGCCTAGAGCTTCCAAGGATTTGAGGTTCCTGACAACTACGTTGCGCTTGACCATACTCTTGGTCCCAGCTGCCATCGTGATCGTAAGGACAACCACCAAACTAGCTGGAATCATAGACAGGCCCGTTGCGACTGCGTAAATGATGACCTCTTGCGTCGCATTGAACTCATTCGAGGCGAGAACGATAATGGCACAAATGACAGCAATGCCAAAAAGTAGCATGGCTAGCTTTGAGAGCTTTTTCTGCAGTGGTGTGCCAACATTGAGGCCAAGAAAGCGGCCGATAGCATCAGTAGTTGTGAGTGTATACGCCTCGAGGTAGCGATGCGGCTTTGCACGCCCATTTGGACCACGCTTCTTGACAGGTCGGACTTTCGACTCTGACTCTCGCAGCTGGGATGCGATGGCACCGATCTCCGTATAGACACCGGTTGCAAAGACGACGCCCTTGGCACGACCTTTTGTAACGTTCGACGAGCTGTAAGCCACATTGAGACGATCGCCTGGGCCTGTCTTCTCTGGAAAAGTGGCTTCCTCATTCTTACGAACAGGCAACGATTCTCCAGTGAGAAGCGCCTCGTCGGTCTCAAAGTTGACCGCTTCAGATACCCTGATATCAGCTGGCAAAGTGTCACCTGTCTTGATCTCGATGACATCTCCGGGAACAATTTCTGCAGAGGGGATTGTCGACTGTTGTCCGCCTCGAATGACTCGTGCTGTAGGAGAGCTCAACGAGCGGAGTGAGTCCATGGTCTTCTCAGCCGACCACTCTTGAAAGAAGCCAACTACAATGTTCAGTAGGATAACAAAGGTAACGACTCCTCCTTCAATCCAAGACTGAATACCAAAGCTAACAGCCATGGCTAGGATCAAAACCATAGTCATCGCATTAGCGACTTGAGCGATCAAGATCTTGACCGGAGATGCTCCTGCAGTTTCGCCGAGATCGTTGGCGCCATAGTCCTCAAAGCGGCGTCTGGCTTCGGCATCGTCGAGTCCAGACCAGGTGTCGGTGCTCAATTCGTCCACAACTTGGGCGAGAGTAAGGCTGTGAGGTGGCAAAGACAATTTTTTGTTTGACTGCCCACTGACGTGCCTCTCATCGGGCGGTTTGGATTTGTTTCCCATTGCGTTGGTAGTTGTTGTGTATTCGTTGAACAAGTGTTCGTATGTTCAATGTGGTTTCTTAGGTGATTTTCCTTCTTATTCTCGTCCCAGTTTGGACGAATTGAGCAATGTTGTATGATGTAGACTCCATAGAGGACTTCAGTACGGGTTCTGGGACAGACTCCTCCGTGTTTACGCCGTGATTGGCGATTGAGGTATTGTTAGTAGGGTTGTGAAGATGTGTTGCGGAAGATTCGAGAGTCTGTGAGACCGAGATGCGTTGCAAATTGATTTGGAGTCGTGAATCGGTAGGTTGTGAGAATAAAGGAGGAAAGTTCTCTGGAAGGCTATCAGCATACAATGTGAGTTCTCTCCTACCACGATTCTCCAAGAGCACGTGGGTGGTAGAAATCGGAAATCCGGCAATTTGCCAAGCCATACTGCAAACTTTTGCAGCTGTTGTCGAATTGATGAGCGTTCATGATCTTGGCCTTATCTACGGTGGACTCGGCACGCAACAAGTCCCACCAAAGACTTGTTGTACATGGGTAATAGCTTCAGGCCACTTGCGCTTAATCTCTTGCCCAGCGACGGCGGTCGAGGGTCTTCAATCATCTCTTGCTATTTTTTTTGAGGCCAAAGTCTGTCTTCGTTTGACATCTGCTGCGTGTGCTACACATCTCGGGGTGGTGTTCTCCAGGTCATCATGCCAAGATGCCAAGTCGAATTTGCAGATCCGCTCCGAGGCTTCAGGGCTGCTCCATCCTTGAAGGCGCAAAAAGGCGGTGATGACCGTTTGCGAGGGCGAGGACCAGCATCCGTTGAGTCTGCTGAGCCACTAAAAATATGGCAGTGCCCGCCCAGGCAGACGCAGACGCTGTAAGGTCTGTGGATCTGTCCGACTACGTCATAGCATACACAGACTGTCTTTCGTGGTGGCGGACGTGTCTCTGTATTTCTCATGCAACAATGGTCACCATGTGCTACGAAGCTGTACAAAGTCTTGCGTACGACGGGCAGCAGATGGTCATATTAAGTAGTAAGTGTTTGTGTGGCAACACGCGACAGTTAGCTTTTGCCGGGCGCCGATGACTTATCTCCGATAGATCCGAACCTGCTCCAGTTCATAAGTTGCAAGTCTACAAGATCAGCCCTCTACGCTGCTCGCAGGATGCCACAGCTGGGTTGTACGTGTCGTATTTCTACAGAAGGTCTATGAAGCGTCTCATACCCTACACAATCTGCCATTCTGAGTCGTCACACCTAAATTAGGACCTTGGATCTCCCATTCGTCGCTACCAATTCCAGTTGTTACATAAAAGACTCCACGAGAGTCGTACTTCTTCTTGATGCTCATAAGACGGGAGTACTGCTCGCCGTAAAAGTCTTCCTTCCAGTTTGGCTCATCGACCGCAGCCTCGTTGAGATAAGACCCACCACCTTCACTTGCAGGTGCGAGCTCTCTCCATGGCTGCAAGATCTCTTCATTGAGCACACGGTTGGCCTCTCCAATGGTCTCCGCAGAAGCGTTAGCCGCGAATGTTGGTGAGGCTGTGATGAAGAAGGACTGAGCATTCCGCCAAGCCGACGATACAGCGTTGTCAACGTTTTGCTTGTTGCCTGGTGCTTGGTGATAGATGCCGAAGTGGCGGCCGGCCTCGACGTGTGCTTTTATGGTTGTCCAAAGGTCTTCAAATCTGTCTTCAGCGGCCCACAGTGACTTTGGTAGCAGACGATTGCCAGGTAGAGATGTTGCAGTGCCAAGCGGGAATGGAGTCTTACCCCAGGCGTCCCAGTAGGACGGAAAGAACGAGCTGTAGTAGGTTGTGTTCTTCGGCTTCTGAAAAGGTATGCCAAGCTCCTCTATAGTGTCGAAGAAAGGCTTAGTCAAGTTGTCGAAAGATTCCTTCGTGTGGCCTATGGAAGAGGGGTAGGTCAGTAGCTGCTCACAGTATGACAAGCTATCCTAGGAGCCTTACCTGGAGCGTAGAATGCTTTCATGTCCAGTGTGAGTTGACCGTTGGTGTTGAAGATGAAGAAGAACGAGTACGTGTTTGCGTCAGTGTACGCAGGGAAAGATTCCCAGAAGACGCGGACAGCTTTGAAGAAGTTGTCACGAGACACTAGGTGGGTGCCATCGGTGCTGTTACCAAGCACAAAGGTCGAGAGCGTAGCATCTGTGTCCGAGAAAGCCTTGACAATGACTGATGTAACCACACCAAAAGTGCCGCCACCACCACCACGAAGTGCCCAAAATAGGTCTGAGTAAGTGTCCTCGCTTGCGGTCACAAATCTGCCGTCTGCTGTCACGACTTGGTAAGCGAGGACTGCATCAGCTGCCATGCCGTGAAACCCGTTCAAGGGAGTGTGTCCGCCACCTGATCATATAAGCCTTCCGATGCTGAGATGAGGGCAAGCACTTACCTTGTACATAGCCACCAGCAAACCCGACCGACTGGGATTTGGATCAGCCTAGATAATACTACGGTTCATATCAACCTACCTCGCAAATGCCTCCAAGCACGGTAACACCTTGAGCATCTGCAGCCCGGTAGATCTCTTGGACTGTGACGCCAGCACCAACTTGGAAAGCTTTTCCAGAGTAGCTTGCGCTCTCATAAGCTGAGATGAATTTGATGTCTTTCAGATTGTGAACCCATAAGCTCAGAGATCCTGCCCCGGTGGACTTCCCAAGGTAACTGTCGGAGTTTCAGTGTATATCGCACGCAAGATATTCAGGTTGCCATACTCATGACCGGTATTTTTGACAACTAGGCGAATGTTCAGGTTCCGAGCAAAGTTCACCGCGAGCTGGACTTGTGCGGCAGTCGAAACATTGACCGCATAGTCCGGAAATCCTCCAAGAGTGCATTGAACGTCGACCGTGTCATTGCGGGCCATACAGGTCTTGCCTTGGAAGATAGGCCACATGATGGAGGTGGGATCATTCTCACTGGCTGCGGATCAGCAAATATCTAGCCAATGAAAAGCATGACTACGCACTGCGTCGTGGCCTTTGTGAAGCGACTGACAAGTGCATTGCACTCTGCAAGATCTTGGCTACCCCACTCTGAGTCGTAGCATGGTGCGGCAATTGGTTCTGTCTTCAAAAGTCGCCTTCCCAGCAGGAGATCAAATACACTCCATATCAGCGTAGATGGCCATGATCAATCTCCAGGGTACGTCTTGCACGATGAGGCCTGGCGCTTGGCTATTGTATTGTTCGATTCGAAGGCGAAAATATCGATGTACTCGCTCGTGAGGTCGTCACTAGCGACGCGATCGAGAACAGCCTCGGTCAACTGCAGTGTTTCCGGGCTGAGGAGTGTTGCTGATGGACTAGTAATCACAGTTTCGGCCGGGACAATACCACCTATACCACTACTTGTGGCTTGGCCGTGAACCTTGGACGACAGAAGTAAGGCAGCAGTGAAGGTGCTAGAAGGAGTGGTTCGTAATCTCATCTTGAATGGAAGAAGAGATGCTGTGCCCTTGTACCGCATATCGAGCGGCAGTTGTGTACTTGTTATTACCGTGCTCGCCACGCCTGTTCCTGAGTGTAGATGCGCTTACCACATCAAGCTATAACAGAACCGTATAACGGTATCCGCGACTAGGATGGGTCCACAATGACTTGGGTCGTCGGTTTGAGCGCTCCACGTTGCGCCTTTGTCTTAGGGGGAGTGCTACTTGGCAGACGTTGCGGACGATTGAGGTTCGTAGCGGGAGCGACATCTGGTGGCCATGATAACCCATACTGAGCTGGTGCCGAAGACAAATCATTCAGCGCATACGAAGTTCTCATGCAGCGGCGGAAACGAGAAGGCAAGGAAATAAGATGCGGCGCAGACGCGGGTCGTTCCTGCACCAACGTCCGTGCGTCTTTCCGCCCACTCCCCGCAGGATTTTAGCCGCTTCTTCCAACCGCACGAAAGCCCTTCATTCGTTACGTTCCATCCTTCGTTCTGATTGCTCCTGATGTGATGCAGAGCCAAGACGTTACTTTGATTGCTGATGGCTCGGCGGGCGGATACATCAACTCTCGACGGACCGCATCAATGCTGTCCGAGCCGCCCGTCAATATCGTGGCCCACCTTCATGCACGAACGGCTGGTTTTCGAGCGAGGCGTAGAGCAATCTTCAGAAAGCTCTATGCAGTCAAATCAGAGTCGGCCTCGAGACGCGTGTAAGCGTCAATGAGAGATCTAGTCTGCCATACACCACAGGTAGCGTGCAGGCACCGATGGCGTACAAGTGCATACGTCGATATAGAGGTAGGGCCCTCCAAAAGCAGGATCTTCCGCCCCAACGATCGAGCTTGGGCGCCATTAGAAGGTCAGGCCACGCCGCATGCGTGCGTTTGCTTTTCGGACCTACAAGTCCAATAGTGCACTCAAGGAACTTGTTCTGTCGGTCTCCGGAAGCCGTTCCCAGCCGCGCTGTTCAACATGATCTTAAGATTGCCGCTCTCCAGGCCGCATATTAGCTTCGAGCTTAGATGTGTTCCATCCCATCTGTAGTGCCTTGACGGAATCAGAACCATGACTAAAGACACTGGACTGCAACCGCTCAACATGTTTATGACTGTGTTGCCCTTTTTCGTCTCATCTGCAATTGTCGGCGTAAGAATCTGGAAGAAGACACGTGAACGCAAGTTTGCAACAGGTATAGTCTTTCCAGAGAAAATCGTCGATATCATACTGACCCGCCGTAGATGATTTACTTATCGTAGTTGCACAAGTGCTTGCGATTGGGTTGACCGTGGCGACATGCATATGTAAGTATGGAGTTAGACATTACGTTGCACTAGGTCACGTTACCAACAGTCTACATAGTCATTAAGATATCGTATACTGGATATCGGTTGGAAGATATCCCTACTGGTGCTGTGAACAAGGTGGAAGCATCCAAGGCAAGCTTCAACGGATTATCGCGCTCATTAGCCACAACTGACGTTTGCACACAGTGGCGTTTCATCAATGCGGTGCTCTATAATCCCATTCTGGCTCTGATCAAGATCTCTTTCATCGTCACCTTGATCAAACTGGAACCGCCCAGCATTTGGGTCAAGAGCTCACTCTGGACACTGTTTGCAGTGAACATTATGTTCGGCATTGCGGGTACTCTTGTTGCATTGCTCAACTGCCGACCCATACCCAAGTTCTGGGACCGCACCATACCTGGCAATTGCATGAATACCGCGCAGTACATTTACGGCACCATCAGCGTGACTATCATCACCGATGCGTTGGTCTCCGTCGTACCGATCTTTATCCTCTTCAGTCTGCAGATGCCACTCAAGACTCAGGCGCTTGTCATTAGCTTCCTTTCGCTCGGTCTTGTCGTTACTGCTATCGCTTCATATCGGCTATCAATCTTTGTCAAAGTCTTCAGCATGGATAACCCCCTCCAAAATGAGTCCCCATATAACGTGCGAACACCGCAGTCGAATATTGAGGCAAGCTTAGCCGCTATTGCAGCCTGCGGACCGACACTAAAATACATACTGGGACTGGTCATACCGGTTCTTGGTAACAAAAGCTCCAAGACGAGAAGCATGACGCCGAAGTGGCATACGATGAGCCCGAACCACTCGGCCGCGAAGATGCCTCGGGCAAAATCAGCAGGGGAAGACTCAAAAAATCCGAGTGGCAGCGTTGTGGAGTTAGCCGATGCGCGAGATTGGCCTTTAGCTCATGAACGTAATTCACGAGTTATTGTAGAAGAAGAGAATGGAAGCATCAAGACTGCAGCTTCTACCATGGCTAGTAACAGTAATCAAGCGTCCTGTGAAAAGCCCAGATCACTGGTGTAAGGAAATGGGCAACGGCGAGGGACCACGTTACGTCGATGAAATGCTATTTCCTCGATTCTATGGAAAGCCTGAGAACAATATAGCGCACCGGAGGAAATGCCATCACCCATAATGCATACGCTAACTCGCTAAAAATAGCTGAACGCAGTCGAGCTTTGTGTGCTTGATACCAGATCACCAGGCGAGAATCTCCTGCTGCGGCCCGCACGCCAGCCCTGCACAGATCTCCTCATCTTCATCAACTTGATCAGCAGAGCCCAAATTCGCAGGCCTAGAAGGCCAGAGTTCTTTGCCTGCTGCCTTCTCCTGCTTGTAGTGCTCCGTGATAGCATCGCGCACAGTGGTCTGAAAAAACGTGGGTGTTGCCTCGGTGGCTTTCTCAGCCTTTGCAGCACTGGCGTAGGCGTCGCTGATGGTCTTCCACTCAGCATCTGAGCAGTTCTTGTGGCGATAGATCTCGAAGTGCTTGGTTGTCCTGTTTGGTGCTTGAGGAAGAATCTTTTGGATGACGACAAATTTGGATGAGACTGTGAAGGATGTGTTGGGGAAGCAGTAAGTGCTCGTGGCGCTGAATGCCTTCTTAATATGCTCAGGCGTAGAGTCTGCTGATCCATTCTTCCAGTTGAACTTGAGCTCCTCTTTCTTGATCTCCAAGTCGAACGTGTAGTCTTCGAAGTTTATCTGAGAGTGCTGAGCGTCGATCTTGCTGAAGTACTCTTCAAATGAGACCTCAGCATTCTCTTTTGCATCCAGATTGATCCAGATGAAGCCATTGCTGTCGATCTTGGTGTGGCAGCGGAAGAGGCTGTTCTGGTCCTTGTCGAGGTCCATCTCCTGATACCCTGGGGCCTTTGCGAGTTTGCCATTGAGACCGTAGGACCATCCGTGGTATCTGCAGGCAAAAATCTTGTTGTTACCGGCCCCTTTCTTCTCGATGACTGGGTAGGCACGGTGCCTGCAGACGTTGTGGAAAGAGTTTATGGTGCCGGTTCTGTCCCTGGTGAGGATCATGTCGTAGCTTGCGAAGCTGTAACGAAGCCAATCACCAGTCTGCTGCAGTCTCGACTTTTGTGACATGAAAAGCCACCTTTTGGAGAAGATTGCCCTTCGCTCGAATTCGTACATCTCTTGGGAGGAGTACCATGATGCAGGTAAGCAGTTTTCTGAGCCCTTTTCGACATCTGCTGCGCCGTTGGCAGGTGCGTTGAAGTAATGTTGGATGCTGCCCATGGTCGCTTCGAATGCTTCAATGTGTTTGGAAGGAGTTGATGTTCCCAGGTTTGCAGGCCGTTGGTTGATAGATGAACCTCCTGTGAAGGCGCCCCATTAAATATTCTCTGTTTCTTCCATTGCGATCTCGTATTTCACGCGCGTCATCCGAACTGACCACGCTGCCATGATAGATAGCCATAAATAGCCTCATGGGGTAGCCGGGAACGAGCCACTGCGGCGAGATACGCTAGTAACAAGTTCACTCCCACTAAGTGTTCCGGACCACGTGTTTTGAGCCTGAAGTGTCGCAACGACATACTCTGAACAGTGGTCGTCACAAAAGGAACAGAGTGGAACCTAGAGACCGCTTGAGTCCGAGACCGCTTAAAACGTTCGTTGATATTCTCGAGGGTTACGAACTACCTCTAGTCTTGCGCGCAAGCGCGACGTACATCGACCAATCGCATTTCTCGCTAGACTGGCCAATCGCGTCAACAAAATATCTCAGCCTGCTGGTTCAACCAATCGCGTTCTCGGTATTAGCTTCTGGCACGATATCCCCAAACGCACGAGTCTAGCAGTCAGTCTTATAATACCTCTCAAGTCTATTTTCCCTCCTAAAGCAATACAAAACACAAAGTACACTGGACCTAAGGTTTGTCTTGGTTGTTACGGTTCCACGAAGATAGCGACAACAGAAAGAGGCTCTTTGGCCAGTCGGTCTTGAGGTTGATATATATTGCGGGAGATCTGAGCTGAGCTTTACGCGGGAAGTGTGAAAAGATCCGGACACGATCTGCTGCGGATCATGTTACGCGGAACTCCTTGGTCACAACAATTGTGTTAGTTGCCCCATTGAGATCGTGTAGTGGGAGAATGCTGTCTTCGCTACTCTTTGCTCGATCCATTCCCCATGCATCCCTGTTATGTGTAGCGTACGACGAGACGCGGAGGGACGATCCACCAGTCTGCCTAGGTGCGTGCTGCTCGGATCTGGTCTGTCGGTTCGCAGATTGATCACGCTCAGTGTGTTGCGAATGAATCCGGTCTCCAGGTCTTGATGTCCCCGAAGGACCGCTCGTCATACCGCGAGCGGCGTCCAAGAATGAGCTGAACAGAGGCTTCAATGCCGGTAGAGACGCAGCTATGATGCCGACATCGAGCTCTTTGAAGTTCCATATGGAGTATCGATCGTGTACGAAGCGTTCCGGGTCACTCAGGATGCTCATTTGTTTCAATGCCTTAATGATGCCCGCAACGGACGCGAACAAGCCGAGTGACAGGATGAGGGCGAGTGAAATGCGTGTACGAACATTGAGTTGTAGACGCCAGGTGAATGGTACGGGTGTCACTGCGAGAAGAAAGTCGGTGGCAATATTAACGACTGTGCAACGTTAGACGAGCCAGGCAGAAGAGCGGATTGAACATACTAGCGTTGAAAAGGCCAATCTGACTGAAGGTCATCTTATCAAAACACCGGGCTGTCCCCGTGCCTATGGGCGGGGGTCGAAGTCTCACATCCCACGCAGCAGCTACGGGGATGCACTGGAACACCTGTGGGAGGTTAATTATCAGCCATGAATGGTATACTGTAATTATTCGATGCAGAGAGGGGAAGTACGAAGCTTGCCATGCGTCGGTGAAACGGTAATTTCGAAAGGGTTCCTTACTACGAAACAGTCAGTACGTGTGCTCCCGAAGGTTGACGCCACTCATACCCAATGTTCCAGTGCAGGCAACTGTGAACACCACCATGAAGACAATGAGCCCATTCAAGAACCAAACATGGGCCCTGCTCGCAGTCAAGCGCAGCAGGAAAAGACAGGCAGAAATTTTGACGATAGAGATGCCTATCATGACACAGACCATATGAATCTGGCGGACTTTGAGCAGCTCCCTATATGAGTTTTCGTTCATCTGAATGACTGCCATATGTCTTCCCAAGCCTAAAGACATTTCTTGTACATAGCAGACGAACGTTGCTGTTGCTAAACTCTGGACACATCGACTTAGCAGTCTAACCCTGATCATACTCCCCGGAACAACACTTACCGTCGCCAAGAGCATCACCCAGTCATCTTTACCGAAGAACCTGAGCTTGAAGATACGAACATGGAAGCGAAGTATGACGGCGGCGAGAGCGAGAGCATATACAGCTCCAGTCTGGGCCAGCAGGTTTGGTGCGTTGGTATAGGCGATATACTCAGCAGTGAGCTCTGGCAGATCGGATGACTTTGTAGGGGCAGCCATAGTAAGGTGTGTGTAGAGAGTGATGAAATTTTATGATATATTGAAGGCGAACAACAAAGGTCTTGGATGACACCCTCCGGCTCATTCGCCGTTTAAGACATGTCGCCGCTTCGTTTTTGACTTGTTCAGTGAGGCACAGAGATGCACGGGAAAGCAGCCAGGGTCGACAAAAGCCTGATCATCGGGGCCTCATACCAAAGGAATCACAGTGACGAGGAACAAGCTTTTCAATTCGGCCTCTAGAGCTTGGCATACCGTCTCCGCCTTGTTGGGTCTGTTGAATTAATTCCACGCGAGAGTAAACTTAAGGTGTGATTCTTGCGAAGTGAGGGCAGTTGCAACTCATTTCGGCAAACAATCATCTAACAAGAACGCGTACAGGCCAGACTATGCTCACATTGACCATCTGAGCTAAGCTGAACCAGAGACCCAGACAACGCTGGAGCTCGATGGTCTGGTCAAATCACCTGGTGGAAAGACATTAATCCGCTTGCTCTGTTGGAGTCGACCTTCTGGGCCGTGTTATTCACCAGGGTGGAGGTTCGTGTTGGTATCTGGTCGGACTGACCGCAATTGAGGCAGGAGTCTGGAAGGAACAATCGAACGTGCGTGCCAAGCCGCAGATCGTGGCCGAAATTCTTCCGACTGCTCTTGCCCCAATCACGCTCTATATACGTCTCTCATCATCCTTCGAGCGGACACATGCTACTAAGCCACAACGTCGAAGAACTACCAGAACGATATTCCCTCACCCCAAATATATAGACAGCTCGTTGATGGTGCCTGCACGCATTGGTGGTTTATGTCCAGGACCCGCACGGCAGGTGCCAAGCCAGAACCTGCAGGCTTGACGATCTGGTCTGCTGTGTCGGTATTCTTCCATTCTGCAACGGCCTATCGACGCACAGATCTGGAGACGGGTCAATCACTACACTCAGCCTGTAACGCTCCCACCAGTATTGTTGATGGACGTTAAGCTCACCTACGGACGGGGCGCTCACGGAGATTTCAATACCCTGATTAGTGAAGAAGACGCAGGACTTCGTACGATGAATGTGATTTTAGAGCAACACTCGTGTTTGAAAAGAAATGACCCTGTGATTGCGGCGCAGCAGATCCTGGTACATCAACTCTATTACTGCACCAATAAACTCTTCAAACCCTGCGGCTGAAGTACCGTACATCTGGTCCAGCCGACGCTCTATCCCCGGCCCAGCAACGAAAGGATCTGAGTCTGCATCGACACGCCACTTACCTGTTTGTATGATGGAAAGCGAGGTTCTAACTTGACCTCATCAGTCGGATGGGCCGTGGGAACTCCACGCTACCTTCCATCATGCGGTGTTTTATCATATTACAAGCCTAGAATGGCTCTGATTCTGTGATTAGGGCCCGTAACACGGGATTTGTGTTCCGCGCGTTACTGTATGCTGCAGGTAAGACGATAGTCGGACTCGCGTGGCACAAATACCTTTGGCTCGCCGCCCTTACTGTCGGCATCTTATTGATATACATTTCACACTCGAGCCCTGTCGAGTTACCTCGTTGGATCAAGAAAGGTTTCTTACAAAGTGCCCGACCGTGAAGTTCTCAGCTTTGACAGCGGCCCTTCTGCTCAGTGGGACAAGCGCCACATTCTTGGAAAGTGATGTCCTGGCCTCAGAGGGACTCACAAAATTGGGTCTCCAGGTTGCGCTCAATGGCTACCCAAACGCTGAGCAATGCACTCTGAAGAACGTTGCTGTCCGAAGAGAATGGTATGTCTGAACTTATCCAACAGCAGAGTGCAATAAATTCATACATTCAGGTCTGCACTTCGCAAATCCGAGAAGCTTGAGTATATCAAGGCCGTCAAATGCCTTGGATCCTTGCCGGCAAAGACCCCAGCAACCCTGGCTGCCGGAGTCAAGAGCCGCTATGATGATTTCGTTTACACTCACATTGTTCAGACCATGTACATTCATGGCAACGGCAACTTCTTGTCATGGCATAGATATTATGTATGGGCTTACGAAGAAGCTCTGCGTAATGAATGTGGCTACAAAGGGTATCAACCCTACTACAACTAGCCTTTGTGGGCAAAGGATCCCGTCAAATCTCCTCTGTTCGATGGCAGCGAAACCAGCATGTCCGGGGACGGCGCATTCGTCGCAAATCGAACGGCGTCTTGCCATCCAAGCCCCGACCGTTGCCTTGTTGTGCTTCAACCAGGGACTGGCGGCGGATGCGTATCTGGGCCCTTTGAAGAGTCAGTATCCTCCTTATCTGAGCAGAGAGCTTTGGAGGTTCGAGTGCTAATAGCGAGTAGTTGGAAAGTCAGCTTAGGTCCTATCCAGACGGTGTCCGGAAATGTTGCGCCAAATCCGCGAGCCGATGGACTTGGATACAATCCTCGCTGTATCAAGCGCGACTTCAACAAGCAAGCGGCTAATGAGACAAACGATGCGAGAACAAGCGCCCTCATCAAGGGCGCACATGATATTCTGACCTTCCAGAATAACATGCAAAACTTCACTCTTGGTGTCATGGGTGGTAAGTACCCATTTAGCCTTCATATATTTCGTACTGACTCTCCACTAGTCCATAATGGTGGTCACTATACCTGGGGAGGTGATGCTGGCGGCGATTTCTACAACTCTCCTTCTGATCCCGCGTTCTGGTTTCATCATGGAATGATTGATCGCACCTGGTGGACCTGGCAGAACCAAGACCTGAAGAAGAGGACGAACGTCATCGCGGGCACACTCACTTTTCTGAATCAGCCACCTTCTCGAAACGCTACGCTCGACGACGAGCTGTACCTAGGCTACGTTGGTCAGCCAAACATCACAATCAGGGACGCGCAGAGCACGCTTGGTGGACCTTTCTGCTATATTTACGTATAAGTCAAGGATGGAACAAGCCTGAAAACCTTAGGTTAACAGTGCAGCAATCATTTATTATGATCGGATCGACCAATATCTCGAATCAAACTCACAGCGTTAGCGGCGAGTCATGTGTGAAGAAGGGCTGACGCGAAGGGACGGTTGATCCCGGCGCGATGGCGTAGGAGGCGCCGCACGCGCGTCCCGATCACCATTCCATCCTTCGAGACGATTGCTTTTCTGATGTTGTTGCAGGTTCATACAATGCTAAGACGTTGTAGACAATATTCTGCAATAAGCCGCGGCTTTTCTGACCGGGCAATTGAGCTGCAACTGCCGGGTGGACCCTGACGCGATGACCTCATCAGAATTAATAATTCACATTTCAACTCGTGTATACAACAACGCGCGACGACAGCTCACGATTCGCTTGAAGAGACATCATCACATACTAGCACAATGACGATTGCTCTTACCAGCGCAACAGGCAAGCTCGGCGGCGCCGTTCTACATGCCATCCTCGAGAACAAGCTGATCGATGCCAAAGAGCTAGTAGTTTGCGTATGTCTGTAAACACCAGCATAAGAAGAAGAGCACTGACGTTTCTCCTAGACTTCGTCCGATCCCAGCGACTCGCGTTTCAACAGTCTCCGCTCCCAATCCATCAATCTTCGTCAAGCCAACTTCGATGATTCGTCATCGCTCGTGCAAGCCTACAAAGGCTGCGACAAACTCTTCCTTGTTTCTACACCACGCATCGAGATGGACTACAACGACGCGCCTCTCTGGAAAGGCCGTGAAAAGCACCACCGTGCCGCTATCGATGCGGCGCTGGAAGCAGGCGTCAAACACATATACTACACATCCCTCGGCTTCAGCAACCCCAGTAAAGCAGGCGTAATGCGCGCGCACATCCGGACAGAAGAGTACCTACACAATCTGGAGAAAGAGGGCAAGGTGAAGATCACCATCATTAGGGAGGGACTGTACAACGAGAGCTGGCCGCTGTACTTTGGGTACTACTTCGGCCTCAAGAACGAGACAAGGAACGAAGTTGTAGTCGCAGGCGATGGCCCGGTGAGCTGGACAAGCATCCCTGATATGGCGTTTTGCACCGCGAAAGTACTTGCTGCGCCTAGCGATAAGTGGAGTGGTAAGACATTCTACCTCAGCCAGAAGAAGACGTGGACGTTACAGGATATCGCGCAGATCGTGAGTAAGGTGAGGAAAGAGGAGATCAAGCTTAAGATCGTTAGTAGGAAGGAGTATGAGGATTATTACGCGGAGAGGGGAACAGAGAGGGCGAGTGTGGAGTGGTGGAGCAGCTCGTATGATGCATTGAAGGATGGGGAATGTGCTATCAATGATCCCACACTCGAAGGTCTGTTGAAAGAAGCGGGTAGAAGTTCGACGCCGCTTGAGGAGACAATCGAGGAGATGCTGAAGTAGGCACTCTGATATCTGGAATACCATGAGAGACTTCAACAACCGTCGTGTACCACAAACAGTCACTACAACCGCCATGCCTGAATCGGTTCCTTTCCCAGCCCCTTTACTATAACGCCATCCATTTCTTTTAGAAGGTCACTTCTTGTCTTCGCCGCTTCCAACTTCTCATCCTGAATCATCTCTTCCCTCTCCTTTTCTTCGTCCTTCACATCCTTCGCCCTCATCTTCTCGATCACCTTGGCATGAACAGCTACCTCCACGCGCTCGTTCTTTAACTTGCCTTTCTCAAACCTCTCTATTAACTCTTTCCATGCTTCATCGCCGTGACTCGCAAGAGTAAGCAACGAATCTTCACCCATTTTCTCCAGAACTGTTCTGTAGCCTTGCGAGGTCAGGCTTCTATCCATGCGCTTGGACTCACTCAAGACATCCTTGTTTTTGTCGGGGCCGTGGACTGAGTCCCGCCTGGGTAGGTGTTGTGGCGACATGGCAGATGAGGGGGGTGGAGTATTGGACATTCTGGTAAGCGATTTAGAAGCGGATAAGTGGAGGTTTGGAGCTTTTTGGAAGTAGCTAGGAGATCTTTAGATGTGAATCGTGGCTTTTGTGTGGCTTTTTCATTGAGAAGTGCATGGCACAAAAGCACTTTTAGGGTTAAACAAATATACTGACTCAAATATCGTGAACCATGGTTGTGGACTTTTCACTTCGAATCGCGGAAGGTGCATCCACGCACGAATATTCGGTATAGGTAGACCCTAGTTTTGCTTGACCACTAGATAGTTCGCCACTCTTTGCGGTATTGCGTGGCGTGCCATGCACAACACGCGAATAATGGAAGAATAAAATTGTGGATGCTTAAGCCCTAAAGTGCTCGAATATAGATGGGTAGCGGTAACTAAGCCAACATGTTCCCACAACGATCCTTCTCTGAAGGTGATTCAATCTTTTCATGGACACGCTTATCAGTCACCTTCATCTTCCTCTGTTGTATTTTCGTTGAGTTATTCAGATATCAATATTCTTTTCCATATCGGACACGCCAACTCCAAAAATCCATGAGCTGGCCATCTGCAGCGCCTAAGAATAACACCAACTACCATCTCAAAGTCCTCGCAGACACATCAGAATGGGCTTTGGCAGTATCGCCTTTGCACCTCAGCTGTACTCCTGATTTGAGCGATGCTCAACCACATTGCCAGCGTCTGACGCGCTCAAAGAACGTCGCGAAAATATTCTCATCGAGTTCTCAAAGCCAGATATTAAGTTCAAGAATAAACGGCACCGATCTTAAATCAACAAAGCCTTCAGCAGGTATCCGAACACCGAACCAGTGGAAATCGCTCAAGATTAAATTCGATGCCAACCGCTACCGCAAGCAAAAGATGGTGGTATCCTGCAAGGAGATTCAGAGGCTGGATCATCGCATCTCCAAGAACCGGCATCTATTTAAAGAAGGTGCGCTGAGGAGATACCAAGAGCACTCAGTGAAGGTTGCAGCATCAGTGAAGGAGTATCTGGGCGTGTTGAGAAAGCAGACGAAGTCCAAGCGATCAAGCAGCGAGAAGGAGAATGGAGGGCAGAGATGGGATACTCCAGTCTGTATTCGTGTGCATAGTCTGCGTGGAGATTGAACGCGTTCTGTGTCTTAGTTTGGCGGTGGATGTTTGTCTAAGGTGCGGTACTGTCTGATGTTGTGAGTACCTACAGAGTGACGTCTGCGGTGGCGACGGCTGAACGATCAAATCAGAGATGGGAGTTGAGATCTGTTGTTGTGTGCGTTTTTTCATACAAGCGAACCACCTTCTTGACGCTACATATTAAGTAGTCAATCCGTGAGACCAAATTGGCGACGAACATAGCGCAACACGGCTATACTGCACTTAGTATGTGCGACCCTGGAAGAGTTCAAAGGGGTTTTACAAAGCAAAAGTGTATGGGTACGTGTTTATAAAGAACGATCAGCTAGCATTGCTCCGTTGCCGGATGCTGTTGAACCAGACCTCAGAACCATTTCTGTACAATGACCGTTTCTGAGTAATATATTGAATTATCAGTGCATAAAGGTTTGTTCGCTCGGTGCGTGTAACCGCGTGCAAGAGAGGGTTCGGCAATTCTGGCCAATGGACAGCCTCTTCGCTGCCCCACTTAACGCGACGCGTTCCGAACGGCGATTGCGATTTGGCACCTTCACATCAACAACATCCATGGCTCATCGGAAAAATTGATTAATTTGTATAGATATCGAGCTAGCGAAATGAATCTTTCAGCGTACCATGCGAACATAGCTGGCACATGCTCCTAACCATCCTCCGCCACGTTCATACAGCAGTCTTCTCACTCTCCTTCGCGATAACATTTGCGCCCTCTGCGGTTTCAAGAGGGTCGGTGTTGGCGTCCTTCTTGTGGTATAGCTGTCTCGACACGTGCCCAGTGAGGTACCTGTCGAAGTCGCGCATGCACACAGAAGCAGCGATGGCAAGCGCACCGATAGCGACAGCAAAGTAGTACACGTAGGAGTAAGACTTCGAGTACGCATCGCTGACAGCGATGTTGGTGGTACGGAGCAGCTCAGGGGTCATGCCTTCGATTGCTGCAAGAGCAGTCTGGTTGGCGGCAGCAGCGGCTGTCATGAGGGTTTCGAGTTGAGACTCAGGCAGACCGGCAGCGAGAACGCGCTCGGGCACAATAGAAGCCAGGTAGCCAGGGACCTTGTTGGTGTACACCGCAATAAAGGCGGCAGTGAAGATAGAACCAAAGATGGTTCGAGATGCGGAGATGACGGCTACTCGGTGTCAGTAGGTGCGCATAGTAGCAGGAACAGGGTACTTACAGAAAGCAACACCGAGGTCTTCGTCCGCAACAACGTACTGGACGATGATTGCTGCAATGACTTCACCCCAGCCAATGGTCCAGCCCGCAAGGAAGGAAAAAGCAATAGCCATCGACTTGCGCTCGACTGTAATGCTGGCCATAGCACCCAGGAAAGCTGTCATCCACAAAGACGATACTAGAATTTGGTACCGGATGTGCCCGATCCATGACATGAGCGGTCCCAGAACCACAATGCCTCCCCACAGACCGAACGCGGCTGTGGTGGAGAGCCAAGCAGACTCTTGCCATGAGCTTACCGTTGAACCAAAGATGTACGTGACCTGCTGTGGCCACATGACGAACAGCGCGATATTCATGATACCATATGTCGCCGAAATCATCTCGAGACATGTGAAGCCGCGCAAGTCACGGAAGAAGCGCATGGGTATGATGGGTTGCTGAGGGGTGAGCAGCGTCTCGTACAGGATGAACGACACAACAGCTACCGCACCAGAGATCAGGAGCCCCAAAATCTTTGGAGATGTCCACGGCTGAGCCGGACCACCCCATGAGATGCCGACCAGGAACAGGGCAAGACCAGCGATGAGCAAGACAACACCAATCCAGTCGACCTTCTTTAGCTCGGCGACTTTGCTGGATTTCTTGCCGTGGAGCTGGATGTACGAGGGTGGGTGGTAGAAGAAGAACCAAAGAGCGGTACCAGGTACTGCTGTGATCAGTTTCTGTTCTTGTTTGGAAGACAGTCCACTTACCCATCATTATGATATAGATGTAGAAGATCCATCTCCAATTGGCAACTTGGACGAGCGCCAAACCGATGTACGCACCGAAGCCAGTGGCAATAACATTAGGGACGACGACCAGAGCAGTGCCAAGGTACTTGTACTTGTTGCTGACAAGCTCACCGGCCAACAAAGGGTACGCTGCAGGCACTCCAGAGGCAATGCCCATAATGACCTCAGCTCCAATCAGAGTTTCGATCGACTGGGCAGTTGCAGCTACGATTCCACCAATGATGGCGAGCACACAAGAGCCAAGCGCGAAGCTGCGGCGTCCAAAGCGATCACTCAGTCGACCGAAGAGCAGAAGTGCAATAGGCTGTGCGGCACTCCATACTGTACTGACAAGAGCTACATTGGCACTGGGACCAATATCTGGGTAGACGGCCGACGTCAGAACGGCAGCGAGGGCCTGAAACTGGAAGTATGTCGCAACGACGACAATACCAGTACCAACAAATGAACCCACGATTCTTGGACTCAGGAAGTAGCCGTCCTCAAGCTTTGAGGCATCTGTTGCCAGAGCTTCGGATCGCAGCTTGTACGCTTCATCGGAGTCAATGGTATCGAGCGAAGCGACATGCTGATGAGGAGGCTTCCCCTCGGATGGACTGGGTGGCAGAGCAGTGTCGGCCATTCTGCTCGGGCTCCAAGAGAAGTGATGAAACAGAAAAGGTGCAGAGCACACCAGAACTGCAAAAGCAAAGGAGATACGGTCGCACAGCACCACTCCCACGTTGCACCCTGGTCCTTATGAGAGGCTTTCCCTCCGAAAACTCAGCACTCGCAATCGCCGAGGTTTTGTCGTGCCGCAGATCTAGCCATTGCCTGTCAATTGCAGTGCATCAACCTTACCTGCACACCGGCTCAATACGACTGACCATTCCTCCTTTGCCATAGCATAATTGAAACTTGAACAGGGAATTGTGCATCCTTCCCAAGGCTGTCCAGATCACTATCTGAAGCGGAAAATATCGTCTCATCTTTACGCGGCATGCACCCGGACCAGCAAGGAGTGACACCAGTGGAGCCTCAACGGGTGAGTCCACTAATGCGGTTGGTGGCGTGCGGATGCACCCTTAAACCTCCGGATCACCTTTTGACACCCGTAGCGCGGGTAGGGATTGCACAAAAAGCAATGATTGGCGCGTGCATAACTGTGCCGCGTATGTGCAGTAGTCTACATGACAAGCGTTTGCTGCAGGTAGTCGTGAAAAGGGTAATTTGTATTGTCGATCGCGCAGGAAAGGTCCGACCATTCAGGCGTCTAGGCAGGGTTAAGGTAAGTAGCGGATAACGTGCCGCGAATGACATTCGGGGTTCGTGTTCCTGTCATTTCGTCCTTGGAGCTTGTGGGGGTAACAAAGCTTAGCAGACATGCAACGCGATAGCACGACCCACCAAGTCGGCCTCAAGCCACCGAAGTAGGGTCAGTCAGTGGGAAGGATGCCGAGGTGCGTTCGGTGCTGGAAGACGGCGCACAGTGGACGCAGCAAAGCGCTCCCACACATCGCAACATTGGACATCTTAAGCAAGAAAGAAAAGGATCATAGACGAAGCCTCAAGGCGCGATTATTGCTGTAGTGATTGTACATATACATGTGATTGCCTGTAGGTGCGCTTTCTGATACTGTCGAACAAGCGCGCGTCCCACAACGAAGACGACACTTCGGCGTTATGCAGCGCCGTATACCAGATCAGATCTTCGCATCCTCGCGTGTGATCTTGATCTGATGATCAACCTGGATGGCATGAGCATCCACTGCTGGTTGAACGATCTGCTTTGTAGACCTATCGTCGCCCAGAGAGGAGCTGCTATCAGCAAGGTCGCCGCCGTAGATTCTTGTCTCGGTTCCTTTGCTCGACCCCATCATTGTACCCTTCTGAGTACTCTTCCTGCTTCTCATGCCCTCCTCAAGCTCCAGATATCTCTCCCCAATCTTCGGGTCAGTGTATCCACGCTTTCCGCTGCTGCGCAACGTAGAACGCAGACTGAGGAGTTTCTCAAGGAGCGGACGTAAGGCAGGTAGGTTGGCGAGAATCACACCAAGTGCGAGTTCAGCATGTGCCCACGCTGCGACTGGCATAGCATAGTAGAGAAAGTTCTCGGTGGCGCTGAGATTGACAGTAACAGTGAGGCGGACGATGGCTGCTGTTGATGCGAAGATGCCGAGGCCGAGGAGGGCGATGATGGAGCATTTGACACGAACGTCGATCTGTACGTGCCAGAGAAGTGGAATGGGACTGTACGATATGTTCAGCTAGCGGGAACAGAAGTGTTGAAAGTTGAACTTACATCAATGCGCAGTACCAGTCTGAAAAAATCGAAACCGCTGAGAGTGCAAAGCTGAAGCCGGTGATGTTACTCTGGGCCTTGCAAGAGCCACCTTTCACAGCCTTCCAGTTCATTGCGACTGGTGTGCAATGGAGGAACTCGTAGACAGTAGTGGATGCCATGACAAGGAAGACTGCGGCCATGATAGCGTAGATCGACCATTGGTACGCCTTTCTCTTTTCCGAAATGCGCAGCAGTGTGAAGCAGATTGCCCACTTGACAGGAATGGCGGCAAGGCAGTACATTGTCTGCATGATGAACCAGTACTATGTTTAGTTAGTACTGTTGCTATCTATTATAGTGACTGATGATACTCACGAACATCGCAGTCTCTCTTTCCTTGGTGGTCAAGTCCGAGTCCATCTTTCCACCACCGGTGAATGCTATACCAAGCATGCCTACGGTAGAGATGGTGAAGAGCGGCTATTGTACTGTCAGCCTGCCTTTCTCTGATGCCTGACAAAAGGTACTTGCAATCGCTATCACCATCGACCAGTCATCAGGACCCCATGCTTTCCTCGAAAGACGCACATAGAAGCGCAGCACCCAAGTGAGGATGTCAAATGGCAGCAACACCAGAACCGCCAACGCAAGCGACATTGAAGTTGGACCCGACATGTTTGTCAGTGGGCACTCTAGTGCCCCTCAGTGATAATATACCTATGGACTTCGGCCTGATCTTGGGCTGGGCTTACCGGATTACGAGGAGTGATATTGCTCTTGCAACCGAAAGTTGACTTCTCTTCTGGAGCGACTCGTCAGTGGCCGTGCGCGAAGATCCAAAGCAGCAATCAAAGACGGTATTGAGCCTGATCGACGCCGTTCCTGGCCATCAACGTCGCAACCTCTTGCGAATCCACCGGCACCATCACCTTGAACGCCTGACGAATAGCGATCAGCATACGCTCCGACATCGATAAGACATTGCTTCTTCAGCAATTTTAAATACATGAACCCAGCCGTTTTTAAAAACCCTACCGTTATGGCGATCTTGAGGCGGAGCGCGAAGCGGCGCAATCTCATTGCACGTAGACCCTGCCGGATGAGTGGTCGCTTGTCGTATGCTGCGGCGGAATTACCAAATTAGTTATACGAGTATCCACATTGGTCGTTTCGGACCATTTACTCGGGCCGTGGCATTTGGTGACGGCTCCCCGGGATCCATGTCTACGTCTCAACGACTCTAGCTATGCGAGTTCTTACTGTTTGGGCCGAGCCAGACAGCATGTGCGTGGGAGTGTTGCAACTATACGCCATGACTGGCCAGGTTGTGTAACCGAGCCGCATTCCTGGTCTTTGTTTGGGACCGAAAACCAAAAAGCAAGAACTGTCTGTCACAACCAGATTTCGCACAGCAAAGTCAGAACCTTACCTCAACATTGGATGTCTGCCATGCACATGATCACATCTTCGGCGCTAGCGCAGGTGCGCAGCACACGCGGCAGAAAGATAGCGCGGACATTGAGGTAGGACCAATTCTAAGGTGGAAATGTCGTCGCATGTTGATCGTGAAACAAATGTGTCGGCTTTTTAATGGGTACTATTCAAGAACGTCTGGAGTCAAGCGAGTTTACTGTGCCGCCAGACCACCGTCAACGTTCAGTGTGATGCCGGTCACCCACTGTGCATCATCACTCGCAAGATACACCGCTGCTCTCGCGTGATCAAGTGGGTGGCCAAAGATGCCCCTCGGAATGGCAGCCTTGACGCCCTCGGCCGCTTCAGAAAGCGCCCCACCGAGCGCATTGTCGAGCATGGCAGTCTGCGAGACTATCAAAGCATTAGCGTCGCTATAACAGGAAAGGGTCGAAGAACACTTACAGCCAGGGGCGATGCTGTTTGCGACAATACCCTTCTTGGCGACATCGAGGGCAATGGTTCTGGTCATGGCAGCAACCGCACCCTTGGACGCGGTGTAGCCAGCTGCATTGTGTAAGCTTGTGCAAGCGATTCACAATGATTGTGCTTGGGACTTACTCAAACCCTGCATACCAATGTTGGAGACCATGGAGGCAAAGTTGACAATCCAGCCGCGCATGCCGTTGGCACGTGGCTCCTGTTTCAGGAATTGTTGTACGGAGTATTTTGAACCAAGGAAAACGCCTCGTGCATTGATGCGCATGTGTGCATCGAACGCATCCTCGTCAACTTGGTCGATGGGCTGCGGGTTGTTGGCCTCGCTGCAGATGCCAGCGTTGTTCACGACACTCCAATCTTATCAGTACTGCGTCAAAATGAATGTCAGAGTGACCTACATATCGAGCTTGCCATACGTCTCCACCGTCTTCGTGATAAGGGCCTTCCAGCTTTCGGCCTTACTAACATCGACTTCTACGAAGATGGCTTTACCGCCCTTCTGGATAATCCACTCATGGGTAGGAACTTCTTCCCCCTGGCCAAGAGGTCTGAGGTCAGCGCACACGAGAAGGGCACCTTCCACGGAGAATTGATGGCAAATCTCCCTACCAATGCCCTGGGATGAGCCGGTAACTATCGCAACGCGATCTTGCAGACGCTGACTGGACATATTCGGATGTAGAGTCGATGTTCGAGGGCTGATGGAAATGCAAGATGTTATTTTCGAGAATGGATTGATCGCGATAAGTTTTCAAGTATTTGGGACGGTGTGCAGTCATAATGTTATGCGATTCCAAGTGGTGAGGCCGACGAGGCCCCCATACCCCATCTTGTCTGCACTACGTTCGATTTGGTAGCTGTCTTGCGGATCCTATTCGTATGTAAGGGTCCTGCGGGCGAAGCGAAGGATCGCAC
Source organism: Nothophoma quercina (assembly GCA_021642125.1). Lineage (NCBI taxonomy): Eukaryota > Fungi > Ascomycota > Dothideomycetes > Pleosporales > Didymellaceae > Nothophoma > Nothophoma quercina. The sequence goes on from JAKIXB010000019.1 coordinate 681,722, forward strand.
CCCTGCCTGTGCACACCTTGCACGTGCTAGCAGCCGTCCCGTACCCAACGACGGCGAAATGTGCGGTCGACCCACAGCATACGAAACATTGGGGTACGAGCGTCTGACAGTCATGGCCTTTGCAGGATGGCGCGGCTAATGCATGCCTTGGAACTCGAGGCTGTTGGTGGGATACTTAGGAGGGGCCACGAGCTATGACTGGAGTACCCAAACGCAATACCGCCGAGCAGGATGTCACGACCTTTTGAGAATAAGTTAGCAATCATAACTGGTGCTTCGAGAGGTATGCACTAGCTATACGTACAGTCTGGAAGGTCGATGCTGAGATCCGTTAGGTCTTGGTGCAGCTTTGGCTCGCCATTTGGCTGCAAAAGGTGCCAATGTGGTAATCAACTACACTTCAGATGCCTCCACGGCTGCAGCGAAAGAGCTTGCCCAAGAGCTCGAGTCGCAGTACTCAGTCAAGACATTGGTAGCGCAGGTCGACATTACGGCTGCCAATGGTCCGGAAAGACTCATTCAGTTAACCCAAGCAGCCTTTACGAAGGACGGAAAGTTCCAAATCGACATCCTGATCAACAATGCGGGTGTCGTAAACCCAGCACCAATGGGCTCTGTGACTCTGGCGGACTTCACCGCAACCTTCGATCTCAACGCTCGCGCGCCGCTATTCGTCCTGCAGGCAGCGATTCCGTACCTGCCCAACGACAGGTCTGGCCGAGTGGTCAATGTCTCGAGCATAACCACATCAATGGGTTTTTGGTGGCAGTCGTGCTACGCTGGTACAAAAGGTGCGCTTGAGGCGATGACCAGGGTCTGGGCGCGTGAGCTGGGCGAGCGCTGTACCGTCAATAGCATCAACCCTGGTGCCATGGCGACGGGCATGTACACAGAGCTGCCTAAGGAAATGCTGGACAAGGTCTGGTCGCTGAACTACATGGCACCTCTTGCGGCGACGAGGGAAGGCGTCGACTCGGAACAGACCATCGCTGCTTCAAAGCCCATGGGTGGTAGGCCGGCGTATCTTGAGGAGGTTGCTGGTATTGTTGGCTTGCTGTGCACGCCTGAGGCTGGATGGATCACCGGTCAAGTCATCGGCGCCAACGGCGGCGGCGTGATGACGAAGGGTTAATTGGTCGCTAAGCTAGAGCGAGAACAAAGGATGGTAGAACGCAAGTTGTGCTTGTTCCATCCCTATTGTAACAGTCGACTGAGGGTGTTTGATGGTGCTCACTTGCGGGGGGAGACTCAGCTTGAGAGGCGTTCTTGATGACGTCACTGACGCCACCCTTACACCAGCCTCAGAAACACCGATATATATATACCACCTATTTTGTTGCTTGTACTGGATTGTGCCTTTAGCCGGTCCGTACTCAAATGAGTCTTTGCGGCAGTCCACCATCTTCCTCCCCTCCGAAACAGCGATGAAGCTATGATTGGTGAATTCCCGTGGTACGAATGCCTGCTTAGATATTCAAAATCGAACGTGTCCCATTACTACGATTTTTCGCACCAAAGCCTTGGACTATGCACTAGAGCCGATCGGGAGTCAAATACCGAACTGTACGCGATGCAGCGTTCCTGCTGCGCTATCAATGTACCCTAGAGGCTGTCCATCTTCCGAGCCTTGACCAGCCGTGAAAAGATTGTCACCACAAGTCTTGCCCAAGGTCCTCGTCATAAAACTGAAAGGACAAAAAGGAGACTAGATGTACTCGATACCACGAACATCTGTCAGAGGTAACGCGCCTTTGCAAGAATAAGGTGAACCATGGGTAAGTGGTTCAGGACACTGTTGTGATCCACAGCCGAGCGGAGGATACAGAGACACTCTTCAAGACTCATCACATATAATGCATCTGTGCTCAATGCATCGACTACCTACCCGTCTCTACGAAAGTGTTCGATGTCGTCAGTGCGAATCTACAGCCCAAGCTCTGTACCGCTTGGAAAGCCCCGTACCGAAGCCCTCTGGAGTGGCCATCGGTGAGCCACCTAGCAGAACATGTAAAGCTATGCTACACACACCTGGTGAAACACGGCTAAGCAGGAATCGAATGTGAGGCAAGAAATGCGTCCTCAAGTATGTCTTGAATATTCGTCAAAGGGCTATACAAATTAAAAGCTAGCGACCACGTACGGAATTATCACTATCTCTGACCTCTTGTTTCACCAAACCTAGACCGCTACCAATACCGAAGCGCCCTCTGCAAATTACGACCTAGACGCCGAAGACGTCAGGTTTCAAGTTCAAGCTGTTGCAACTTCACTCACCGTTACTGGGGCAATTGTTATTGGTCTCTTTTCTCTGCTTGTTGATATGCTTAAGCTCAGTGGTGCTCAGATACCGAACATAATCAGATTCGCTGTCAATCTTTCCAAGAAGTGCCGGAATGCTGAGCAGTGGGGTGTTCGTCTTAATGATTCGTGCCCTAAGCACTATGGGTCGACATCGCTAAGATTTTGCAGTCCTCCAAAGTCAAGGCTTGCATTCTTCCCGTGCCGACTGTTGAATTCGACACTAGCCTAGTCAATGTAAAGACCGGGTTCAACCAGAAGACATCCTTTGTCCACTTTATATCGGTGACTTGTAGTCTATCATGACCCCTCCTTCTTTGGTTCTACATCTTAGCTCTGACAACGGCGCAGAAGGTTAACCGCCTTATAGGTACCTACGAGGCCTAGACTGTAGGACTGCAGACTATTAGCAGTAAAGGAGTAAGTGTGGCTAGAGTAGGTCTGGTACTATGATAATAGTAATGATAGGAGGACTCCTCTGCAACCTCTGTGAGTGGCTGTAAAGGTCTGGGTTAGGGTCTAGTCTACCCTGTATACCTACTCTCTCGCCCTAGACCTCTGTTAACTAGTTATATTATTCCTTCCCCTTAGGTACGCTTGTGCAGGTGCTTGTGGGTACCTGTACAAGCGTACCAAAGGGGAGGGGTCACGGTGTACCACAAGTCATTATACTCGAGGCCTGCGCTGGTGCTTAAGGTGCAGGCGAGGAACGAAGTGACGAAGAAAGCACTATGTTGAAATTTGCTCGGAGAAGAGCAGAGAGATTTGTTAGTCGGGAGGCGCTCCAGCACTGCCAAGTTTTCACAAACCCCGGTGCATGAAGCAAGAAAAGCAGACGGCAGCGATCAGGCAGCCGCCACCACCAAGATGACGAAGCGGAGCAAGTAGAAGGAGAAGACAACCTCACAACACAGTGTCGAACCCATTACAATAGGAAGGGCGCTGTGTGATTTTCATTCATCTTGAGAAAGAACCTTAAATCCTCGCGTACGCTGCGACTACTCCTGAGAGCCAAGTGCACAAAGCGCTCTAGCTGAGCATACCTCGTGATCATAGACGCCCAAGGCTCGGTGTCTAGTGGATTTGAGACCGATCGGGTAGAGTAAGGCAGCCAGGATGAAACCCTGTCGATCCTTGTGCTCAGCGGTTTCAGTCAGCAGATTACACCGAAATAAGCACTCCTGCTGACCTCTACCCTCATTGCAAATGTTTATATTCTTCTCTCTGCGTGTAATACCCGTGTTTATCTTTATTTTGTTCGTTCGTCGTTGCCTCTTGCATCTCTTTTCATGAGGCAGTTGCTATTGATGTCTTCGCTTGCGCTTGTATCTACACTTATCTGCATACACACTACGGCTGTCTCGCCCTACGTGCAGGTCTCTTATCTAGGCACTACCGCATTTCGCCTGAACTCTACGCTTTTCCTTCCGAGTTGAACAGGAGGTTTACGATGTGACTGTCCAGCTTTTTGAGTCTGAGTGGGCATGTTGAAGTTGCGGCGCAGCAATATCTAATCGTATCTAAAATACGAATCCATTCCCCGAACAATTCTAAGTTTCGCATATCAATTCAAACCAGAATCATGATAGCCTGGCAATCAATGTGCGATAGATGAGGGAACGTAAGAGTCGAACCGATACAGAATGATTATCTTAGCAATAGTAGCCATGCCCTCTATGGACCACTTTCACGTCGAACGCATACACAGACCCACAGCACACTGCGGATACGACGATAAGGGATGCTTATTTCTCGCATAGCCCTCATTGATCACCACCACACCTCCCTCCCGATCTTTTTAGTCTCGACTTTCCTCTTCTCCCTCAGCTCTGCATCGAGAATGGCTTCAAACTCTCCGGTTGGTGCGAGCTTTCTCCTTTTGACAGCGTGCTGTACCGACCCAGTCAGTCGCGAGAGTCTGGAGGTATTCACCACACTCTGACCTAGTACTGGCGCCGGGAAAGATGTGTACTTGACGGGCGCAGATGTCGGGCTGGAGATCTGTGGTGGCGATGCTGGTGGGAGTTTTGTAAGACCTCTGGGGGAAGTCGGGGTGTTTTCTGCTGGGATGTCGAAGCGAACTTGTTTGACTACGTGAGTGCTAGAGCTACCCCCGGAGGCATTCAAGGTTTTGATCATGTTGCGCTCAGAAGAGTAACTGCGCGCAAGTGCGATGCTGACAAAACCTGCAGGCATTTCGATACTAAGTGCTGGAGGTATTCGAAGAGTTTTGGTCGCGCGTGCGAGAATCGTCAAGTTTGAGATGCTGTGTATGTGGGATTGTGATACAGGGAGAAGATTTGCTGTATTTATAGAATGTATGGAGGGAGTCATAAGGATGGGTGAGGCTCAACCATGGATAGAAAGAAGGGTCCATTGTTATATTCAGAGGTTCCAACAGCAGACCAATCATCAGTCTGGTAACATCCATCCTGCCAGCATTTATCATAACCAAGAAAGCTTCACAGTGAAAACTCAAACTCCAACAATACTCTGCTCTATTACCACCCTCCTGGGTCCACGCATCTCGCTCACAACGAGTGCTGGACTCACGACCACGGCACCCCTACCAGTCCCTTCCCACTCAAAGCCCCACTCACCCGTCTGACCGCACAACCAGACCCTGCATTCAAGTGCCTCTCCAATAATTCGCGCCAAGTCACCTTCCCTTTCTTGGTCGCCAAAGGTAGGGTTCGCCCAGGGAAAGAAGGTTAAGGAAAAGTGCTCTGCTGCTTCACGGATGGCGGAAGACGTTTTGCGGGTCAGTGACAGTGCGGAAAGATTAGACAGGCGCGACTGCGAGTGGTTGTTCGGTGAAAGGCTATTGTTCAGAGTGTACAGATACACTGTCAGACGGCGGTGGAGGGCCTGTGCAGCTGCGAGATGTGTTGAGTCTGGTTTGGTCAGCATCCTCAGCACGACGTGTGGGGCCAGCGACATACCTGAGGGGGGCAGACCCTGGTTCGTACTCAAGGTACGCATCAGGTCGTCTGGCCACACTGTTTGCTCGGTACCCTCATCCTTCGGTCCCGTGGTACCGAGGACGAATGCGACGAGAGCATGTTTGAGGGCAAGTGTGGGATTCGAGCAGTTTTGAAGCAGCTCAAGCAAGTCCACGTCTTTCCCAAAGGACGCCAGGTCGGAGTCCATGCTTGGGGTGATGCTGGCGTGCACATCGCGATAGTAAGTGTCGATATGACGATGTATCTGGCCAAACAGTACAGAAACACGGTTACGAATGTCATGCTCACTTGCAGCAGGTGGCAGGATGCCGGCGAGGCCATCACTCGGATTCTGCTGAGGAGCAGGAGCCGGAACACGTGCTGGTACTGGAACGGGAGTGCGCATCTGTGTCTGCGCAACTTGGACGTAGGGACTGCCCTCTGCCGCACTCTTCTGCACCATGACCAGTTCAGGGGAAGAATCTGCGTAGATCGGGTAACCAGACGGGCAAGTCTTCTGGACGAACTTCCTGTCTCTCCTCTTGAACAGAAGCAGAGCGACAATGAAGGCGACAGCAGCGCCGGCGATGCAGGTTCCAATCGCGATGCCGGCAACTGCGCCCTTGCTCACGCCATTAGCTCCACTGCTCACAGCGCTCGCTTGCACGTTTGGTGGCTCTGTTTGAACTGCCTCGGTCGCGCGGGGTGTCGAAGTCGCTAGACTTGTCGTTACAGCTACGGTAGGATAGATTGTGGATACTGTGGTATAGACAGAGCCATCTTTGTTGGTGACCAGCAAGGTAGTCGTTGTGGGTTCAGCTTCGTCAGTCCGTACGCCGGCACTCGTTGTTACGACTTGCGTCGCTGCTGCTGTGGATCCGCCTTCTCCAGCATCTGTTGGCAACTCTTCTGTCTGCGTGGACGCTTGCTGAGTCTGACAATTAGGATCCTGTCCGTTGAATTGACAATTGGGACCTTGGGGACTCCTGCGCAACCGATCCGCCATCGTCACTCGAGAAAGCTCAATGGCACGTGACGTAACACGAAGCAAAAGAAGAGAACAGAAGAGAGAGGTGTTTGGGAGGAGCCACGACTACCTTATGTGGACCGCGTCAGATCTCACGCTCAGCCGCAGCACGTCGCTCCACTACATGCAGCGCAGTGTAAGCCTTACCGCAGCCAGGCCTCACCCCAACCTGCATGCTCGCGTGATGCAACCTATCACAGAGAGTGTAGCGACCGTGCGCGACAGCTTACAGATGATCTGGCTTACCATTGTACTGCTCTGTGCAACGGACGCTCAGAGCTCGGGGCGCCTTGTTGTTAAGGTGCTTATGTGGTGGAAGCAGGATGCAGCTGCGGTCGTGTTTATTGACGATCAGGCTGATCTAGGACGGATGAAGCTAGTGCGGCGGGGATATTGTTCACAGCCTCATCGCGATGTCTATTTATGTCTTACCACACTTCCATCGTGTTTGAACAGGTGTCGTATCGCAACGGTCATCACGGGTCTTGATGAAGAGACACTGCTGGACGTGATGCTTCACTTGCGTCGCGATCGTGCATTTCTATGCGGCACGAAGCTTGAGAAATGCTCGCATTCGTTCGAGCCGGCAGCTGAGCTGGACGGCTGTGGTTGTACAGGACTATTCAGAAACGAAAACGAAGGAGACAAACGTTTTCAAGGTAATCCAGGTAGTCTCAGGGAAAGACATGCCTAAGTGCAGGCGCCTACAGGGTCTGCTTCCTGCGTACCGTACAACAGTGCCGCAGCCCCATCAGCCAAAACCGCGCGTCAGCAACGGACTGCAATTCCCTCGCAAAACACATGCAAAAGTTCCCCAAACACTGCTACTGGCAAGCACCATCTGTTTCGACTCAGTGAAAGACAGGCCGTTACTCTCTTGGACATGAACCCTCAACATCTGCAATGCTGCGGCCACCGTCCTTGTCAAATTTAGATGTAGTGACCAGCGCAAGGCGAAACCTGACAAGAACCAACACACCACATCTCACACCTCGAGAATGCACGCTATCAACGAAAAACACCCATGCTACAAGACATCAATCAATTCTTGCTCCTTTTCCCGCTCTGCGAGCAGATCCCGCCGCGCCCAGTTCATCGGATCATCGAACGGCCACGAGAAGTGACGACTACTGTTCATCCATATGCATTGCAATATCCCAATTTGCGCCTGCTACCCATCACCGAGTACCAAGCGCCACTTCATCCCAGCTTCTCACATACCTCCCCCTCCCCCTCCAAAATAAATGAAAAAGAAGGGGAACTTCACACACACACACACGAAACCCACGACCATCTCACCGCACGCCCATCCTCGAAACGAAGAATCCCGACTGACAATCTAGCTAGCACGCCATCTACGGCACTGCCACAACACCACACCAGCCCAGCCCAGCCTACAAGCCTACAAACACACCCCAAGCCGACACACGACACCACACTCCCTCCCTAGCTAGAACAACGCAAAGACGTTGATAGTCGTGATGATGTAGTCCCGTATGCAATGTGACAATGAGCACCCGTCAACGTGGGAGAAAACATAGATAGATAGATAGATAGATAGATTGATAGATACGATTAGCTCAAATTCCTTCCACACACCACCGCATTCAGCCCGTACAATTTTTTCTAGCGTTCGCGTGGAACATGCATAGAGAAGGAGGCAGTCGTGCTGTTAGTGTGGCATCAGTGTGGTACGGTACGGATTGTTGTTTGGAGGTTGTGGGAGGTGTGTGATGTCTACCGTCCAATAAGTTATAAACAATATATTAGTAATGTAGTGAGTGTTAAACGGTCGATGTCCAATGTCCATACTCATGTCCAACGTCTAGTGTCCAATGTCCAATGTAAACGCCTAATATCTATGTTTAATGTAAATGTCCAATGTTCAATGTCCATGCTCGTGTTCAATGTCCAATCCCCATGTCCAATCTCCATGTCCAGTTTCCATACTCAATGTTCATTTAATAGAAAGACTAATTTCATTACACAGCGCAACAAAGTAGTCTGTCAACAACGTGCACACAGCTCGTGCGCGCAATTTTTATGTGTCTGTAGATGTGTGTCAATATAACATAACATACAAGTATAAAGCACTCAGCAGACGACGACAGGCGCTTAGACAAGGGTTGTAGTTGGGAGATTGGAAACGGGATATTAGAGACGGGAATTAGGAGATAGGAGACGGCAGACGGGATATGTAGACGGGATATGAGAGATGGGAAACGGGATCTGGACATAGAGACGGGAAACGGGAGACGGGACATGGGAGATATGAGATGGGAAACGGGATATGGGATATGGGAGATGGGATATGGAGACGGCAATTAGGACATATGAGACAAGAAACGAGATACGGGATATGGGAGATATTGCGCACTAGCACCCCCAGGAATCAGCAGACGCGTCACAGATCCTCGTCAGCCATGACGAACAAGCCCACCGCGCGTCAGCACGAACGCGAAGCCACCACGAGTCGAAACCAAATATCAAGCGAAGCGAAACGAAAAACCAACAATCAAGCGAGTCGAAACCAAAGCCAAAGTCAAAGCCAACACGAATATTTCGACAAGCTATATACACTCTCTCGATCCGTCTTGCGCGGGCATGTCTTCTCTATCCAACCCAATCCAATCCAACAACACAGCTTAGCTAGCTAAGCAACGCCGAGAAAATGCAGCACAAGAGACCCCGAGACCGTAAACGCTAACCAAACCAAACCAAACGAGTGACCCTGTACAAAAGGAAAAGGAAAAGCGACGACTACGCATAGCGCACGCTATTCCTGTGCTGCAGCGGCGGGGGCTGTGGTATCCCTCCGTTCCCATTCCAGCCCTGCTGCATAGGCGGTTGACCTTGATACGGCGGCGGCGCACCCCAAGCCCCAGACTGCTGGAACGAGGGCTGCCCTGGTGGTGGCGGCGGAGGAGGAGCTCTATGGTGCCGTCTCCCAGCAGCGGCGCCTTGAGGGCCGCGCGCAAACGCCGCGCCGGCCGCTGCATACTTGGCCCTGCTCTTTCTGCGTCGGTAGCTGCGCCAGCAGCAGCACAGGATGCAGAGTATGAGTGCGCCGCCTAGCCCGGCTGCTAGGCCGATGACGAGAGCCAGGTGCTCTTCGATCCAGGATTTGATTTCGGAGCCGACGTTGCCGTCGCAGCGGCCCTGTGGGTGGTGTTAGTATGGGGGGTTAGAGGTAAGACTGGTGTTTAAAGGAGACTTACGTTTACGCAGTGGCCGCCGGCACAAACGGTCCCGTCGAGGAAGTTCTGCTGTAAGCCGTAGCACACACCTGTTCCAAACTCCGGACTGCCACAGGACAGAGTGCAGGACCGTGTGTCGCAGGCGTACGTCTCGTTGCCTTGCGTGTACGATCCCATGAGCGTCTTGCATTGCTGATCGCGGCTGGTGCACTGCCCGGAAGCACACTGTAATCCACTACCACAGCTCTTGCCGGCTTCTTCCCACTTGTCTTCTGGACAGTAGGGGCTCGTGCCATTGCACGTTTCCTGGGGATCACACGGGCCTTGAGACGCGCGACAGACAGTAGTGGAGGACGCGAACTGGCAGTTCTTGCAGCAGTCCTCGTTAGAATCGTCACAGACGGCGTTGTTCTTAAACTTGCACGTCGATGCGTCGCAGCAGCTGTTATTTCCACACTGCGAAGTACCGCCGCAGTCGCAATCCTCGCCTTCCTCGACGATGCCGTTGCCGCAGACCGGGTTGCCGATGGTGGTGATACCGCGGTTGTTGGTCAAGCAGGAGGTTCCGACACTGTTGCGTTGCAGGGCGGAGCAGACATTGCCGATAGAGCACGGGGAGAACTTCGTAATACCCTGCGCGGTCGAGGGATTCATAATGTACTGCTCGCCGGCGTCGCAGGTGCTGCTGCTCAGCGGACAGCATTGCTGGGAGTTGACGGTGGTAGAGTCGGCGCAGGTGGTGGATGTGCAGTCGTGGACGGCGCCGTAGGTGTGGCCCGTTTCGTGGGCGATGACCTGCCATTCGGTGGAAGTGCGAACGACGACGTTGGCGCCGGCGACAGTCTCGCTGCTGCTGCCGGAGTTCTGCTGCGAGCCTTGCACGCAGGCTTGGCCCAGCCAGGCAAGACCGACAGCGGAGCCGGTGTTACATGTCGAGAGTAAAGTCCAATGAGAGTAATTGTCGCTTTGCTGGCCACGCCAGCTAGAGAAGAGGTTCAAGCGGTCTTGGATGTCGATACTGTCGCTGCAGCCCTGGTTCCAAGGCGTGGACTGCTGTTGTGTAGCCGGGCAATCTGGATCTGTGATGACAACGTTTGCCAGACCGAGTGAGATCTGAAACGTGCTCTCGAACAGCTCTGATGCCGAGTTAATCTGCTCGATGATGTTCTGCTGCGTCTGGTTTTTGTCCCTACTGAAGGACTGGATATACGTGCAATCCGCAGCAACACCAACAAGCGCGACCTTCCTCGTCGTCGGACAGCCCTGCGTGCTACCAATCGTGCTGACCAGATTAACACCCGCACCTCCACTACCCGGCTGGTTGTCAAGCTGCCTGCCAAACAACCTCTCAATAGGCATCGATGCCCGGCTGGTCATGTCCCGCGCGCGCATGCCCGCATACACCGGGTGGTCAGCCTGGGTGTTGAAACCCAGCGCATCACTCGCACACGCCTGGCCATGCACGCCCGCCCTCTTCCTCAGCTCAGCATGATCCTGGTGCGGCGCCATGCCCATATCGCTGTCCCTAAACACAACCATGCTCTCCTCGCCCGTCAGCTCGACATCCGGGTCCTCCACCAGCCTCGTGGCCTTGTAGCTACTAGCCAGTTTAATGTGATGATGGTCGTGGTTCAGCGTGAATGTGCCCTCGAACAGCGGCTCTAATCCGTCCCGACGTATCCCCACACGCGCCCATCCAACATTGTCCCAGCGACTCCCGCGCTTCGCCCAGGCTGTCCCCTTGAACACTTTGTGCTGGTACCGGTCAATCGGCTCTTCTCTCTGTACACTGCCATCGGCAGCGAGATGCGTGATGCGCCCGCCGTCGACGAAGATGTCGTGGTTGGGCTCGAGGCTGAGGCGGATGCGCTGGGGGCCGACATCGAAGGCGACGTCGAAGGTCGACACGGCGGTTACGCGGTGGTTGGGGGTGAGGATATCCGCATTCTTGGCGTACTGTATGCTCCGGAGCGGTGCGCGGTGCGAAGACGACGCGGCAGCGAGGTGCGTTGTGGCAAGGGCGAGGACCGAAGTGACGGCGCTGAGGATGTGCATCCTCTGTGGAGACGGCCCTCTGCTGAGGCTGTGGCGCGGCCCAGGGTGTAGGGGGCTAGATAGCGGACTGTATGCGATACACTGAAATCACGACGGTGTATGTTCAAGATGTCAAAGTGAACGACATAGGTGGGGTATAAACATGGGAAGAAGAAGTAGACTAAGCAAAGAGAGGATGCACGATGGCGGGCGGCAGTCAGTCGTCAGCGTGCGAAGGGGCGGTGCAGCGAGGTGTGCTTGGCAGTGCTTTCATGGCGGAGTTAAGACACTAACAGTTTCGGACAGTCAGAGGCGTGCATACGGGGCAATACGAAAGTATTTGTTGATAATACTGGGGTTCAGGAGACGATTGCTGCCGAGTTCCGTGATCCTGATAATTGTGTAGGAAATAATTCATTCATATGGTATCAGCGTCGACATGGTAACCACAGCACACGACTGCATAAGCGCGACGTCTCACATCTCACGGCGCCTACCAAACACTCAACCACCCACCCGGTCAGTTTCCGCCGAGATCTCCATTCCCCCACCCAATCACTCACGCCTTCGCCAAGCCACCAGCGAACATCTATTTCTTCTTAGACTGATGAACGATGTCGATGATCTTGTCAACTACCGACGGATCCGAAAGCTGTGCCGAAAGCCGTTAGCCTATGTTCTCAACTTGCACGAACGCGTCATCTACACCACACCTCGCGTCTTGGGAGAAAACATTCCGAACGCAGCATCTTCAACGAGGCAAAAAGAGTCGGGGAAATGTAGAAACTCACCGTTGTGATGTCGCCCAGCTGGTCCTCTTCTCCCGCCAAGATCTTGCGCATGATGCGACGCATAATCTTGCCAGACCGTGTCTTGGGCAGATCTGGGACGACGAATATCGCCTTCGGTGCAGCAAAGGGTCCGATTGACTTGCGCACTTGCAGGATCAGGTCCTTCTTGATCTGGTCACTGGACTCGTTGCCGTCCTTCAGGGCGACGAAGGCGTTGACTGCTTGGCCGGTGAGCTCGTCGTTGATACCGACAACTGCGGCTTCCGCGACGGAGTCTGTCACAATCAGTATGGGTATAAGATCATCTTGCGGTAAACGTACGGTGCTCGATGAGGGCTGCCTCAATCTCAGCAGTCGACAATCTGTGTCCGGAGACGTTCACGACATCATCGACACGACCGCGGATCCAGTAGTAACCCTCGTGGTCACGGCCAGCACCGTCTCCAGTGAACTAGGATCATCAGCAATCTGTTCATCATCGTAGTTGCAGCACTCACGTAGTAGCCCTTGTATACGTTCAGATATGTGTCCATGTATCTCTTGTGTGCTCCCCAGACTGTGCGGGCCATGCTGGGCCATGGCTGCTTGAAGGCCAAGACACCCTCGACATCGTTGCCGTGGATCTCCTCGCCGGAGACGGGGTCGATGATGGCAGGCTCGATACCGAAGAAGGGGAGAGAGGCGGAGCCGGGCTTAGTAGGCGTTACACCACCGAGCGGTGTGATGACGTGAGAACCGGTCTCAGTCTGCCAGTAAGTCTGATCATTGTCAGTGGATGCTTCAGTCTTAGATGCGCAAATATACGTACGTCCACAACGTGGGCCTCCTCCTTTCCGACAGTTTCGAAGTACCACTTCCACACCTCAGCGGCGATGGGCTCACCGACTGATCCCAGCACACGGAGGTGCTTCATCTGGTGCTTGACGTGCTCATCGCCAGCACGCTTCAGCAGACGCAGCGCAGTGGGCGCAACGTAGAACTGGCTGACGTTGTACTTGTCGACGATATCCCAGTAGCGCGAGAAGTTGGGGTAGGCAGGTGTACCCTCGAAGACGACTGTAGCGACACCAAGCAGCAGAGGAGCGTAGACGACGTATGTGTGCCCTGTGATCCAACCTACATCACCACCGCAGAAGAATGTGTCGCCGTCGTGAATGTCGAAGACGTACTTTCCAGTCGCTGCTGCGCCGAGAAGGTAACCTCCAGTTGTGTGCATGACACCCTTGGGCTTGCCAGTGGAGCCAGATGTGTAAAGCAGGAAGAGAGGGTCCTCAGAGCTCATCGACTCGGGGGCAATGTAGTTAGGGTACTTCTCGACCTCCTCGTGCCACCACCAGTCTCGGCCCTTCGTCCAGGGAATCTCAGCACCTGTGCGCTTGTAGACCAGGCAGTGGCTGATGCCAGGGCACTGCTTGAGGGCCTCGTCGACAATCTTCTTGGTCGCAATGACCTTGCCTCCACGCTTGCCCTCGTCAGTGGTGATGACGACCTTGCACTCTGCATCGATGATACGGTCGCGCAGGGAGTCAGACGAGAAACCGGCGAAGATGACGGAGTGCACGGCACCAATACGTGTGCAGGCCAGGAACGAGATGACGGCCTCGGGAATCATAGGCAGGTAGAGAGCAACAGCGTCACCCTTCTTGACACCCATCTCCTTGAGGGTGTATGCGAGCTTAGAGACCTCCCGGAGCAGCTCTCCGTATGTGATGATGCGGCCATCGCCTGCATCGTCGGCCTCGTAGATGATGGCGGGCTTGTTGGGGTCCTTGAAGGCGTGGCGGTCGACGCAGTTGTACGACGCGTTCAGCTTGCCCTCGACGAACCAGGCATTGTCGCCGTTCTCGAAGCTACCGGCGTGAACTGTTTGGAAATCGCGCTCCCACGTGAGCAGCTCGCGTGCTAAGCGACCCCAGAACTGCTTGGGCTCTGTGATGGACTCCTTGTAGAGCTTCTGGTACTCTTCGAGATTCGCCAGGTGCGGCTTGGTGTGTGGGTGCTTGCTGCGCAGCCTTGTTAGCAATTGATCTACATCTTGTCGTCATTCGAAGCTCTGCTGTCGGTGATCGCAGATGCGTGAGGCGTAACTCGGCATGGTGGGGTGACCCCGCTCTGCCGACGAAGCTTGGGAATGTCGCAGCTATCTCGGTCCTGGGCAATGATGTCAAACATCCACACAAAGGCACACTCACTCGTAGAACGCTTTCGGGACGTGGAAAGTATCGACCTGATGGGCCTCGGCCACAACGGGGTTCTGGGGCTTGACGTCGCCTTCTGACATTGTGTCTGCGCTGCTGTGAAGTCTCTTGGGTGGTAGGAAAGCTCAAAGAGCACGCGCAATGGACGAGGGCGGAGGACGAGAGCTTTCAGAGGGCCAGAGGTCGGCGAAACGGGTCTCTGGGGCAGTTATATGTCTCAATCCCGGGTAAAGGGCTCGGTGGGACGCTTGATTGCCGCAGGGGCCCAAGATTGAAGCTGCTGGAACAAGCTCGGAGAACAAGTGTCTGTCGAAGTGGAGCTTCGTCGCGTAATAGGGGTATCCTGTACCGCGCGCAGTGTAGCAGAGCGAGGTAGTTCAACTTCAAGTAGCAATAGGTTTACAGCTCGAATCCAAGGGCGAGCGGCTTCTTAAGCAGCTGCTTGTCGCAGGCCGATCGCAGCCCATCGCAGTACAGCCGGACCCCTAGAGCGTACCGTAGGCTACCCCTCGTGAGTGCAGTGCTGCGGGGACATGGAATATGACGAACAGTCTCTGGCCATTGTCTGGGCCCACAGCTCGTTGGTCGAACCGCCGACCACTTACCAACGCGGATAGACCAGGCCTACTTCCTTTCTTCCGGATTACATGTTAGCCATACCCGCGGCCGTGGTGGGCTGACATTAATTCGTGCAGTTCAACATCTGTATATCGTTGGGCTGATCACAGGCTTCAATTGTCATTGTTGTGCGCTATTGTTGCTGTGTTATTTTGAAACTGTTTGTTGTGATGGTGGGGTGCTTTGAGCTCAGGCACAGGCATTGCTGTGGGTCGCGCAAAGTACCCCGGCGAAAAATAATTAGAAACAGCATCGCTGCCTTTGGACAGGGTCTTTGTAGGACTACACTGTTTCCGTATGCTCGCTTCGAGAAGCTCGCATCTGCGCCGTAAGGCGTGCTGCAGCGAATTAACGCTGCCCTGCCTGCGTTGTGCCACCAACTTGGAGCAATACGAGCTGTCGAACTCGTCCTGAGCTCAGTTGATCCCTCAGGTCAAATGTCTAGGCGCAGCATTTGGTGTTACACAGCTCTGTGGAGTACCAAGATACCACGCGACAGCTGCAAGCATCTTCACAGGGTCCACACCCACGCTTCGGACCTGGGGAAGCTCGCATCTGGTAGCCCGAGGCACCGGCAACGGCAAAACACGCTCCACAGAACCGCAGAGCATTCCGAGTCAAGAACGTGGTCTGTTCTGTCGCTTTTCTGCGAGGTCGGCGGCCAGCTTGTGGGGTCTGGGGATACGAAGGTCTGTGGTATTTGACATGCGGCTCCCTGAGCTTTCCAGTGACAAAAAGCGATGCTGCAAGTGGGTGGTTAGTGATGGTGTGGTTGCGCTAAGCTTTTTCTGAAGCCTGGTCGGGTTACTGCATGCGGCAGCATCTAGCCAGAGCGACGAGATATCACTTCCGTAGCATCGATGTTCCACCTTTCTTCTCGAAGCTCACCTGATGCCTGTAATCTCCTCTGCTCCAGAATTCCAGCATTCACGACGCTCTTAATCTCGCATCAATATTAGAGCTTGACGAGTCCCGTTCCTGCTCCGTTAACTCGAGGCAACATCAGCTTCATGATGAACTTTGAAGTGAACTTGGCAAACGTCATACCGACGAGATGCATTCAGACGGTTGACCAGGGAGTTCGCAGCAGTATTGGCTGACGTCTCATCAGAGTCTGGGCGCTCATGAAGCCGGTGCGGTTGACCAATGAGAGGCGCAGGAGATCCGAAGTGTAGGCTAAAGGGTGGGTGTTGGTGTGTAGCGTTGCGGGGCCCCGCTGCTTAGGATTTGGAACATCGAGATGCATCGAGATGGCTGCACGTGGTCAATGATGTGGAAGTATTGTTGCAGCAGCGTTCCGTAATCAAAGAGGGCATGCATGTTCGAGGCAAAGCCTCCGAGAAACTAAGAACTACGATTATGTATACACAGTAGAAGATGCTATGGGAAGAATGTCTCCCTTGAGAGCGATGCTACGCCGTATGCGAAGAACCACCCAGTATCCAAACGCCTTGTAATGAACCCTTTCTTTGAAAAGTATAAAACGTCCTTTCGAATATCACTGCTCAGAGACCTCCTCTGCCGCCCCAGTCGAAGTCGTGGTGGGCGTGAGGACCTCCTTAGGATCCTCATCACCCCCAGTCGTATCGTCGTTCTCGCCTAGCGGACTTGGCGAGCGTTTGTAGTCCGCAGGCGATCTGAGCGGCGTTGACAGAGCAGCTTCACTGTCTTGGCGAGTGCGTAGAGCTACACTGGCCGCGATTCTTTCGTCGAGTATGTTCACGAGCCGTTCGGAGTACTGATCCAAAAGCTTCGCCACAACTGTTTCGTCGAACTCCTTTGTCTTTGCCCGCTCGCCAATCGCTCGTGCGGTTGTTGCAAGTTCTCGCTGTACCTCCTTGACCACATCGTTGTCCAATGGCTCGTTGCTATTCGCGAGGCGTTTGCGGTAGGCCTTCAGCTGTCGACAGAAGCTCTCACTTGCCGTTGTAAGACTGCCGTATTCACTCGCTCCTGCCTTCAGGTTGGACTTAGATCTGACGTCAACCGAAGCTCGTCTCTGAGTGTTGCGTGTCTTCGGGGAAGCAGGAGGCGAAGGTGAGGTGTTGTTCTTCCTGCGCAAGAATGTGTGATTTGTGGTGCCGCCATTCCTTCTTTCCCGTACACTACTAGGCAGTGGTGATGGGTCGAGCTTTGGTGTCTGCGTCTTTTCAAGGGAATACTTCGAGAACTTCTTCTTCAAGGTAGGCGACCGGTTCCCTGTTGGTGTCGCGGACCCACCTTCGTCCGGCGAGCGTTGGAACTTGGCAATCTCAGACTGTGATAGCACGCGGCGCAGTGGCGGCTTGGTTGCCAATAAACTCGGGGTCGATTGTGCCGACGTCCCCAACATGTCCATTGACTTAGACATCTCCTGGCGATACGGTGACTGTAATGTCAGACCCCAGACGAAGATGGTTCCGTCCACAGCGACTGTGACAATGGACTTTTCGCGCGAGTCTTCGTCCTGTGAACTTGGCTGTACAAACGCGATATCTGTTACTCCCTCAGTGTGGCCCCAGTCTCGAGCAAGAAGCGTGCCACTCTCGTCGTATACTCGTATCGACTTGTCTGTACTAGACACTCCTGCTATAAGCGGTGAGCCCCACTCACGTGGGATGTGAGCCAATGAGTGCAGTACAACAGCATCACCTCCATCATTGTCAGATGCTTTGAAGTTACTGAGACATTGTCCGCTCTGTAGATCGTACTTGTGTACTTGACGGTCGACGCTCGATGCGATCAGGACATCGTCCTGGTCAACATCCCACGTCATGGACACGGGAGTGGACTTGAACGCTATGCAGCGAAGGAAGACGAAAACGCGAATAGTTTCGCCATCTTCTTCTCGGGATAGCATCTCGCGTACGACGATGCTGCGATCGCTTGATGACGAAACAAGGCGCGTCCCGTTATGCGAGAATTGTATGCCAAGCACCGCGCCGGCATGCTCGTCCAAGGTTTGCAGCAGAGTCCACCTGGCTTTCTCTCGACTAAAGATCTGAACGGTTCGGTCTCTGCTGGCGGATGCAACCAGAGTAGAGCTCTCGTCTTCGAAAATAGCGATACTTGTGATTTCATTCGAGTGTGCTCTCGATTCGAAAATCACAGCCTCGAACCTACAATCGATGATCCTCAGTACGCCCGTCTTGTCTCCGGTAACTAGGAAGCTTCCGTCTGAAGATGCGCGAACTGTACGTAGCTCGTTCGAAGTGTAGTCAAAACCTGCAGGTTGCTCCAGAGCTACTTGCAGAGATCTTCGAGCGTTACCAGTCTGGCTCCAGAATATGACACTACCACCGGCAGCCCACGTGTAGTAAGATGCATCGAGGTTGTTTGGTTGAGATAGAACTCTGACTCCTAACACAGAGTCACCTTGAGCTGGTAGCGTGTGTATCACATCGCCGGTGCTTGTCTCTTCGTACGCAGTCTGAGGACTAACATCTGACCCCTCAGATGTGCCGACAGCGCACAAGTGCGACAGTCGTATGGTACGTTGAGAGTCCACCGTCACAACATGATCCGCCAGGCAGGCAATTGCGCTGATCTGATTGCTGCAATCAGTGATAGAGATTGTAGGCGAATCGCCTCGAGACCCTTGCGATGAAGGTGATGGTGGAGAAGTCAATTTGCTCGTGAGGCTAGCCACCTTGAGCACCTTCAGCCCTCCATGACTGCCTGCCAAATGAAGCCGTCCCTTGTCGTCGACAGCCATAGAGCTGACCGAGAACCCGGCGTGCGCTACGCGTGAGAAGTTCTGCTCTCGGTCTGTCTCGTCTATGAGGCATAGATCGCCGCGCTCAGAGGCTACAATTGCCTTATTGGGTGCAACTTGGCAGACGCTTGTGAAAGTAGAATCTTGCAGGTCGCCCAACAGACAGTTCCTGCCAGAAAGCGGCTTGTGTGTGCTGCTAACGAACAGGTCGCTCTGACGAGGTTTGGCCACCCGCTGAACAAGCGCACGGTCTTCGAGAGACCACACCTTGATGTGTCGCGTGCCCACAGTGATGAGCTTACTTCCCATCCAAATCATACGGTTGATGTTGCTGACGCATTTGTTGCTCGAGTGCAAAGTAGCAGCTCCTGTACGAGGATTAATGCCCCAAACGTACAGAAAGCCATCTTGCGCCGTTCCGATGCTTGCGAGGTACTTTGAGTCTGGGCTAAACGCTACGCAGTTGACACCGAACGAGTGCTCGGAGAGGGCGGTGAGAGGGGTGTCGGAGGGCGCATCTGCAGAGTTGGAGAAGATGAGTACACGAGGTTTGTACCCCGTCTGCACAGGCATTAGCGAACGCAGTGTGACCGACAATTTCACAATCCAAACTCACCTCACCGACTGCCAGGAACTTTCCATCTGGGCTGAAGCTCACACATGTTGCAGCTCTAATCTTCTCCCTTGCATTCCACGCCCTGGCATTAGGCGAGTCGTTCCAGTCGTTTGTTGCCGGCGATGCGTATGGTGATGCGCCGAGGCTCACTTCTCGTAGCGCCGCAGCTGTTCTGTTGCGGCTCTCGTTTTGGGTGGGTGTTGCAGGCCCGCCATATACAGACGAAGAAGAGTTGATAGGGTTGGTGGTAGGTCGAGCGCGGTAGAAGCGTTGTGATATGTTGTGTTGGTCGTCGACGGTGGCTATAACGGCGGCAGCACCAGCTGTGTAGGCGAAGCAGCGCGCTGCGGGGAGACTATCGAAGGCATTGGCGGTGCTGGTGGTGGTCCCTATAACGGTGCGGAGAGCAAGGGTCGCTTCGGCGCGGGCCGCCTTGACAGGAGAGCGGGGGTTGGTCTTGACGGTCGTGAAGGGTGAGGCTGTTGGAGTGAGTTTGATGCCTGCGCCGAGGCCTGCGTCTCTCATCATCCTGGTGTTGGTCGGAGTAAGCGACATCGCTTTCTCCAGGTCAATCGAGGAGAAGGAGAGCGATGGCTAATAACAGACATCTCAACTACACGTCATGACAGAGTCCAGGATCTGCTTGCTGTTTGAGATGAGCGTTGAATTGCTGCTGTGCGGTTTGCTGCGCGGGTTTGGTCGTGGGCGGTTGGTGAGGGAACGCAGGCACGAAGAGCTAGACGTGCGTCACTACTCGCTGGTGAACTGCCAAACTCGATCAGATCGCACACCCAACCGAGCAGCAATTGAGGGGTGAGGATGAAAAGTCGCGCCTGCCGCAGCTCTGGGGACCCATGCACTGTGGACGAAGCGCGTCGTGAAAGCCGCTACGGTTTTGCAAGCGTCAACACGGACGATGCCACTGCGTGCGGATCTTCGACCGTGCCCGTTCAGCCTCAGGTACCGTCCAGTAAGATGAGCTCGGTAAGCCTTGTCACATCAATCACACTCCAAGCCTCGAAGCTTGACCTGTTGTGGAATCGTGGGAACTGACCCTCGAGATTCATTGACTCGTGGTGCATCGTCGAGACCGTCGCTGTCAAGCTTCACTGAGGGCATCGTGAGGTGGGCATCGAGCAATCCCAGCATCGATCATGCAGGTACCCGTCTGCCGTGTCACGGATGGAGCTCAGCACGAGCATTGAACAGCACCACTCGTCGATGATTGCGCTCGAATCTTTTGTGCAGTTGTGCAGACCTTATGCTCGAAGATCTTCAAAAAGACTAATTGAACTCCCTGGGATCATGCTTGAACGAATGTGAGGCTGAACTGAGCAGTAACATACTGCCAACCCAAACCACTTTTGTTGTGAGTTTACAGGCGCTCTTGGTGACTGAGACGCGCATCGTTGCCTACTTCGAAATCTGCTACCAAGCAGTGCGTTACGCGAGGCTCTAGAAGACTTTCTCGTAAGCTGTGGAGGTTCTTACAGAGATGTCCTTGCTGGAACTTGGCATGACAACTCCAGCGCTTCAATCCAGATCTCCTTGACAAGCATGGAGAAAGACACCGTCGATATTCACGAATGAAACCAGCTCCACAGATGAACAGCGCACCGTTGACTTTGCGGCGTTGCAGTGTTGTGATTTGTTCAACAGCCGCGACAAGCGCGCCTTTTGCCGCTCGGAACCCTTGAACGTCAGAAAAGTCAAGCAGACGTGACAAGACGACGCGCCGCGACACTCGCTTACCAACCCTCTTCCTACCCTTTCCCCTGCAGGCGCATCCCCTTTCTCACCAGGGGAACGCTCTCGACGCCCGTATGTATGTGATACGGTCCGCACTGCGAGCATCGACCGGACGAGCTCCAGCACGATTTATCCGCGGCCGCCGCTACCCATCGATACCACGCATACGATCACTACACACCACACGCGCGCTCGCGTCTGCGTCGACACCGCCGTCAGGGCCAGACAGCACACCAATTGGTGACCATGGCGCCGATAAGGGCGATCGCGAGAAGGCGGCAGCCGAGGGGCAGCAGGCGGAGGCAGAGGTAGCAAATGAGGACCCAGAGCTCCTGGCGCAGAAGGTTCAGCGGTCACGGGAGACAACACGGCGCTATCTCGCAGCGCAGCGCCGGCAGCAGAGAGGGAGAAAGGCGCAAGGCCTCCCGCCGGTGAACATTCCCGACTGGTTTCTCAAAAGACGCGTCCTGCGGAGGGAGGATGTTCCGGAGGAGCTACAACAGCACATCATTCCGAGAGCGCTGTCAGTATCCATTACACACAACGGAGCTGGCGAGAGCGCGACGTGTTCGATACCGGCCTCCAAGGACTTGGATGCAGTGAAGGTTCTGGCGAGGCTCGTTCGAGGCTTGTGGGGGAGGCGGTTGGACGACCAGGAGAAGCGCAAGATTGAACGCTACCTGGAAGAGAGAATTGCCGCCGAAACCGAGTCAGGACCTGAGGCTGCCGAAGCTCTAGGGCCCATCGACAACAAAGCACACTCTATGGGTGAGGAAGAGTTGCGGATGAGACTGGAGCTGCGCGAACAGCTCTTCAGCGCTACACAAGAGATGAAGTCTGACCCAAGCAAGTCCCTCGCCGACCGCGTCAATGAGCTTAACAGTAAGACACAGCGGTACATGCTCAAGAGGGAGCAAGCGAAATCGCGCTCGTCACGAGGCTCAAAGCGCCTGTCGCCTGTTGTCCTCGCCGAAGTACGTGCCAGCATCGCAGCAGCACTGTCTTCATTACGGCCATCGATCGGCAATACGTTCCCCGCCACCAAGACAAACTTGATCCTGCACTCACCAGTGCCTGACCATGAACTACTGGTGGACAGAGCAGTGGAGGCCATTGCGTTAGAGATGGACTCGGAATTGGTGATTCTGCGGGCCAACGATCTTGCACAGCTGGCGGGAGACTACTTAGGTGAGGGTGCGGAGCCATCACCACGCTCGATACGGTCCCTGGGCTATGAAACATACCGCCTGAGCTCCGAGCTTAGCAACGTTTTTGAAGAGATGGAGAAGGATGATGGGGCCGAAGAAGACCTCGAATCTGCCCAACCGTCATCGATGGAAGGTTCAGAGAAGCCCAAGATGGGCGCTTTTCCGCTTATATTGCCTCTGTCTGCTCTAGCATCGATCAAGGAACTGTCCAATAAGTTCAAGGCTGGACAATCGATGTCTTCGAATCCATTCGAAACATCGTCCAATGCGCTCGGCGACGAGCCGAGCCGCGTACAGAGCCAGAGCGAGATTCAACTCGAAGACTTGAAGCTTGCAACACTTCTCGATGCCCTCATCGATGCTAGTGAGCTGAAGCAGAATCGCAACATTGTTGGAAATGAAGGCTTCGAGCTACGGACGTCACCAGAAGCGGGTTCGAAGAAACGGAGAGGAAGCGGTCCCAACTTCTTCGACTACTCCGTCAGTTCGGAGGGGATACCGCTGGAGCTTAACTCAGCTCTTCCGGCAGCCGCACGGCCTGATATGAGTATGAGCTTGAACGTTGGGTCCGTGCCAAAAACGACACAAATACCTAGCCGATCAAAGATTATCTATGTCAGGGATTTCAAGGAATTGAACTCTACACATTATGGGGGTCGCATCATTCAGAAGCTGGAAGAACTAGTCCGGAAACGAAGAAGTGCTAGCGAAAGCATCATGATCATCGGTAGCACATGCTCGCTGGACCTTACACCTGACCTCTCAGCTGGCGGTGTCCAAGGTCTACAGTCCGAAGGCGAAAGCGGCTTCTTCAGAACTATCGTGGTCGCAGCAGATTCAGACAAAACATCACTCCTGGACGAATCTAGTGCCATGTCAAAGGGCGAGGTTGGATCAGCAATCCTATCACCAAAGGAGCGAGGCAAGTTCTGCGGCATCAACATGCTTCATACTCAGGACATGCTCCGAGCATTGGATCCCGTGGCAGCTTCACACATATCCGATATGGAGTTGACCATACAGCACCATCGCAATTTTGCTGTTGTCATACCAGAGGCATACCTTAATCGGGTGTTGACATACGATGAGGTCCATAGGATTGCTCTTACAGCTCTTGGGCTACATATCACGAACCCCGCAGGCACGTCACAACAAGACATCGAACAAGGACAAGTGAACTGGGCACACGTCGCGCTCGCCATGGGGTTGCTGAAAACAAGCGATACCGTCAAGTATCTGTCCTTCGACAAGACGCTACAGAAGCAACAACCTCGACAAGATCTCGGCCCGGAAGCCGAAGCCCACGTCAAGGCAAAGAAAAGGCACAGCGAAGTCGATCTCCAGCGCCAACGCGACCTCCAGCGCATCACTGCGACTGCAACTAAGCACGAGAAGCGCCTCATATCTGGCATCGCGAATCCTGAACAGATCAAGACAACATTCGACCAAGTCCACGTACCGAAGGAGACCGTCGACTCGATCCGCACCATTACGTCCCTCTCCCTCCTCCGCCCAGACGCGTTCAACTACGGTATCCTGGCTACCGAAAAGATCTCCGGTGCGCTCCTCTACGGTCCTCCAGGCACAGGAAAGACATTGCTCGCCAAGGCTGTAGCGAAAGAGTCCGGCAGTACTGTGCTTGAGGTTTCCGGCAGCCAGATCATGGACAAGTATGTTGGCGAGGGCGAGAAGAACGTCGCTGCTATCTTCTCTCTAGCCCGAAAATTGTCACCCTGTATCGTCTTCCTGGATGAAGCAGACGCTGTCTTCGCTTCTCGTGATGCAATGCGCGAGCGCACTAGTCACCGCGATATCCTCAACCAGTTCCTCAAGGAATGGGACGGGCTCAACGATCTCAGCGTCTTCGTAATGGTCGCTACAAATCGCCCCTTCGATCTCGACGACGCAGTCATCCGCCGCTTGCCGCGGCGCCTCCTCGTCGATCTCCCCACTCAAGCCGACCGCAAGGAGATTCTCCGCATCCACCTCAAAGGCGAACAACTCGATCCGTCTGTCGACCTCGACGACCTCGCGAAACGCACGCCCTTCTACAGCGGTAGCGACTTGAAAAACGTCGCCGTCTCTGCAGCCCTAGCCTGTGTCAAGGAGGAGAACGAGACAGCTGCCAAAGCCGCTGCTGAGGCTACCCTGTCGACGCCAATAGAAGGCTCAGCTGAAGACGAGGCAAGTAACCCATCGTTTGCACACCACTCCGAGCCAACGAGGCCTACACCAAGTCATCCGCCCACACCTACTGTCCCTTCGCCTTCCTCATCATCATCATCTTCTCCTTCTTCTGCAGACCCCATCGCTTCGAGCGCCGCGACACCAGTACCGCATCTAGTCAGGGGCGTGAATTACAACTTCCCTGCTGTCCGCACGCTGTTGCCACGGCACTTTGACGCCGCGCTGCAGGAGATTAGCGCGAGTATTAGTGAGGATATGAGTAGTTTGGGGGCGATTAAGAAGTTCGATGAGCAGTTTGGGGATAAGAAGGGGAAGAAGGGGAAGAAGGGGTTTGGGTTTGGGGAGAATATGGGGAGGAGGGATGAGAATGCCGCGAGGGTGAGAGGGTGAACGGGTGTCTTAATAGTGAATGCTTAAACACTATGACTGCTTATTGCCATGAGTATGGTGGGGTTGATACTGGGCATTTGGTGTAAGAAGGAGTTTGTATAGGTAGTGTACTATAGATTGAATGAACGAAGAGGTGAAGGCAGCATTTTGATTCTTGAGATGGTTGAATGCAGCCCGATCTGGCTGGAGCTCCAAGTGCTGCATTATTGGTGCAAACCGTGCTGTGGACAGCTATCGCCGACAAGAATCGTCTTCTCCCAGATACTATGGCCACACCGCCCATAAGCGGGGCATGGGTTTAGGTCGTGTATATAGTAGATACACCGACAAATGGAGTATCGTTCAACCATTTGAGAACATCCTGTCAGGACAAGTTCCGGGTCATAATCGCTCGCATTCTGAGTGATATCAGGTTGTTCTTTAGATTGCTTTTCGGACTGGCTAGTCAGAGGTCCACTCATGTCCAAGGACTCGGCCTCGTCTGAATCCGACTTGATCGATCTCGGTGGCTGTGCTGGCTCATCCGGCGCAGCTGAACTCTGCTTCTCAGGGCTTATTGGCCGATCTTCATCGTTCGTGACAACGTCAGATGTGACATCGAAAGGCTTGTTGGAACTTCAAGGCGAGAGCCACTTGTTGCGGCTGTAGAGTTGTGTGGCACTTTTGTATATAGTCAAGGTTTGTTCGTCGCTTGTATATGGCATCACAAAGCTTGTCATCCCTGCTCCCCATCAGCAGTGCTCTTTGGGAGTGAAGAAGCGCACCTACCACGTAAAAGAATCTTGCACAGAGGGATCAAGAATTCCAAGACCGCCTGCCGTAAACCAGCAGATTGTTCGATCTTTACTGGCAAACTGCCATCATTTGCGCCGTGCTGATTGGCCCACAACAGAAGCACATCGTAGCATCGTTGAAGAGCGTTCGCGTCACGTTTGACTGATCGATTCACATCACCCTGCTGAACAACAGTAGACAGGATACACTGGCAGGAGAAAAACAAATCCAGCACAGTGTCTTCGCGCTCCTCCACTCCTTGTATGGCCTCCTGTCGCCAAAGCTGTATGCGTTCTTCGGTTTTAGATGAAGCGTGCGATAAGGACATCTTCGTCTGGATTCCCTGAGAAGATTGGAATTGCGTGTGCGCTGCTTTCGAGGCTGATAGGTTGCCGGGAAAAAGTATGCCTTTTCGTGAAGCACTCTCAGCCTTGCAAGCTACTCACTGTGCAACCTTCGTTGGTGCGACTGCAGGGTGGATCGTTACAAGCAAAAGCGGATTCTGTTGTAATGGGGTCTCTTTCGTAGAACTGTTAATCATGTAAGAACAGTTTGAAGGTTGCCGTGCGATACCAAATAGAATCCTCGTGCGGGCGCCTACCACCGTAATATGGAGTTGGACCCAATCAGGCGAGCGGGGCTATGTATGCAGGTGCGGTGGTGGCTGGGGGCTGAGCATCGCGCTACGTCCAAAACCGCAGCAAGTGTTGTTGCATATCAGCCTGCTGCCCACACTCCTCTCCGAGTCGAGCGCATCTACTTTGCCTTGACTCGTCATGTCTGGCATCGAAATTGTCGGCCTTGCTTTCGGTGTTGTCCCTGTCGTTGTTGAAACTTTGAAGTCCTACTCATACCTTAGGGACAAACTGCACACTTGCCGACACTATTCTAACGAAATCGAGGAAGTGGCTGCAAGGCTGGCAGGATCCCGTACAAATTTCAACAACGAGATCCAACTACTCCGTCGATCCCTCAGAAACGAAAGGCAGGCTCCGAAGCTCGACGACGACGTGGAAGATGCACTGCAAGAGAGCTTCCGTTCATGAATCAAGACGATAGAACGGATTAAGAAGATTCTTGGGAAGATGGACACAGATATGGCGAAGCTTGACGAATTGTTTGAGAAGAAATCGCAAGTAAGTAGTTGCCGAGGGCCTGTGCATAGATGTCATGTCTTAACTACCTTGCAGGGCCACTCTATCAGACGTCTGCAGGGCGTTGTTACAATCACTCTGAACGAATCCAAGTACGAGAAGCAGCTGAGTAAATTGAGGGAAAGAAACAATGACTTGAGCGAGTTGCGATCCCAAATCGATGCACTGCGCAAACAGGCGAAGTGTTCAACAGCTATCATTGTCCAGCATAAGCCCCTTCCCACTCGGTTCTGCGCCGTTCAGAATACTTCTAAGCAACTTCATACAGCCTTGCATGAGATTTGGCACTGCGGTGGTTCTGTACAAAAGGCTCATTATGCGAAAATTTGCCTGGATGCAGAAGTTGCCGATGAGGTCCGACTTGACCTTGCAATCTCATGTCAAAAAGTAATGCAAGGAATTGCGTCAAGGTAAGTCAAGTACCCATGTAGAAGGCTCCAAGTTCTGATGATTGTAATGTAGTGCAGTAATACAGCCTCATATTTGGCTATATGTACGATCAACCAGCGTGACCATGTCCGCGGACACTGGTCTGGGGCGAATGAGCACTGGTAATAGCCCACAGAATCTGTATACTTCTCAGCTGAGCTTCATTACTCCGGCTTGTGTACTCAAAACCGTGAAGAAGAAGGCATCGTCGGATCTTTCTACACATTTATGTCGCAAGAAGAGGATCAAACACGTCCATTGGGAGGCAGCACCCAGCGTGGTGCCCCCTACTCAGACAGCTTCCAACACTCCGGTCGAAACAATAGCCGACCTACGCCAGACTAAAGATATTTGTGACTTCTTTAGGAAGATCTACGAGACACGATATGTGTCCCGGGGGCTGCGCTGCGTAGGTTATTTGCAAGATGCGGATCTTTGCAAACATTCATTCTACATTCGCGACGATTCTGCGAGGCCAGAACTCAAGGCATCCGCTGGAACTACCATCTACTCGATCCAAGATGTTCTGAGCCAGAGTATTGATGATGCTATCACAATGAAAGATCAGCTCAGCCTCGCTCACAAATGTGCAACGGCCGTGTTGCAGTACAACGGAACACCTTGGCTTTCGGATGACTGGCGCCTCGAGAACATGAGATATCTCGGGCAAAGAAACACTCTCGATGCTCTAGCTTTAAAAACTCTGCACCTCAATTCGGAGATCTCACAAGCACAAACTCCAAGGCTCATGGAGGGTATTCAATTATGTAAAGACGCTGTAACGAACGAGATCCGGCACGGCATCGCGAATATAACACTCTTCTGTCTCGGCGTGGCAATGCTTGAGATAGCGTATTGGGCCCCGATTGAGAAGAGAATGACGAAGAGCGATGAGAGCAATCCCGTTCTTACAGCTCGGAGGCTCCAAAAAGATCGGTACCAGCCACTGGGTCCCGAATACCACGGTATCGTCAAGAAATGTCTCTCCTGCGATTTTGGCTTTGGCGATCAGCTTAGCGAGAAGGGTCTTCAATCAGCTGTGTATACTGATGTTGTTTGCGAACTCGAGGAGCTCATAGCCAAGTTCTCGGAACTTGGCATCAAATAAGGAGTCTCTATCTGGCAAATTCTCTAGGGAGTATGGCTCGTTGAAATAATACAATAATGATGAGAAGAAACCATATGGGGAAAAGACACGAGAATGCTGCGAGGGTGAGGGACCAGACCACGGCTTGCCTGTGGCAATTTACCCCAGGTACGATCGACGTCAACCACGCTCTTTAGAATGGATTGCTGGTATATGGTATTTTTTGATATCGTAGTATAGATTGATGGGGCAACGAAAAGAAAACCAATTAACTACTTAAGGCATGAAACTACGCCCACACCGCGTACATAAATCGTAAAAGTTCTTGTTCAGTTGGTTACACTCAGGACAGTACCAAGTGGGTAGAGAGGAACCAAGACGCAGATCTTGACCGTGGGTTTCGACTGCCGTGCTGCACGGCTCGCGGCCATGATCGTCCTCAGGATGTATCCTTTTCCCGCTGGCTTTTGCACACTGCTCTCGGCACTTGTCACCGCAGAACCACTTAGTTGTGCTGACTGGTACTTCGTCGAGGTTTACACACTGGAGATGGAACCATTCTCTAGGACACGCATCGTTGTCGCAGCCGACCATCTGCCCGTAGGATACCCCGTTGCAGAAGCAGTAGCGTGGTTCGTCTTCACCCCCTTCTGTCTCTGCATCTTGGTCTTCGTGCTCAGGAACTACTTTCAAACCGCTTTGCTCATCTTGGCCGTCGAAATGAGAGGGCGAGACGGCAGATCCTGTCGCTTGGATCTCAGCTGTAGAGGGTTCTCCAGTGCCCGGTTCTGTTTCAGAACCATCGTAAAGCTCGGAAGTATAGGGCGGCACTATCCCTGCGTTTCGCCGTGAGTCAGTCTCTTGAGAGAATGAACTTGTGGGTCCCGGACCGCGTGGAGCAATGCCTGTCTTCTTTGCCAATCCGTTCTTCCGAATGCTCCACCTCTTAAACTGAGCTCGGTACTGGGAAGTTCTACATCGTGCGTTAATGAGCGCACAATCACATGCATAGCCACAAGTACTTACGAAGCGATAAATGCGAAATTTTCAGCCATGAAGGTTTGTACCCCTACTAAGGTACGATTCTCTGTCAAATACAGCTGTCGAATCGTGGACTGCATTGGCTCCCATGCATCTTGTCTAAGATGTAGGCGTGTTGATCGAGTGTTTTCCCTCAATACAGTGTTTTTGGGGGGCGCATCCTTGCGCTTGTCATCACACGCCGACCTCGTTGATTTTGAACCTTGACTTATTAGGTCAGTGTCGATGATAGACTGTTCCTCTGATTCTGATTCAGCGTCAGACTCAACGTCACGAGAAAGTGATACTATAGCGATGTCTTCCAGGTGTCTCGCAAAATGAATCGAAACAGCGCTTTTACCACTTTTTGTACTTTCTAGGCAGAGCGGGCATTCGATTGTGTCCCAAGAGGGCCCAAAGCCGTGCTCAAGTTCGAGATGATCTGTCCACATCTGACGAGTGGCAAAAGGTTCTTGAGTGAAACTGCAGTTTGCGAACAAGCAGGTGTAGGGGCGAAGGTCCAGGTACAGGTGCCTTCTGAGTTGGGTCAGCGAAACTAATAATGACTAACATGCTTCGGAAATGGTATCTCACCTCCACTCGCGGTTGTTTGAAGCTCGTACATGCTTTCCGCAGGCAGTACACTCAAACGGCAGCCCGTTTTTGGCCGAAGCAGGCAGCGCGGGAATGTTTACACGTTTGCCTTCCGATGAACTGGTCATGTAGGAGACTACGGTTTCCGCGTACGCAAAGGCTCCGGGAGGTAGAGAAGACCCAAGTCCAGAGTCGTGGAAAGCTGAATCAGCTGCTTGTGACTTGTCACTGGCCAGTGTAGCATCTGGCGTACGTGTGCTTGCGTTCAAGACTCGCTCTCTCTGCATGCGCTGGTAGCGGTTCCAGCTGGTCTGACCAAGACTCTGCAGCAGGCGTTGCTCGGCGTCGGGAAATTTGGCTTTGATCAGATCTGTGTGATAGTCATGCGCAGAACGTTGCTCTAGTGCTACAATACTCGGTCTGTCGTTGCATTCCGTCTCGAGCGCTGGACTTCTCAACGCTGTCTCTAAATCTGCGAGACAGCCCACGTAACCTTTGATTCTGTGAGCCAGCTCACGCGTCTTATTGGTATCGCGATCGTCACAGGAGCTGCTAGATTCACTATCGCTGTCGCTGGTCTCGTCTTCGTTATCTACTAGTAGCCACCTTGTCTGACCATATAGCTCGATAGCAGTCGTGTAGAGAGTTTGGATCACCTCATCATTCCCCCGAGATTGAGTGATGGGTTTCAACGCTGCATTTGTCAGTACAAGTAGAGTTAAAGCTAGGAATGGGGCAAGAACGAGCCTTGTGCAAGAACCCTGCACATGGGGTTCAGGACAGACAAGACTGTGATACGTAGAATCTTGGATCGGTCAAGTATAGCATCCAGATCTCCGGCGGCAACACCGTGTCCATCCGACCAGAGTTGTAGAGAGGCAAGAGAACGTCGCAAACTGTTGCGCTCGATCTTCGAGATCGAGGATTTAATCGAACCATGTATGAGTGTCCGAAGGGAGTTTTGACAACTGTCGCAGAGCCTGGCGATGATGCCATGTGTGTGTTGTTCAGGGTCATACGTCGCGCCCTTTCGCCAGCGCTGAATATGGGTTTGACCGTTGACATACTGAGAAACTTCTGTCACTACGTCTCTATCCATAGTCGCGGTATGCTCTCGTCCCGACACTAAGGCGTTCACGATGGCGTTTGTAGGAGCGAGTGTCAGGCGCAGTGGTGCTCGTTTCAGCCTCACGGCGTCGTCGTCAAAATTCTTCAGCTCGGTTCAGGCAGCGACTCCAGGGTCGTGGCACGTTCAGAACACAAATTGAAAGAGGATGAGAACTATCAGAGTGTGGAAAAAGATGCGTATGAGAGTGAAGGGCAAAAGGCGAGATCGAGATTCGTGATGGTGGAGGCTGAGTTGCGTTGCGGGGCTGTGCATGCACGGTGTCACTTTGCGGCGTCTGAGGAAGGCGCTTTAAGTTTTGATTTACGCTCAGCCTGCCGCCTAAAATCTTCCAGCACAGTTTCGCGTCCCTCGTTCCAATGTCGGGCATTGAGATAGCAGGTCTTGCCTTCGGTGTCTTACCCATCCTTATCGAGGTTGTGAAGTCTTACTCTTCGATCACAAAGAAAGTGCGCACGCTTCGTCACTACTCAAAAGAGGTGAAATCCATATCCGAGCGACTCAGAGTATACAATGGCATCTTTCTCAACGAGATCCGTTTATTGTTGCGATTGATCGAAACAGAAGAAGAAGTTGAGAGCATGTTGGAAGGGGCGGATGATGATCGCTGGACGAGTGAGCATCTAAATGACAAGCTGAGAACAGTCCTCCGGGATAGCTTTGACATTTGTCGCGGTATCATCGAGGAGACCAAGGATTCGATCGATACGATGAGAGAAGAGTTAGCAAAGTTCGATGTTCTAATTGACCAAAAACAAAAGGTGGGTGATCTGTGCACAGCTCTCGGACGTGGCGAAAAGCGCTCCAAATGAACCCTCGAACATGCTCTGATCTGATCTTGCAGGGAGAGACACACAAAGCGACTATCAAACGGCTGAAGGGAGCAATCAAGATCACCTTCAATAAGTCTGGACATGAGCGTTGTCTTGCGGACCTTCGAGACAGAAACGGTGAATTGAGCGCGCTTCGCTCACAGATCGATGCTTTTCAACGTCAGGATGAACGCAGAGGAGGCGCTTGTATCCAGCACCGAGCCTTGCCGGTCGAAATGACTTCTGTGCGCAACGCATCTCGCAAGCTTCACGAAGCTCTCTGTGGTGCATGGTGCTGCGATGACGCCGCACATGTTGGCCATTATGCGAAGCTATGTATTGACGTCGAGGTCCGAGCAGAAGTGCGCTTGGACTTGGCTATATCCTGCCATGAACCCAGCACAAAAGAGCGCGACAGGTAGGTTTCCATTGCGATTGTAACGATAGCATGCTAAAGGTTAGCAAGGTCATTGTCAGACGCGCCGATCTGGTTTTACGTGCAATCGATAAGCACATCCAATGCAGCCAACGGAATGAAGGGTACAATGCTCACGACACCAGTTCCTCGTCCAGCATTGCCACTCGAGTTGATGACCGCTTGCTCAGCGAATGTCTTAAAGAACAAGTCACCACCTGACTCGCAACAACAGTCGACGAGTCGCAAAAAGATCAAACATGTGCACTTTGTCGATAATTCCTGTGGGAGTCCGGCCGTAACTGTTCCGAGCACAACGTTACAGGCACTGACATCCGAACTCAATCTTCGTCAGACCAAAAACATCTGCAGATATATGCAACAGCACTACCAGGCATTTGGTGTGAAAAGCAACAAGCGTTGCATTGGATATCTCGAAACGCCAAAGATGTACAAACACTTGTTCTATCTTCGAGACAAAGACAAACCCACGACCTTGAGGCCAACACAATCTCAGAAGGACAGCGTGTACACCATTTTCGATATCATGCAATACGATGCAGAGGACGTACTAGCGGTCGAAGATCAGCTACGATTGGCTCACAAGACTGCCCTTGCGCTTCTTCAATTCAATGATACACCATGGCTACCCGACCGGTGGAGGCTTCGACAGTTGAGCTATGTTGGTTCCAGGGATTTCTTAGACGAAGGCACGCTCAAGACACTGCATCTAAATTCGCAGATATCAGCACCTGCAATGGCACCAATGGTCGGCAGTGCAATGGATGGCATAGAGCAGACGGCACCAATTGTCAGTGACGCAGATCATCACGGTATCAACAACACCACGTTATTCTTCCTCGGTGTTGCGCTCCTCGAGATTGCGTACTGGAAGCCAATCGAAGAGCAAATGACCGCTCGCGATCTCAAAAATGAGATCTTCGCCGCTCGTCGGTTAGCTGCTGGCCGCGCGCCGCTTGGGCCAGTGTATCAAAAGATTGCCCAAAAATGCCTGCAATGCAACTTTGGGTTTGGTACTAAGCTTGAGAATCAGAGTCTGCAGGTGGCTGTCTATAAGGATGTGGTCTGCGAGCTCAAGGACATGATCGAGAAGCTCACCTTCTGAACCCTTCCAAGTAATCATCGACCTCGACGCCTCTTGAGCGCCCGCAGCTCATGCCAAACAATCAACAAGCAGCTGTGAGATACACACAGCATTGCGTCCACGGTCCCCTTTGGCCATCAGTGTGGATGAGCGTAACCTAATTTTGAACTTCAGAGGGTTCCCGGTTCGCCTGCTTGCTGTCCGAGCACGTGTGCGCTTCTCAGGAGTAGGTGATCTTTATTCACGAGCTACCTTCACCTGTGCTCTTTGCTTCAGAGGTTGCAAGACCCGCATCAATGGCACGCCGCCATGGACAAATCTCCTCAATCAGCGAGACTACTTCTTTACTCATTCAGTACACTCGACTCGACGGTCCTCAACATCTATCACAGTGCGCTATTCATGGACTGGCTGCACATCCTCTCACGAAAAACCATCCTTGTTAGGACGCATTCTCATTTGTCATCAAAATTGTCTTTGTCAACTTCATCTTGGCTGGTACGCGCTTGGTGCGTGCGAACCCTTACACACTGTTCTGCATCTTGCAGTTTACGGAGCCACGCTCGTCAAGCTCACCCCAGCCCCACCCGCTCTGGCTACTTACAAAACACCTTTGGCGAACTTTTCACTCAACACCTCCCAACCTCCAACTTCGCCTCTAACGGCATCGCTAAAGCGCTGACTGGTAAAGGTCATATCAAGGGTCAAGTCAGCAACTTTTGTCCTTACCCCATCTACATCCATCAAGCTGTCGCTAAACGCTTAGGCGTCACTGGAAAGAACTGCGATTTCTTCAGTGGGACGAAGGACAAGTTAATCCCACCCGGGGAGACTTACGAAGCTGAGAAAGAGACATACTTCGATGGCTGCAGCACTTCTCGTAAGCCTGACTTCACATCGGTCAAATCTTCGTATTCATTACTAACGCTCGAACAGTGAACGTCTCCCGCAAGCTCGGTGACTTGAAAGTGTGCCAGATCGAGTACTTCATCTATCACCACAGCGGAAAGATCTAATACAGCCTGTCCAGCCTGTCTGCGGCAACCTTGGAAGGGTCTACGCTTCGATTTTGCGGTGCCCAGTGAAAGAGAGAAGAATACACATTGGCTTGGAGAAGACTCGGTGGCGATAGAACTGTCATGTTGATAATACATGGGTACTAGAGGTGGAAGATGGGAAACATAAATACGGTTTGATATTTTCTACATCCAAAGAATGAATCGAAACACCTCGACCACCATCGCGTTGTGCAGCAAAATGAACAGTCAGTTTGACGTCACTCTTCTGTGTCGGCAGAAGTACTGATACTTAGACTAGTCGACCTTCTGACATTAGGTTCTCTGGAAAAGGCATGTTCTATCCTGTTCGTAGAATTGACATTGGTGTAAAAGAGTTTCGCTCATGATGTCGCGCCCCAATGGAGTGGGGCAACTGATGATCTCATTGGCCATAGCTCCACATGTAGCTCCATCCTGGAGTCTACGACGTCAGGTATTCAGCACGCATGCACGCATCACATCCTCTCGCATAGCCCGTCAATGTATATACGACCACTCTACTCAATCGCACGATCCTTGACTACCACCGTTACGAAACCGCAATACCTGTTGACCCTCCGCACCATCTGCACATCGCCCCGCCGCAGTGCCGCATACAACATGCCTCAAGCACCGAAGATAAACAAGACCGAAGCCCTCCCCGCCGACGAGGCCAAGTGGGTGGAGTTTCAGAAGATCTCCTGGCAGGATCAGTCAGGCCGCGAGCGCGTCTGGGAGGCTGCGAACAGAAAGACTCGAGGCAAAGCAGGCGTCGATGCCGTCGCGATCACAACCGTAATCCGACACCCGAAGCGCAAGCCCTCCACAATCATCATACTGCAATACCGCCCACCAGTAGACGCCGTCTGCGTCGAGCTCCCCGCCGGACTCGTCGATGAGAAGGAAACGCCCAGCGACGCCTCGGTGCGCGAACTGCACGAAGAAACAGGGTACAAAGGGCGGTTGACGTTCATATCACCAACGATCGTATCAGACCCCGGTCTCAGCAGCGCGAACATGCAGTTAGCGACTGTGGAGGTGAATTTGAAGGAAGGCGATACCGAGCCGGAGCAGGCGCTGGACGATGGCGAGTTTATTGAGCGCGTGGTTGTGCCGCTTGATGAGCTGTATGAGAGGTTGGTGCAGTATGATAAGGAGGGGAAGACGGTTGATGCAAGGTTGTGGCACTGGGCGGCGGGTATGCATTTTGCGAAGACCATGCTGTGAGGCATTGGACGCAGCGCGCAGGCGCGCTAAGCCAGAGGCGGTGCCCGTGCAGCTTTGTTAATCAATGGATGGCAGGAATATGCCTAGAAGATCGTGCTGCCAGAGGCACAAGCGCTATTCACTACATGGTCCTTGTGGCAATTACACACTCTTACCCTTCTTCTCCTTCAATCCTGCTACCACGAAGCCGGCACCCACCGCAATGCAGTACAGATTATACGAGATAACACTGCCGTAGGTTGCGGAGTTCTGCCAGCCGAGCAGTGAGTTGAAGACACCCCACCAGCCGCCGCCGTCGATCTCAGGGCTGCAACACTACGGGGCAGGTGTGTCAGCAAGATTTCGTTGGACTCGATGGCCGTAGCGTAACTCACATTTACATGCCATACGCTTTGGCGAATATCATAAGACCCAGGCCCAACACCCGTCTCCGCTGCGTCGCCGCCAATAGCTACGTTCCACTACACGTGATTAGTGAAGTGTTTGATACAAGGTGTGCCTGGATGCACTTACCATGTAGTTCTCCAGAAACCATACGGACTTGCTCAGCAGACCAGCAGCAATCAGGTACAGAAAGCATGTCGACGCAACGAGGAACGCCTGCAGAGAGCTCGCGTTGCCTCCTCTGTAATGTGTCAGCCATGCCACCAACAATCAATCGCAAAGTGACGCACCTGTAAAGCATATACCCAATCACCGCACCAACTCCCAAACCGGACATCACAGCCAGCGGGAAGCTCGATGCAGGAAGTCCCAAACCCACACCAATGATGAAGACAACCCCCTCAAGCCCCTCCCTCAGCACCGTGACGAACGGAAGTAAGAACATAGCATACTTCTCACCAAACGCCCTCAACCCTCTCAGCCCCTCGCTGTTCTCGCCCGAACCGCCAGATTCATTCGCCTCTAGGGCTGCGGCGATCTTGACGCGCCATTTGTCTTTCATCTTACTGACTCTCAGCAGGGCTGCACCCATGAGCGTAATGATCCAGCACGAGATGAGGCCGAACACCGCGGTCCAGATGTACTCATACTGAGATACAATGTCGGTCTTGAACAAGTGAAAGATGGTGATTATGATCGTGCCGAGTGCGATGCACACGAACATGCCAGACAACACGCCTAGCCAAATCTTAAATTCCGGTTAGACTGTCTGGTCAAGAGTTGGACTGAGCTCATCAATGTACTTGGCGGACTAGTTTGCGATGAATATGTTGTTCATTTTCGCGGGTCAATGTCTGCTTTAGAAAGGAAAGCAGAACTGATACGATGATGCCGGTCTCTAGAGACTCGCGGAGGCATATGAAGAACACTGTTTTAGTCAGTAGACTGCCTCACTTCGATTATAATGGACTGACCTTGCGGAGCGAAGTATTGATCCATCTTACTCGAACGGACACGGGGTGTGTAGAAGCCCAAACGCGTGCTCAGAGTAGAGACCAGAGGCAGTACGTGCACGGTCGCCCATGACAGGCCGTTAAGCGGAATCTTGCGGACCCTGACCGGGCGTCCGATGCACCTGAGCACCCAAGCTTTGTCTTGCGTGTGGCATGTCCCTGTGTGGCAGTGGGGTTCTCGGATCTGCACCATCAGATAAGATTAGTTCCGCAAAATCTGCCGGAGCTCTAGCCATATACGACCTAGCCGGATCAGATTCGGATCAGATAAGGCAAGCGCTGAAACGTAGCGCGGCGATTTCGCACACCACTTCGCTCCCACGCACGCGGCCTTACTGGCTATGAATTCAAGGTCGACAGAATGCAAGGACCAGCTAGTCAACAATGCAGGAGGGTTCCAGTATTCTGCGGGTCTCACTCTTGGCATGACGGGGCTGCACTCTGACGACTAGCCGAATACTGTTCCTCCATTCTTAGCAGAAGCAATTTACAATTCAGGATGCCCAGCGCTCGGGTGTGCAAGAGGGAACATCGATCGTAAACTTCTTTAATCCCCCCAACATCTGTGCACGTACCGCTTGTCAGCCTTGCGGTCTTCTCTAGCGCAATGTTCCCTCTAGTGTGGTCGCTGCTACTCTTCGTTTGCGTGGTCGCCTGCACAAAGGTTACCGAACTCGAGTATAACGTCACGTGGGTCAACCGCAACCCCGATGGACGGCACAACAGGCCTGTTATTGGCATAAACGGACAATGGCCTATACCCGCCCTGCAAATCACGAAAGGCGAGCATCTTGCTATCACTGTGCGCAACCATCTGGGCAACGAGACGACTAGCTTGCACTGGCATGGCCTTTACATGGATGGGGCACCGCACATGGATGGTCCGCCCGGCGTCACGCAGTGCGAGATTCCGCCCGGTGAGAGTTTTGTGTATGAGTTTCAGGTAAGCCCAGACTCGAATCAACGTTTTTCGAGCTTACTGAGTTGTGGTGCAGGTCAACCAGCCGGGAACCTACTGGTTTCACTCCCATACCAAGGGCCAGTATCCCGATGGACTTCGAGCTCCCCTGATCGTGCATGATCCGGAGGATCCGTATCAGGATGACTATGAAGAGGAGATTGTGCTGTCGTTCTCCGACTGGTACCACGACCTGACAAGGCCACTGCTCAGGTCGTTCATCAGCGTCACTAATCCTACGGGTGCTGAGCCTGTGCCACAGTCTGCTTTGATCAATGATTCGCAAGATGTTACGATCGGAGTGCAGCCAGGTAAAACGTATTTGATACGCATGGTGAGTTCTTTCTAGAGTACTGTGAGCTTCTGAACTAATGGCGACAGGTCAATATTGCCGCATTTGCAGCCATGTACGTGTGGTTTCAAGGCTGCACAATGAGGGTCGTCGAAGTGGACGGCATCTACACCGAAGCTACCAAAACAAATATGCTCTATCTCACGGCTGGCCAGCGGTATTCTGTGCTTCTCACCGTGGACAGTCGTGCCACAACCAATATCCCTTTCGTAGCAAGCATGGATGAAGTAAGTTCTTCGATACAAAATTGTGATGTCAACCTGACAAGCTCAAGGAACTCTTCGATGCAATCCCCGACGACTTGATCTCCAATGTAACTGGTTGGCTCGTACTAGACACCACACAAGACCTACCACCACCGCTAGACCTCGACGATTTTGAGCCGTTGGACGACTTCTCCCTTCGGCCACTTGATGAGTTCGCCGCTCTCGAAGACGTGGACAGAACCATCACGCTGGACGTCAAGATGGACAACCTCGGCGATGGAGCCAACTAGTAAGTACTGCTTACTCTTCCAAACCGCGTATGCTGATCCACTCCCCCAGTGCCTTCTTCAACAACGTAACATACGTCCCACCCAAAGTCCCAACCCTATATTCCGTCCTATCCGCCGGCGACCAAGCCACCAACCCCCTCATATACGGCAGCAACACCAACTCATTCATCCTGCCCACCAACTCGACCATCGAACTAATCATCAACAACAACGACGACGGCGTACGTATCCCCCCGCCCCTCTTCCCCAACCAACCACACATCAGCTTACAAACCAGAAACACCCCTTCCACCTCCACGGCCACGTCTTCCAAGTCCTCACCCGCCCCGCCGAAGACGCAGGCCCCTACCTTCCCTCTCCCTCCCCCTCTCCCCTCGGCACACCAAACTCCCCACCCTCCGCCCCCATGCGGCGCGACACCATCCTCATCCACCCCAACAGCCATGCCGTCCTACGCTTCCGCAGCACAAACCCCGGCGTATGGCTATTCCACTGCCACATCGAATGGCACGTAACCTCGGGGCTGACCGCGACACTCATCTCGTCCCCCGTGGCGCTACAAAACACTCTCTCAATACCAACCGCGCATTTCGAAGTATGTGCCAAGACGAGTCCGCCGACGCAGGTGAGCGGGAATGCGGCGGGGAATGTGTATGATTTGTTCGATCTGAAAGGTGAGCCGGGGCCGCCTGCGCGGCTGCCGGGGGGGTTTACGATGAAGGGTGTGGTTGCTTTGGTGGTTAGTGTGCTTAGTGGGGTGGGGATGGTGGTGGGGATTGCGTGGTATGGGATGATGAGTGCGGAAGAGGAGGGAGATGGTAAGAAGGGCGGGGAGGAGGAGCAGGAGGAGGGTGAGAGTCGGCCGCTTTTGAGCGAGAGGGAGACGGTGGGAGAGATTGGGGGCCGGTGATAGGGATGTGCTTGTGGGTTTTGGTGCGGAGTAGTTAGGGCCGCGTGGTGTGGACGTTTTGGGGTGCGCATGCTGCGTATCGTAAAGGTACACTATGGTCTGTAGTCCTCTGCCTCACAAAGTGGTGTTTGGGACACGGTGGCTCCATACACTCCCACATTGCAAATACTTAATTTGCAGATGGTTGTCTGCAATAAGTGCAGCAATTTACTGGTGCAAGAACGTGATTCGATCCTTAGCACCGTCCTCTAGCCCACAAGCCTCCACAAAATTCCCAGCCTGTTCACCCTTCTTCTTCGTCCTCGCCACAAAGTCATCGAGTGGACAACTCCGCCCCAGCCCGTTCTGACAGTCAGGCAGCGCCGTGATGCCGTCGTTGATGTTCAGCCTGACAAACTTCTCGCTCCCTTCCACACCCGCAGACGTGTGCGGCTTACAAGAAAGCAGCTCCAAGATGATGCGGCCGCCCATGGGACTCACCTGTGACTTGCGCCACTTGCGGTCGTGCTTGATGTGTGTTGTTGGCAGATGGTCGTCGTCGTTAATGACGTCCAGCGCGGTAATCATGGGCGCGATGTCGCCGTCGTGGACACTACTAATGTTAGGATCCAATACGATCATCAGCATATTCTCACTCCGTCCCTCCCCCTATACGCTCCCATCCCACCATCACTTACAAGCTGAAAAACAGCGGCCCCGCTCTAGGCCCTTCAAGCATCAAATTCGTCGTCGCATTCACCCACAGCCAGCCCATGGCGGCAGCGTACTTCTGCCCCGGCCCCGCGCGGTAGTAATGCAGAATATCGCGCGCGTACTCGAAAGCCAGAAACTCGTCCTGCGTGAAGACATTGCACCAATCGCTTCTCCCACGTACAGTTGTTTCGAAACCACACATCTCTTGCATGGAGAACACATCCTGGTTTGTGAAATTAAGCCCGGTCTCGGAAGACAGGCGTGTGGCAATTGCGGGGAGATAGGTTGAACGAAACTCGCCCATTAGACGGTAGCCTTTTGCTTTGCCTTCTTTTGCGTCGAGCTGGTTCTGCGTGCATGTGCGGCCGGGCGTGAGTGTGTTCGCGCCGCGGTGCTTCTTCTCGGATATGACCTCGAGATGCGTGGGCGTGTCGATGCCGAAGAAACCGAGTGCGAAGTGCCGTGCTGTTTCTATGACGCGCGCAGAGCCGCTGGCCCAGTATGTTGTTGTGTTGCGAGCGGCAGCGCGTTCAAAGAGGTGATGGTAGCGCGTGCGGAGGCGGACTCCAGTTGTGAATGAGCCCAGGCGCCCGCTGAAAGGGCCGGTGCTGGTTAGTTGCTCGAGAACGGCGTCGTCAGACCAAAAGAGCTCCCAGTTGTTGAAGAAAGCTAGGTTTCCAGTGAATTGGATACCGCTTCGTCTCATCTTCTCTACAGTGGCTTTCTGGTTTCGCCCAGCTGTCTTGGTTGGGTAGCGTTCCGCGTGACGTGCCATCATGTGCACCTGCTCGACTTCACAGCCATCAGGCACAGCGATCCCAGTATCAACAATGTCGATGACCTTCTCGACCCATGGACCGTTGCCACCAAGGTGGTAGAGGATGTTCCAGTCTTTGGTTGTAGCGCCTGCACCCTGGCCACGTTCGAAGACGCTACCATCAGTGCGCTGAGGGTGCCACCAGCTGCTCCAACTGGCATGGTGGGGTTTGCCTGCGCATTCGTACTCGAAGTATCCGGTATGGCCTTGTTGGGTGTCTGGAATGGGGCATGTAGGGTATGTTGAGGTGTAGCCCCAGTAGAGCGAGAGTAGGGTTACTACAGCGCCGATGAAGAACGACAACCGGCTAGAAGCTGCATTCATACTGGTTGTTGACTAGGAATGTTCATAAGTCGCCCCTTTCGAGAGCATTTGCATGTTTTGAGGTGCATTGGTGATGGACGTTTGAAGGCGAAACGAGAAGGCGGTGAAGCCAATCGCTCCGAACGCGCCTGCTTCACGAAAGCATTACTGAGCATCGTGCTTCTGTCGAAGAATCAAACCCCAACACAACATATGTCACGGTTGCCCGACTTCTAACAAAGTGGCACTGCTCGCTTAGAGTGACGTTGATGTTCAGGGTCTCGAGTCGAGCGTGTTTGCGGTCCACGTCGATCGGAACCTCGACCCTTGGCTTCCGAAAAGATGCCTCGGCTCGCGTCTCCACCTCCACCCTTCCTCCGTGCAGCAAAGGATAAAGGTACGCAGCTAGAGACAAACAAGCAAGTTCAAGTCCACCACTCTACGTCTAGCTGAGATCAATCGGCTCCTCGTCACACAAAGTGTTTGTCGTTTTGCCACAACAGTGGACTGTAGAACAATCAAGAGATAGCCTTGGAGCCTGTCATCAATTATCAGGCTCGGTCATCATACGACCTGGCACACAATCGCTTGCATGGCCGACGAGAAGTCCAGCGTCACTACGACGCAGTACTACGAACCCGACCCAGAGTCGTACGTCCAATTTCAACGTGAAATCTACGCCTCACTCCGGAAGCCAAAATACTCCACCAAGCCCCATGAGTGGGAAGCAGCAGCCCGCAATGCCATCCCACTACCCAACTTCCTCTACGTCTTCGGTTCCGCCAGCAGCGAAAGCACACACGCCGCCAATCGCTCAGCATTCGAGCGCTACCGGCTGCGACCCAGCATGCTCGTGCAAGCCACGCGACGCAACATGTCGACCGAGCTCTTCGGCACGACTTACAAAAGCCCGCTACTCATAGCCCCAATCGGAGTTCAGGAGATTGTGCACCCAGACGCTGAAGAAGCGACAGCCAGAGCCGCAAGAGCGGCGCAAGTACCCATGATCCTGTCGACCGCTGCAACGCGGAGTATCGAGCAAGTGGCCAAAGCTAACGGCGACGGAGACCGCTGGTACCAGCTGTACTGGCCGAAGCCGCAGGCCGAGGACTTCACGGCTTCGCTACTCACTCGCGCAAAGGAGAATGGTTTCAAGGTCTTGGTTGTTACTCTCGACACCTTCCAGATCGGCTGGCGACCGAACGATCTGGATGAGTCGTATCTGCCCTTCATCTGGGGCCAGGGCTGTCAAGTCGGGTTCTCGGACCCAGTGTTTCAGCGCATGTATGCGCAGCAGCAGGCTAAGGATTCAAGGTCGACTGGTCAGAAGCTGGCGG
Organism: Nothophoma quercina; assembly: GCA_021642125.1. Taxonomy (NCBI): domain Eukaryota; kingdom Fungi; phylum Ascomycota; class Dothideomycetes; order Pleosporales; family Didymellaceae; genus Nothophoma; species Nothophoma quercina. The sequence continues at coordinate 724,714 of JAKIXB010000019.1, forward strand.
AGTTGTGGCAGGTGGTTCGACGGCCGGGGAGTGTTTACGGTGCCGCAAGGGTCCTGAGTCACGCGAGTATAATCCCCAAAGCGCTGTTCTTCACGAGTCTGGTAGCCAGTGGGAACTACAGGGACTGGAACGATCTACAAACGTTGAAACGGTTGTGGAGTGGGCCCATTGTGCTGAAGGTTAGTCCTACATCATACCTGCCGATCACTACGTGTTTTGACTCATCGTAGGGCATACAAACGGTCGAAGACGCTCACCGCGCCATCCTGCACGGTATGGACGGCATCATCGTGTCCAATCATGGCGGACGTCAGCTTGACGGTGCCATTGCGTCTCTGGACGCACTGGCCGAGATTGGCGCAGACGAGAAGGTCAAGGAATCAGGTTTGACTGTACTTTTCGACAGCGGCATTCGAACGGGCTCAGACGTGCTCAAGGCAGTTGCGCTGGGTGCAAAGGCGGTGCTGGTGGGCAGACCGTATGTCTACGGCCTCGCCATGGGTGGTGAGGAGGGCGTGAGACACGTCTTGAATTGTCTGCTGGCAGACACAGACTCGAGTCTTGCCAATCTTGGGCGGAAGAGCATCAGTGAGATCACAAGAGAGGACTTGAGAGTCGTCCAGCAGCCGTCTAAGTTGTAGCCAGCTAGATCGCTCTCCTGGATATGGACAGCGATCGGAAAGTGGAGCCGTACATGTCTGAGAGGGTCGGACCGAATCAGAGTTTGTGTAGTACATTGTTTAACATTGCCCATTTTGTTTTTGTGCTCGCTATCATTTTACCCCGGATCATCATGAGCGAATGTTCCTATGCTGATGATGACACTGGAGCCGGTGCAGATGGCCCCACAGCAGCAGCAGCAGCAGCAGCACAGACGCATGCTAAATTTATTAAGGCCGCATTAGTTAGCGCTCCCCCCGCGATGGATATCCACAGCTCGACACGACCGTGACAGCTGGGTGTCGACAACACTAACCCATCCTTTTGTGAGCACGCCCGATTGTCGGACGATTCCCGTCCCCCATACTTCTCGCCCTCGCCATTGCCCTCCCCCAATGTCTGGCAGCAGAGTGCCTGCAACTCTGCTTGGGGGGCCGTCACACGCCCGCCGTCACGTCGCACGCGCTGCAGCAGTTTGAGCCATAGGAGAGGATGGCGCCCGCGGCCAGTCGAGGAGAGAAGACGCGCAGCGCCCAGTCGATTCAGCCGCCGCGCCGCGAATCCGTGCAAGTCGGCGGCACAGGAGGCAGCGCAGGACCGCGTCCGGGCCTCAAGTCGCGCGCCCACTCGGCCCCAATGTCGCCTCCAGCTGGCGCCGGTGCGAACGCCCACGACGACGGCCCGTACGAGCCCCAGGACGGCGACGAGATCGCAAACGACTCGTTCTTCCAGCGCTACCACTTCCCCCACGCCGTCGCATCGACCGCCGAGGAAGCCTCCGAGAGCGACGTCGACAGCTCGTCCGACACCGAGGGCCCGCTGAGCCCGACCCACGCCGCCCACCGCCAGCAGCGCACGAGCGGAGAGGCCCAGGCCGATCAGTCGCCCGGGACGGGGAGCGGGAACAGCGACGACGCGCCTGTCCTGCAGGACCTGTGCTTCGCCGTGCTGGGCGCGAGAGGTGTCGGGAAGTCGACCTTCATTCGCAGAGCGCTGGGCCTGCCGGACTCGACGGCGCCTGCTGCGTGTACCCGGAAGTGGACGATTGACGGCACGCCGTACCTGGTGCGCTTCCTGGAGATGTCGTTCAACGATGTGCAGATTGGGGAGAACCATCGCATCAGATGGCCCGAGACTACGCACGACATGTCCACGCCGCGCATCGACGCTGCCATCACGCTCTACGACGTCACAAGCCAGGACAGTCTGGCGAGGGTGCCAGAGATACTCAGCATCTTTGCCAAATCGAACTTGCCCTTCGTTCTGGCGGCCTGCAAATGCGACCAGCACCCAGCGCACCGCGAGGTCGACCCTGCTATTGTCGAGCAAAAGGCAAAGTCGTTCCTCGGAGACGTCAGCGTCTTCAGCACGTCCGAGGCCTCGCCTGAGACGCATCGTGCGTGCTTGTCGGTCGTCATACGCACTGCCATCTCCGCCAGACGACCCAGATCACAGGCCTCGTCCCGGCGGCGAGCCAATTCGTCCGCTGTTCTATCCATGACACAGAGAGACATCTGGGCGAAGAAGCACGAACGCGCAAGCTCAGAAATATCCTCACAATACTCACGCAAGGGCTCGCTAGGCGGTCCCAGTCACCGCTACAAGCCAAGCGACGTCAACAAGACTTTCTTCAACGAGGAGTCGCCGGGATACGATTCAGAGGACTCGGGAGATGGATCAGACACGGCACGAAGCATCATGACCATGCAGCCATCAGACGAAAACGGGTACACGTTCGACCAACTAGTAGACCGACTACTCGGCCAGCCCATGTCCAAGGGCGACACCAAGTTCGTATCCGTGTTTCTGGCATTGTATCGAAGGTTTGGCACACCAAGCCGGCTTCTCGAGGCCATCCTCAAGCGCTTCGAGACACTCGCCAAGAACAAAGATATGCCCATGATTCGTGTCATAGCGCAGCTGCGATACCTCGCTGTGCTCCACCAATGGGTCGCCTACTATCCAGGCGACTTCGCATACCCCACAACGCGCAAGCTTATCCGGAAGTTTGCTTCCGCACTGGCATCAAGTCGAGAGTTCTCAGTAGCAGCCATGGAAATTATCCGCGATCTTGAGAACGTTGCTGAAGACGACGACACCGACTGGGCATGCAGCGATCGACAACGCGCCCAAATCGACCAGCTTCCCGCATTCTACAACACCGTCCTCGACGAAGACTCCGAAGACGACGACTTCACGCGCGCCATTGGCCACATGTCCATGGGCTCCGACAGGCTATCCGTCGCCCGCAGCAGCATTACCACCAACTCCAAATCTACCAACGGCTCCCTCACAGCCTCACTCACCCTCGTAACCCTCGCCGAGCGCAACGAGCGGCTCGCCCGCCAACTCGAACCCAACCCCATCAAACCCCTCTCCAAAATCCAATGGCACCAACTCATGTCCTGCGACGACGAACTCATCGCCAGAGAACTAACGCGCATGGACTGGATCATGTTCTCCAGCGTGCGCCCCCGCGACCTCGTCCGGCACGTCTCACTCTCCACCGAAGCGCGCAAACAATGCAAGCAACTCGAGAACGTAACGCGCATGACCGCGCACTTCAACCACGTCGCCTTCCTCGTCACCAACTACATTCTCCTCCGCGACAAGCCGAAGCACCGCGCCCTCATGCTCGAGAAGTGGATGCGCGTCGCGCGCCAGGTGCGCCGGCTGAACAACTACAACTCGCTTGGCGCTATCATCGCGGGAATCAAGGGGACAGCCGTGCACCGGTTGATCGCGACGAGAGATCTAGTCCCGCAGAACGTAAACCACGACTTCTTAAAACTAGACATCCTCATGGGCCCGCAGAAGAGCCACTTCGCGTACCGACTAGCATGGGAAAACAGCCCGGGGGAGAGAATCCCGTACATCCCGCTCTACAGACGCGATCTCGTCTCCGCATCAGAAGGCAGCAGTACCTTTGTCGGAGCGAAACCCATTCCCCCATCCTTCAGCCCGCACCCCGGGAGCGCCGTGTTTCCCGGCGCCAGCAGCCAGGGGATCGGCGGCAAGGAAGCCCCGCCCGGCGGCGTCGTGGGCAAAGAACGCATCAACTGGCGGAAATTCGAAATCATGGGCGATGTGGTTGTCGGCATACAGCGCGCGCAGGGCACGCCGTATCCCGCGTGGACTAAGTGCGAGGAAGTCAGGAATCTCATCCTCGACGTCAAGATCTCCAAGGACGATGATGTAAGTTGAGACTCTGCGGTGTACAAGTACACATGCTGACTGTCCACTAGGAACTTTATGAGCGCAGTACTCATCTCGAAGCTACTAATGCGAATGAGAAGGGAAGGTTTGCGAAGTGGTTGCAGACGCGGTAGGGTGGATACTCGATCCCCCCCCTCCCCTTTCTTCTTACCGCCTCATCGCACGAACTTGTGTTCGATCTCTAGCATCATCACATGTCGTGTGGTTTCTCTATCTTCCTTTCCCTTCCCTTCTCTTCTACCGCCTGGCTCCTGGCTCCTGGCTCCTGGCTCCTGGCTCCTGGCTCCTGGCTCCTGGCTCCTGGCTCCTGGCTCCCACCCACACACGCCATCTATCTATCTCATTCCTTTTCTTGGATCTTCTGCATGATACCACACTATATATCGCCGTCGCCAGCGTTGCGTTGCGGCGAGCGTTGCGTTGCATTTCTTTTGTCCATCCTGATTACCTTGGCGGAGTCCCATGTACTTGTTTATATAGCACGCAGGCAGGCAGGCAGGCGGGCAGGCAGGCGGGGGGGGGGGGGGGTTAGGCAAGGGGGAGGGACAGGGGGATTAGGCTTGTATTCATGTATTTATGTATTTACTCGCTTTGCAGCAAGGGCTGTGTGTGTTTGAAATGGTATGAGTGCTTAATGGTGTGATGGTGTGATGGTAGATGGCAGAGTGGTGTATTGGCATAATGGCATATTGGTATACTGGCATACTCTGGCACAGTGGCATATTAGCATAAGCACTTTGCACCATGCAACTACTAGTAACTCTCTAGAGAGTGTAGAGCGTGTAATGCATAGGTGCGGGGTATGTAGGGCAGACAGCATACCGGTCCGTAACGGTCTAGGGGACAGGATGGGGCACAGAGGTGAGTACGTAAGTAGTAGGTAAGTAGCAAGTCTAAATACCAGCGCGTAAAGAAGAGATGATAGACACGTACATCTAGGCGGGAAGAAGGCAGGGAGAAGGGGGAAGAAGGCGGGAAGAAGGGGGAAGAAGAGTAATTAACACTAGTATGTAGGAGATAAAGCAGCAAGATTAGGGTAGTAAGGCGATTAAGGAAGGGGTGGTAGAGTGTGTGGTGGAAGGAAGGGAAGAGTATAAGAGTGCGCTGTGATGAATTAATAGCTGAGTTTTAGTTTTTTGGAGATTTGGATTGGTAACATGCTCCTTTACGTTATTGTTGTCGTCTTCGTCGTCGCTGCGTTGCTGACGTCGCTGTCGTCGCTGTCGTCGCTGTCGTTGCGCTGTGTTTCTCAAGCATTGATAAGGCAAATACACTACAGCGCACTATCGCCATACACCACAGCGCACCATTATTATACACTACAGCACAACGTCGTTACACACTATAACACACTAGCATGATACACTACAGCGCACTAGCACTATACGCCTTCCTGAGCCAGATCTACTTGTATCCACACAACATCGAGTCTATCTCTACATCTCCATATTAATGCGAGTATTCGCACTGCGCGCCGTCTCTACTTCATAATTGGACTGACTTGCTGATTAAGACAGCCCTTGACGGAAGACGATGCGTTCGTATAATTTGGCAGCTAGTTCAAGGCGCGAAACCCCTGAAGGGACTTTGATCTTGTGGTGCTGCACGTAGAGGGAAAGTGTATGTTGTATAGCGCGAATTATGTTGCCCCTTGAGGTTTGCTGTCTCAAACTTTGCTGTCTTGAGGTTTGCTTGCGGATTCCGACTAAACCGCTCGAAGTCTGCCTTGCAGCGGCAGTAACGTCGCTTTTGTGCAAGCACATGTACTCTCAAAGCGGATTGTAGATGTTGAGTACGAGTAGGTGGGTTTACGAGGACTGCGGATTCGTGTGTGATCCACCCGTTAGAGCTGCGCCTCGTAGCTGCGCAAGGGCTGGGGGTGGGGGCTTGGGGCTGGGTGGCGGGCCTGACTTTGTATCTTGGTTCAACGACAAGGGTAAGCTTGAGAGAGGGGCAGACTGAGCTGGTCGGGTGGTGTATGGGATGGGCGCTGGCTAGATATGGGAAGGGGTGTATGTAGATGGTAGAGAAGGGTTACGTAGTCGTTTGACAGGAGTTGAGCTGACAGGTAGAGGTTGTGCATTGGTTTTCCAGACGTGGCTTTCTTGTGAAGGACTTTTGAGAGTGAGAAATCGTGCGCACGAAGCGTCTGACCAAGTGCTTGGGGGATATCTTGTCTCTCTCAACTTCAACACTCGCTCACCATGGGTAGGTTTCAACGGCTTGGCGTAAAGGCTGCATAAGTGCGCTTGCGACGTCCCAAATGCTGCTTTCTCCCAGAGGGAATTATCTTGTCCGATCTAAAGCCAGTGTTCGATATCGTGAGTAGACTCTTGACGTCAGTCTTGCTCGGTGAGCTGTTCCAGAGTAATGAAACGATGTATTACTTGAAAGTCTCCTTATATAGCGCTCATCTTCCTCTCGCAGCCTGGAAAAAGCTGATTGTTAGAATGCATAGTATTTTCCAAGCTCATGACTAGTCGCAGACAGGCCGAGGATCAATACTGCATCCCTTCCTTTTTTCAGGGGCTCGAAGTCACATTCGTCCTTTTAAGCTACTTGAATCTCCATCCTGGAGTATTCGACCACTATACTGACCTGAGGAGAGCCTCAGACCTTTGTCACTGGCCAGCGCAGTCAGTTGCTTCCTGTCCAGAGTTCAGATGAATCCTGATTCCTGAAGTCGAGTCAGTTACTAGGACAGTGTGAATCAGCCGTGCAAGTTCAACTAAGGCTGACTCTCGAAGGAAGTTGAAACGCAATAAAGAATGATCAACGATGGTGCATTATTTGCTGCAGATACCGGAATTCAAATCGACAATCGTTACGGCATCGTCCCAATGCGAGTACACGTACTCTATGGACGTCTAAATGTTAGTGTTAGTAAGTTTAGGAACGTGCTGTTCTGTGTGATCCTCCCGCTAGTGCTGCGCCTCACAGCCGCGCAACATTCCTCGGCAACCTTAACGCAACGGCCAACCACCAGCCCCTGACATCTCCTCCCAGCCCACGCCAGCCCGTGCTTCGGTGGTGCGGCACGCGTTTGATCTTGACCACCAACATCCTTGCGCGCAACTATTCAACTGGGTGGCGCCCCCGGCCGCATGATTTCCCACTCTCGTTTCTTGTTCCGCCGTTCGCAGGCTGACTTCATGGTGGCATGAAGTAAGCACGTTCACTGTAGTCACCACAGTAGACAACACCGGCGATAACGACACCGCTGGTCGGACCACGTACGCAAACGAACCACACTCGTTACTCGACGTCCGCGGGCAGTCGCACCCACCATGCAGCCTGGCTTCACACTCGTGCCTCGCGACCCGTTCGCAGACGCGAAGGAGACACTATCGTCATGGGATAACTGCATGGCGAAAGACTACTGCAAGTTAGTCTCAAGCATACCGCACTCATCACTCACCCACTTACACTATATAGATGGCCAGTCATTGTCGCTATCATCCTGGGTGGCCTCATTGCGTTCAGTGTGGTCTTCTGCATAGCGCGCTGCATCTGCTGCGGCGCTGAATGCGCGATATGCTGCTGCAAGTGCTGCACATGCTGCTGTGGAAGCAGTGGCTCAGGACACAAGCGCATGAAGAGCGAAAACCAAGGCTATCCTCCACCTCAGCCATACCCCCAGCAGCCGTATGCCTCCCCGAACCCATACGCAGAAGCGCGCTCATTCGCGCCTCCACCACCGCCTCCACCACAAATCAACACACAATACCAGTCGCATGCCACACCGACATTGACTCGACAGCCGACCAACCCCAACTTCAACCCACAGGTCAACCCGAAGTTTGCACGTCCGGCATCGCCCGAGCAGCAACAGTTCGCAACGTTCGATGCGCACAAGAAGCCTGCGAACGAGGATGCACTGCCTGCGATGCCGAGCTGGAACGATGCGCGAAGCAGGCAGGTCGAGGTCGAGGAGGCTGTGCCAGAAAAGCGGGGCGATGTCGAGATGGACAGATTGGATCACAACGGCAGCGTGCCGAACGTATCAACCGCCGCTCTTGCTGCTGGTGCAGTCGGAGCAGGAATGCGAGGATCACCAAGACCGGGAAGAAGTCCAGTATCGCCTGTCTCTGGCACTGATGGATACGGCTTCCCAGCAGGCTACCAAAACCAGTACGGCCGCAGAGGTTCGCCTGCACAGAACCAAAACACATCACCAACATACGGCGCAAATCCTGGCTATGCACAGCAGGGTTACAATCGCGGGCCTTCACCCGCGCAATCGTACAGCCAGTACAGCCAAGCTTCAGATCCCTACGAGCGCCGCTCTCCTGTGCCCGTCCAGCCATACAACCAACCTTACAACAACATCGCGCAGCAAAACCCCTACGACGCACCCTCCGAGCGCTACAACTCTCCCGCCCCACCAAGCTATCACACAACCGCAAACCCCTACACATATGCCCCAGCACCAGTACAACCGTACGACCAGCCAAGGAGCAACACGCCCGGCTACAGCAATGGCAGTGGAAATGCAGGGTACGATCCCGTGCCGAATAGGAGCCAGACAGCTACGCCCGGTGCGTATCCCGGGCAGCAGACGTATCAGGCGTTTCAGCCGCAAGGGGTGCAGGGGCAGCAGTACTCGGGGATAGCGAGGAAGCCCGTTGAAGGGAGCTTGAGGGATGTTTAGGGTATGAATCTAAGCTGCATAGCGTGGCGTTTGGGTTGAATCAAATCCTCGAGGGCTTAAGTGCTTCTCGTCCCTTATATCTTATCTGCCCATGTGTCAAACGTGTCTGCCTCGGCCATATTGATGACGTAACACCTCTGAATCGCGACCTCATTATGCTTCACGATCTCGCGTTGGATTCAATCCTCGGTAGCCCCCTACGTGAAGACTTTCAATCGCCCCAGGAGGTAGTCGACAGTAGTACTCTCGACCTCCAAGGAAGGAATCCAAGGAGAATCAAGGAGGCCATGGCTGCCAGTACAACATTGCTGCAGAGCGAGATTATGCTTAAGATTCTGAATGCGCGCGGCACAGTTCCTCTCAACGCTCTTTTCGCGGATCGGAAGAAACAAGTTCAGGTGCTAGAGCTGGCACTGTTTGCTCTCCACATCTATCGAGGGTATGTACCCGTGGACATAGATCGGTGAGTCTGAAATATGAGCGTTGACCGTCAGCATTGAATTTGAAAATCGCGGTAGGAGTCAGGTTCTCAATTGAATTGCCGTCATATTTCTCGTCCCTCTGCAACTCTGTCAAGTATAGACAGTCCATAGGTCAATATTTGGCAAATTAGTAAATTGACGTCCTTTACCCGACACGCTCTCAAGTTTAGCCGTGCATGATCAGCACGTCCAAGACGACATTCACTCCAAGCATCTTGGCAACTACAAGCTCCGCCCCGCTCTATAGGTAAACGATGCTTCACGTTGCAACGCCCAGAAGGCGCTCTGTACCGAACTCTCCGATCCGTTGCGACGTTAGAGATCCGAGGTGCCGGCTTACCGGAGATGGTAATTCTAGATGCAGATCTTCCCCATATTCCCCGCGTTCAAGAGGTGAATTACGCTTGCGCTACGCCTTGCTGTGCTTAGCGCTGGACGGCTCGCTGCAGATCGTCTTTACAAAACATGACTCCGTGGCGCAAGCGTACAGATAGGCTATTCGGACATTGTTTATATGCCGCTTCGCTGTTCTCTCCGTGCGTGCCACAAAATCTGAGGTAGTCACACAAACGTCTGCTCTCGCGGACTGAGACTCGCGCATTCAAGATGGCGATGGCTCATGAAGATCGCAAGTTGTCTCTGACAGACAAAGATGATGTCGCCCACATTGAGAAGGCAACCGCATCTCCTCCTTCATCGAATGAGATCATAGAGGGTTCAGCACTCGAAGCTCGACTGAATCGCAAGTTCGACATACATATCTTGCCGTGGTTATTTGGCATATGGTACGTCTCAATATCGGGATTCAACCCTTGCGCTACATTCTCAGTCTCTCCTGCACCTGTATCATACGAACGTGCGTTATCTGCAGTCACTGACCGTCCAGGCTCTTCTCCTTCATCGACCGCTCCAACATTGGGAATGCCAACATTGCCGGTCTGTCTACCGAACTCCGCCTCGAAGGCACCCAGTATAATGTCGCCCTCCTCATCTTTTACATCCCCTATATCATCGCTGATGTGCCATCGAATTGGCTCGTCAAGCGGTTCCGCGCCGGCGTATACCTTCCTACACTCATCACGCTGTGGGGACTGGTGTGCACGTTCATGGGCTTTACGAAGAGTTTCGCGGGCTTAGTGGTGTGTCGCGCGCTGTTAGGATTGTTTGAAGGTGGGATTCTGGGTGGTGTCATCGTTTATCTCGCGTTCTTCTACCGGAGACATCAGATGCTGCTGAGAAGTGGATTGTTCTACTGTGCGGCGCCGCTCAGCGGAGCGTTTGGGGGGTTGTTGGCGAGTGGGCTGAGCAAAATCGAGGTTGGTGATTATCGACGGTGGCCGTGGATCTTCTTCAGTGAGTTTCCACGCCTTTTTCAGCTTCCTCATTCGAGCACACGCTAACTACGAATAGTCGAGGGCGCGGTGACGGTAGTGTTCGGTATCATTTGCTACTTTTTCATGCCAGACACCCCAGCTACAGCGCGCTTTCTCAACGACGAAGAGAAAGATTGGGCGCTCAGACGCATGCGCCTCGACGCTCACGGCGCAACGAACATCGACGTCGACGAGGAAAAGTTTGACTGGTTCTGGGTCAAAATGGCACTCAAAGCACCGCAAACCTACCTTAACGGTTTCATCTGGTTCTTCCTGTTGGTTAGTCTTGTCTGTCAGTTCAACTTACCTTCTTGCTAAGTCTCTGCAGATCCCACTCTACTCCTTCTCGCTCTTCCTTCCCTCCATCGTAGCAGGCATGGGCTACCATTCCACAACCGCCCAACTCCTTACCGTCCCGCCTAACATGGCCGCCTTCTTCACCGTGCTGGCATGCGCGTACTACTCCGACCGCTTGCGCACACGCGGTGCCTTCATCGCAGCCGGCACCATCATCGGCGCAATTGGCTACGTGATGCTCGTTGCGGCTAAAAATAACGCGACGCGCTACGCTGGCACATTCTTAGTTGCTATTGGGGTCTTCCAGGGCAGTCCCATGGTGATTGGCTGGACGAGCAACAACCTTGCGCCGCATTATGTGCGGGCTACGGGTGTGGGTGTTGTTATCTCTATCGCCAACTGCTCTGCGTTTATCGGGACGTTCATCTATCTAAAGAAGGATGCGCCGCATTATACGCTTGGACATAGCGTGTGTCTAGGCGCGATGGTTATTTGTTTTGCTTTGACGCTGTGCCAGATGGCGTATCTAAGGTGGGAGAACAGAAAGAGAGATCGAGGCGAGAGGAATGACAGACTGAGTATGGATGCGTGGCGGTTGGGACATAGACATCCGGAGTTTAGGTATACTCTGTGATACGGGCTGGGACATGATAAACGAAGTGACCGATGTGACGAAGAATTTGACAGGTATGGATGTACAGACAACACTCGGCTAAGTGATCGAGTTTTGCAAACTAAGACTGCCCCAATTGTGAAAGGGACCTTGCATTGAGCGATAAGTCCTACGTACCTAGAATGATGGGTGAACATTGCTAGAGAATGTGAAATAATCTTGGAGGCCCAAAGTAGAGCCCTGATCCTCTTTTCGCCAGCTGCACGCGATTACGATCAATGTAGTGGCATCCTTCGCATGGTTGACCGTTATGGTCGTGTTGTATATGTGAGCTGCATGCAAGAACTTCCGTCTTTCGTCATCGGCCCCTGAGCCTCGGCCCAACGCGAAAGATCGACCACCAAACGTGCCGAAATACGCAACGCTTGAAGACTAGTCAATTGGTCTCGACCACAGATCCTCACAATGTCAAGTCCTTCCTCATCGTTAGGCATTTTGCAATCGCTCTTGTCGGCCGTACTCGAATTCATCAATACTGTCGTCCTCCTATTTTCAGGCTTCTTAGTTCCAGAATTACAAGACATCGCTTCGAGCATCAGGATGGGCGTCGCATTTGATCCCGCCAAAGACATTGGCAGTTTAGAAGGCAAAGTCATCCTCGTGACTGGAGGTAGCCTTCCCTATCCAATGCCTCCACTGGCGCAAGGTTAACACTTTCAGGCAACGCCGGCTTAGGCAAGCAAACAATAACCTACCTCGCCGCGCATAACCCCTCGCGCATCTACCTCGCTGCCCGCACCGCTTCGAAAGCTGCTTCTGCAATCACCGATATCAAGAACGCGGTGCCCAATGCTTGCGAGATCATACATCTACCGCTCGACCTCACCTCTTTCTCTTCCATCGCCGACGCGGCTGCAACCTTTCAGCATGCCGAAACTCGTCTCGACATCCTCATCAACAACGCGGGCATAATGGCGTGCCCCTACTCCACAACAAAAGAAGGTTACGAAGTGCAATTTGGGACAAACCACATGGGCCATGCGCTTCTTACAAAACTGCTCCTCCCCACGCTGCTCAAGACAAGCGAGACATATGGCGATGCAAGAGTTGTTACCCTGAGTAGCGCCGGCCACGCGATCGGCCTCCCCGGCGGGTTGATTTTTGACCAACAAGAGCTGGAGAAGCAAGGAACATGGAAGCGCTACGGTCAATCAAAACTCTGCAACCTGCTCTTCGCACGTGAACTCGCTGAGCGCTACCCCTCCATAACATCTGTCTCCATCCACCCCGGTGTCATTTTCACAGACCTCTTTGCCTCCCTCCGCGCGAACGTATTTCTTAAAGCGGGGCTGTGGCTCTACGGACTCTTTTTCTTCTTGATTCCCGGTCACTTTAGTAGTCCTGAGGGCGGTGCGCTCAATCAGACGTGGGCCGCGACTGCGAAGAAGGGAGACTTGGTCAATGGGACGTATTATAAGCCGGTAGGGGTCAAGAGCGAGGGGAGTAGAAATGCGAGGGATAGGGGGTTGCAGAAGAAGCTTTGGGAGTATACAGAGAGTGAGTTGGGGAGACACGGGCATTGATTTATACGTGATCTGCAGGGTTGCAGCGGAAGACCCTGATTAGCTCTGAAAGGGTTAGTAGGTGTTGCGCCAGTATTGAGGGTTTGGATGGCGATCGTCCTGGATTGGCATTGCTCTGCCAACCGGTATTCAAGTCCCAACCTGAACAGGATTCTGAAACTGTTGGTGAAGAAGGACGCGGGACTGGATGCGTCTGTAGATTGGATTCGAGAGGCCTCATTTAAGGCTGTCACAGGAAGGCAGCGGTGGCTTAGACCGCGTCTGCGTACCTCGTCGCGGTGCTGAAACGAGGCGAGCACCTACGTACCAGTTTCATTGACCCGGCTCACACGGTAGTTCCCTAGAGTCCCCTCATTTTTGTGTTGAAAGAAGCATTGCAGCCACCATTGTCTCTCGGTCTCTTTTGTTCCTTTCAATGTTCAACATCCTCGCCGACGTTGTGTTTCCATTCAGGGCCGACAGAGGGGGGGGGGGGGAGTGATTGCATATACCGCTGATCAGGAAGGAGAGCTGAAGGCGGCAGTCAAAAAGTGCAAGATGGTACATCGCGGATATTGAGGCACAGATAGTGGGATACAGAAAGTGTTGCGCGAGAAGCATCACACGGAAGAAGCGGAATCGAAACAGCGACCCTGAAGGGACGATCTGTACAGGAACTCCTGAAGAGAAGCTTCACAAGAGACTGCGCAGGAGTAGACTGACTAATACATCAAGTGGCGAAAGCTGATTCTCATCACACTCGCGGTCGGATCTCTCAACGGCCAGCAGCTTTTATGTGTTAAACTAAGCAGCTCGGTATCTGTACCCGCGGATGACCTCAAGTTGCCACATCTCAAACGCTTCATGTGTCAGGTCGGCCAGACGCCGAACTGCTCGGTGGAGACGCTATATTACACCGCCACCTCATAGTCAGAAATTCATCAACATCGGCACACCAGAGCCGAGGTTCTTGCGGCTATCTATACCCCAAGAACGCTTACAGTTGGTCTATCACCACACATCCTAAGCATTACTCGGCCTTACTATGAAGCTTAGATGCTTACAGATCAATGAGGCGCTCGCTACCCCACAATCCTGTTTACAGGACCCCACAACGGGCAGAAACGAGATGAACCATGTGGGTCCGGCGATTAAGTGTAACCTTGTGTCTACTTTGCACTGCGTTACAATCTCACCTTTAAAGTGCGGATGCGAGCTCCCGACTTGCACCATACCCTTTTAGGCGGCTGTTGCTGCGCTCTAGTCTGTGCTTCACGTTTCAGGAAGAGTGATGACAGGGTGTGTACTTCATTGAGCTTCTTTTACCGGTGGCTCACGACACTATAGTTACCTAACAAGAAACATTTTGTGGAAACAAGCTTTGACAAAGGGTCACGGCCATATGGATCGTAAGAGTAAGAGTATATAGTTGACTGTTATCCAAGTGACATATTCGTCGACACGCGCCTTATAAAAGACTGCCAACGTTCACTGAACGCTGAACAGTATACGTCACTATCGCGATGTACATCACTTCCTTGTTGTTGACTGGCATCGTACTGCTGGCTTCAGCTGCGACCGGCCAAGCGCAGTCTTGCAGTCTTCCTTCGACTTATCGCTGGACATCTACTGGTCCCCTGGCTACACCCAAATCAGGATGGGCCTCGCTCAAGGACTTCACAACGGTCAATTACAACGGCAAGAAGCTGGTCTATGGCTCCACAGCCAGTACGGCTGGCAAATACGGTTCCATGAACTTCGGCCTCATCAACAACTGGTCAGATCTCGCTTCCGCTGGCCAAAAGCCAATGACCTCTTCGGCCGTTGCGCCGACCCTATTCTATTTTGCTCCGAAGAAGGTCTGGGTCCTGGCGTATCAATGGGGCCCCACGACATTCAGCTACCGCACATCAACCGACCCATCGAACGCAAACAGTTGGGGCGCTGCACAACCGCTATTCTCGGGCAAGATCACAGACTCGAGCACTGGCGCAATCGACCAAACCGTTATCGGCGACGCGAATAACATGTATCTCTTCTTCGCTGGCGACAATGGCAAGATCTACCGCGCCAGCATGCCCGTCGGCAACTTCCCGGGTGACTTCGGCACTATGTCCACCGTCGTGATGACAGATAGCAAGAATAACCTCTTCGAAGCCGTGCAAGTCTACACACTCTCCAATACCACTGGGCCCAAATATCTCATGCTTGTCGAAGCTATCGGCGCCAGCGGCCGGTACTTCCGCTCCTTCACCGCAACATCGCTCTCCGGAAGTTGGACCCCGCAGGCTGCGAGCGAGCAGAATCCGTTCGCAGGCAAGGCGAATAGTGGTGCGACTTGGACGAACGATATCAGTCATGGTGATTTGTACAGGGCGAATCCAGACCAGACGTTCACTGTGGATGCGTGTACCTTGCAGTTGTTGTATCAGGGACGCGACCCGAAGAACGTTCCTAGTGATTATAACTTGCTACCGTATCGTCCAGGCGTGCTTACGCTGCAGCGATAGAATTCGGTACTGATGAGAATGTAAGCGACCGGGAGTTTTTTTGCCGGGGGGGGGGGGGGGCGATCCACCCTCGACTTGCCTTCGTGAATGGGGAACCATCATTATTTAGCATTCCTTCTAAGTGATTCCTTCGTACACGGCATAGGAAATCTGATTGAATCTTTACAACGATCTGAGGTCTTGCTCGTCTGTGACTTAAATTCGGCTTTTCTGGGCTGCAGTGACCTACGTGCACCACGTGAATATTACAGCTTGACTGATATGTTTGCCTAACCCTGTCTCGTGGAAGGATCAACTGCTAGTTTGGAAAGCGGCTTGCGACGTAGTGCTCACTCTTTAAATTCTGTGATTGCTTCGTAACTGCGGTTCAGTCGTACTCATTTTGATTCCGCAGTTTGCACACATATACCACGAGCACCTCGCAAAGACTTCAATGGCTGATAAATGTTAGGAGCAGTGATGAAATGAATCGTGGCTGAACGAAAATCTCCGTTGTTAACAAGCAAATATCTAAGGCTTCGCCTTTGATAAGCTATTGTCAATTGTGTGTCCACTACTGGTATCCTTGATAAGTGAGAGGGCCGAGCTATCGGGTTCGAAAGGTATTGTCAGTGACGAGCGTTGGCACTGCGAAGTAGGCTGGGCTGACGATCTGGCAGGATTCTATTAACAAGCTGGGCTCTCCCAAGGTCAAGGTCAAGACAGAATCTCGGGAGGCGAATCATATGAATATATTTGGTACTCGCGTGGGTGTCGAATAAGAGATGAAGGAGGCGGAGAGTTGGATCTGCATGCGGTCCACGATTCGTTGATTGCACTTGTGGGTGATTACATCATCGCCGCGCGCCTTCTCAATGGCGTTCATTTAGATACCTTTCGTCTTCCACAACTCTCAACTTATCTCGAGATGGTTTGCCACAGTCAGTCAGTCAAGGCTTTTATCCGGTGCATTGGACTGTCACACTACTTAACCCGCTGCCACGTAGTCTCCTACTGGCCCTTGCGGACATACTCAACAGGCCCGACGTACTTGTGTCGACCACGGAACACGTAGTAGACCAGAGCGAAAATGATGACAAACCCGTATCCAAGAACCGCCCAATTCATGTCGGCGACCGCTGGATTAGGCATTGTTGGCCAAAAGGTGAATATCCAGAGGAAGAACAAGAATACCACCGAGATGATGTTGCACGGCAGTCCGAACTTGCCTAAGTTGAACTTAGACGGTAAGAGCGGCTCGCCACGGATCCTCTTCAGGGCCACGCAGGAGATGGAGATCATGTATGTTGTCAACATTGCAGAAACGCCAAGAGCCAGGACCTGCTGGAAGGCCACAGCTGAACCCAAGGTGATCAAAGACAACAGCAGTACGAACATGATCGTTACGTACACCGAGTTAAGAGGCACTCCCCATCTTGGCGAAATCTGGCTACATTAGTGGTTGATCCAAAACTCCGTCTATTGTTCGACTTACATGACCAAAGGTCTTCGAGAATGGCACACCATTGTCACGAGCGAACGCGAACAGCTGACGGGAGTTTGTTGCCATGACTGCAACACAGGCAAATACACCGATAATCAATGTAATGCAAGTCAGGCCTGTGGCGCCAGCTGCAGAGCCCGTTGTGTTCAGAAACACCTGAACTTGCTGCGAACCGAGCGGGGTTAATAGGACGGACATCGTGTCGCCCACACAGAAGGAGAATGTGATGGCCATGATCCAACCCATGATCCCGTTACCGAGCCACGTCCACATCATAGCGCGAGGAATGACATGGGACGCATTGCGTACCTCCTCAGACATGTGTGCACCGGCTTCGACGCCAACAAAGCAGCCAGCAGCTCCTGTCAGACCCACCATGGTGGCCAACGGGACGCTTCCCCATTCCATATTGTCCTGGAAGAGGGTGAATACATCTCCAGAGGGGCTTCTGTCGCCCATGACCCACAGAGGGATGATGACTGCGAAGAAACCTGCAAGGTGGAGTATCACGATGATACCCTCGATGATCGGGAGCTTCTTCGCGCAAAAGATGTTGAAGACAAGACAGATTGCGAGCACAGCCCAGATGATCAACATGCCGTGCCACGCTGGCGGAACATAGGTGGGATTCCAGAGGATGATGAGAGCAAGGATCTGCTTTCCGGTGAGGTAAGTTACGAAGCCTGCGGCAGTCTGCCAGCCCAGGACTCCCAGCCAGCCAACGATGTAGCTGATGAATTTCTGGCAGCTTCGTGGAGCGAACTCGCTGACCCAGTGATACTGTCCGCCTGATGTTGGAGCCCTGAGACAGTCAGATCAGGCGTGCGAAACTTACCAATCCACTTACATCGAAGCCATTTCCGCCAGCGATGCCGAGACGAATCCAAATCCGACCATGCAGATGAGGTAGCCCCAAATCAATCCCGCAGTGCCGCCGTTACCCAGAGCAAAGACAGCTGTCGACAAAATGTTCTCCCAAATTGATAGAATCACAGTACAAAAGCCGAGAATCGTTATGTGTCGAAAGGTGCGTTGAGTCTCTTGCCGTTTGCCCATGCGCAGCATGTCGTGCCTGTCGGCAGCAGTGTCTCCTTTCTCGGAGACGATGGCATTCGGTTCTCCTACGTCCGAGTAGTAAGGATCGCTATCCACGCCGGACGTCGCTTCCTTCTGGTTCTCCATTATCCTGAACAATTTTCGAGCAGAGAACGTGAGGTTGGTGGTTGGCAACAGCTGGAAAATGAAGGTTGACGCCTTATATGACGAATTCCAACCTCGCCCTGGGTAGCAAGGTAGCTCCACTTTGTGCTACGCTGGCTGGTCTCACCCGCGTTGCATTCGCTTGCGTACATGTTTGCCACGGGCTTCTCATTTCGCCAATCGGCACAGAGGACTTTCGTTCCTTCAGGGTTTACAACCGGTCTAAGATCCTGGTCTAAAGTACCCCTGACCCGCCTTGACACTGGCGATAAGCTACCCTTATCGATGCAGTAAGCTTTTCATGCATCACCTGGGCACAAAATGCTTCTGTCTTGATGTACACGGCGACGGCCTTGCAGGTGTCAACTGCGCAGCCTAACATCGTCGTGCTGAACATAACTGGGTTCGCCCCGCCAACTCAGATGCCGACCCATCATCTCGCTGCAAAACATCCAGCAATCTATTGTACACAGGTAATTAGAATCGAATCCTCCGGATATCCCGTCAAGCGGGTAATACCCAAAGACAGCATGGTTTTGCTGCAATGGCCTAAGTCTAATGTCGTCCGATGCATGGTTGCCGAATAGGCACAAGCGCAGTATCACGCTAGTGGTTGGACGATTCTAGGCGAGCGGGACGATGTTCCAGCCAGACGGTACGGCCCTTCTTTGCTCCCGCTGTGAGTGGTTCGAGATCTTCAGGCATCCTGTTATGCTTTTGCAGGAATACTTCCATTCGAATCGCCTTGCAGTAGCTTTCGCGTATCGGCGGGGTGGGGTACCAAATCCTCGAAGACCTCAGCGATACCTCCGAGTTTTCAAGCACTGTGGATTACTTGACACGCCGAGATATCATCTCGAGATACATTGAGATGAATAGCGCGTCGAACAGCTGCAGTCGCCGTTCATAGGATGACCATGCCGTCCCTGGTGCAACTGCACTCAGCCGCACATACTTCGAAACGATGTTTATTCGTAATCATTTCCCTGGGCCCGAGCAGAGATGATACGGAGCCGTCAAACGCCAGCCGTGTCTACGTCGAGCCGAGCATGCCGCGTGGAAGCAGACCTGTTTACTGGGTAGTTGCGTCGGTTGGACCGTAACGCCAAGCAATGGCTCAACCTTGAGCGACGAAAGTGAGACAGAAGGTCAAATACTCCAGCCCTGGAGTTCACCGCATGCCGTCAGTTCACCCGTCCCAACCTCGTTCATCTTCACACTATGGTCTCATCAGCAGCCGAGTCCACCTCTGTGCCGTGGGACACTTCCACTGGCAATCGGTTTGCCTACTACTTCTCTGAAGACCACAGCGCGCCTCTCTGGATCGCAGCAGCTCTCAGTTTTACATATGTATTGGGCATGCTGTTAGTGCGATTGTATCTCAAGTGGAGGGTCTTTGGCTGGGATGACTTCCTCATTCTACTCAGCACAGTAAGGTACTTGATATTGCGCGTCGATGGTTATGCTGACTCAGAAGGCTCTCTCAGCAGTGCAGAGCGTTCTGATTTTCAAAGCGCTCAGTACGGGAGTAGGGAAAGTAGCTGCGCGAGCGACGGATATCGCGCTTGCTGGAAAGGTCAGCAAAATCTCCCATGCTTGTGATGACTGCTGACACAAGTTCAAGCTTGTCTTTTCGAGTCGAATCCTTCTCATCCTGTCTCTCTACCTAGCGAAGCTTTCAGTCTTGTTTCTGCTCCGTCGAATCTTCGTTCGAGAGCAGCAGGCGATTGCCCTGCTTTGCAACACTACAATTGGCCTTACCGTTCTTGCCGGGCTCACATCCATTCTGGTTATGGGTATAGCCTGTCCCACGTCAACGTTTTTCACGGAACACTGTCGTGATCAGGTGGGGTCGATCGTTGATATCATACGGAAGCAGCTGCTAATTCGGCCAGGTCGCGAGATGGACGGCATTGACGGCGATAGATGGAATCACTGAGGGCTTGACGTTTTTTCTGCCCATCTACATGGTATGGCAGCTACAGATGAAAGTTCAGACAAAGCTACGTGTCATTGCAGCATTTGGCTTCCGGCTTGTGTGAGTCTTGGGAACCGTTGTATGCAGGGGACTTTGACTGATGAAATCTAGTGCTCTTGCCCTCTGTGTCGTGCATCT
Source organism: Nothophoma quercina (assembly GCA_021642125.1). NCBI lineage: Eukaryota > Fungi > Ascomycota > Dothideomycetes > Pleosporales > Didymellaceae > Nothophoma > Nothophoma quercina. The sequence continues at coordinate 744,877 of JAKIXB010000019.1, forward strand.
TGATGTCTGGACCAGCTACACTAAAGGCGCTCCGTCGACTTTCAGCATCGTGCCTACCCTCATCTGGCAACAAGCGTTGTTGACTACATCGTTGTTGACTGCAACAATCCCAAACATGAAAGCTTTCTTGCAGTCTCTATCTGCCAGTTGGGGAGGCGCTCAGTTCGGGTATGCTACTAAAGCCTACGGTAATGGTACCTTCGAGATGCACAATGTGGGCAGTACGGTTCCACCAGCTTCGCAGGATGCTATCAACGCGACACACTCGGGTAGGAGCCTGCCTGGCTTCAAGACCCATATAACGACCTCGGGCAGACCTGTTGGCGACAGGAGCTCGCTTGGAAGCGGCGATAGTCAGGATCTGATCATACGAAAGGAGACCGTCTTTACGGTAGAACGGTCCTAAGGAGACTATCTGTTTTCTAGTTCATTCACATCATGCTACAAAATCACCATTCCTACCTCTGAACAGCATAGAGCAATTGGATTCAGGGTGACCTTACAAGAGCGACTCATCTGTCCGTGCTGTGTGGGTGGGCGGGTCGTATTCGTGTTCTTCAGGGTCTTATGTACCTACCATGCCGCAGCCACGCATCATGCAAGGTACTTTTAGCAAGGGTGTGGCATTCCTCCGGAACACATACGAAAGACTCCGCGTCTGTGTGGACGTATTGTTTGTTCGAGTCTGCATAGGCTTTTAGCCGGTCGGGACGGCAAGTGGGGCCCAGCCGTGAAAGAACATGCTTGCCGTTGCCATCACGCCACGTCGGACCCAAGTCCGGACTTCTGCAGGGACGGCGCTGATACCTATAGCGTGTGGGAAGGATTCGGGTGCCATCTCGATTCCTGCCGCTTGAGCCCAGGGTTGTTGACTTCTAAGGTTGGAGGAGCTTGGGTCAGCCGCGTTCTGGTACGCCCCTCCGAGAGACTGCATCGGTAGTCAGCTTGCTGCTGCAATGTAATCTGCTGCAACATTGCTCTCGCAGATTGATTCGATAGCTTCAAAATTCAGTCTCTCTTAGTCTCTCAAGTCTCACCAACATATCGACTATGGCAACAGAGTCGGCAACGGAGACAAGCGCCGTTACGGTAGAGACATCTTCCACATCTCAGTATGTGTTGCGCAAAGCGCGCTTCTCTGATCTCGATGCAATCGCGCGAGTCTGGCATCGAGCATTCTTTGATGATGAGATTATCGGCGTCCTGATGCATCCCCACCGACAAGAACACCCCGAAGATGTGTACTGGTTCTTGCTGCGCGGCATACGTGAGCGCTTCTGGGACTGGCGCCATCAATTTTGGGTTGTGGTGACTCAAGACGAGGACGGTACCAAGAGAATCGCTGGTGCTGCTGACTGGCGGAGACTTGGGAAGGGAGACGCTGCGAGGGAACTTTCCGTCGTGGACCCTCGTAGGTGATGTTCCATCGAAAGAACAACATCGATGTACTGACTGATACAGGCAATCTGATCGCGCCAGCTTTACATGCATACCATACATTATCATTGCGCTTGTTTCCCAACCGCGCTGCGGACCCAGCGCAAGTCTCCTGGCTCGATGAAGCAGTTGCGGCTTCAGAAGTATATTGGACCGGTGACCGTGCGGAATGCTGGGACTTGTATGTCTGTGGCGTTCACCCTGACTTCCAAGGCAAAGGCGTGGGTAGGATTCTGGCGTCTTGGGGCGTGAAAGAGGCGGAGAAGGAGGGTGCTGACACGTGCGCGAGCGTGCTCTGTGGCGAGAAGAACCGTGGCTTCTATGGCAAGGCTGGGTTCACTGTACAGATGGCAGACAACGAGAACGGCCTGGCGTTGTTTACCAGATGAGGCCAGTCGAAGACTTGAGACCGAGTGAGTCTGTCGAGCATTGCGAAGATCACAAAGCTGAACTCAAGGACGTAAATGCTACCCATGGAATCGCGGACATTGAATTCAGATTGATTGATGCAATTGGATCAGCTCTCACCAGATCACATCTTCCACGATAGATGCCACGAATCATGCTAAACGCTCGACGGACACTAGAATGCAGCATGACCGCCTAGGAATGATTTGTTGATCCTAAATATAGCCCAGGGTAGATAATTTCGATATACAGTTGCCAGCTGTCGAGAAATAGATGGTGTACAAGTTGAAGAAGATCCTGGGGCAACGTTAGAGCTTAGTAGACAAGACATCGCCGCGTCATAACGTAGCCAATCGCCCCCTTCCTTCGGAGATGAGAGTGGCTGTGCTGATCTTCCTTGATCTACAACCAACTGTATGCCAACGAGTCAACGAGCACGTCAGTCGCAGTACGTCGCCATCTTCGACCCAACTTTGCGGCAGTAAAGTTGGCCTAGAATTGTGCACCGCACCCAACGAATTCATGAAGTGACCTTGGATGGTGACTGTCGAAATACATTGCATTTGGTCAGATCTTGCGAGACTTTCAGTGTGTTACGAAAGGGCACCCCAATCCTGCATAATTGTGTCCGAACATCGACGACAATCAACATGCAATGCAGCAGATGACGCCAGCGACTACAAGCAAAAATGAGGTCTTCTGGTAGATGCATCATTGGGTGTAAGTGCATGTTATCTGCCACCGAGTTTCTTGTTCCAGTCGTAACTCCGTCCCAGCTTCTTGAGATCAATTTTCCACCCGTGGACGCCTACTTGGGGGCCAACCGTGACAATGCAGTGCACCAATCATGGGTCGTTGCTCCGCGTTACGATCGCACGGATGCCTGTATTATCTTGGCCCCCAACGTCAGTGCGTTACTTAATCCTGCACCACTAGCGTCTCGATCGGTGACGCGGAATTTCTTGTGGAGTCTAGATATCCTTCGCGACACTAGAACCCAGTGCAGGCCGTACTGGAGAGCAAAGAGCAAGGAACCAGATCGCGTACAACCGAGCTGAGAATCAGCAAAGCTTCTTATTGGGCCACTGGATCGGACGCCTGATGCCAGGTTTGATATTCTCCCAACGCTCATCTCATCTCCCGAGGTGGGCGGCTAATGGTCCGCGATAACGTCTGTCATTGTCTGAGGATTTAGACATCTGTCCAGGTCCAATGCGACGCAAAATTATATCCAACGTTGACGTGCAACATCTGATCATGCCAGTGACCGAACACGCTCGGTGCATAGGAGAGTAAGATGGTACGGCAGCGAGGCAAGCCTGGGCCCTGAGACAACGCGGGAGAGACTGCCTCGATGCAGCGGTGAGGGACAATCTTCGACGTTGGAGGCCGTTCCATAAGCCACGGCCAACCACGGACTCTACACAGCCCTGCATGCAGTGTTACTAGCGCTACATAGCGACATGCATGTCGACGGTCAATATATAGTCACCCGGGCACCGAGCATCGCGCAGAAACCCTTCGTGTATTCCTCGACGACTCTCTGCTGTGACCATGAAGTCCGCTGCAGTCCTCCTCGCCCTCTGCGGAGCCTTTCACTTTGCCATTACACGTGCTCAGGAGGGCTTCAAGATCCCAAACCCGGACGTGCCGGATCTGGATTCGTCGCTCACCATCGTACAGGGCGACGTCGCGGAATTGGCCTGGTCGGCGAACTGTATGTATCGCCGGCGCAGGACTGAAGGATGGACCGCTTACACGTATAGATACCTACCAACCGACGGTTGATGGAAACCCTGTCATGGGCTCCGATGGCCGGGTATCGTTGTGGCTGACATCGTGGGCGTGGGATGGGAGCCGCTACGGGACACTCCTTACTGGTAGGTTGTCCCTCGAGCTGCCAGGGCTTGACTGATTGCGAACAGCCAGCGTGATCTCCGAGGGTAACTCCTCGTGGTCGTACCGAGTCGACTTGGCCGACGACGTGATCGACAAATGGAGTGGGAAGTTCACCTACCGGCTGATGAAACCCGTCACCTCGTCCAATGCCGCCTATGACGACTCTCAGACCACGATTGTCTCGCGTGCCTTCATCATCCGGAAGAAATCGGACATCGCTGCCTCAATTTCTTCCGTCTCGGCTTCGTACTCAAGAGCTGCGGCTACGACCGCTTTGACTACACTGGCTACGCAGTCCACACCAGCCGGCAATGTAGCATCTTCGACAACCAGCGGTGGTGCGGAGCAGAGTTATCCTGGAGCTGCGTCGTCGAACAGTGCTGCGTCCACCGGCAGTGGATCTAGCAGCAATGCGTCCAGAAAGGGTACGTCCGGTGGTGGACTGTCAACCGGAGCCAAAGCCGGTACTGCGGTTGGAATTGTTGCAATTGTGGCAGTTGGAGCGATAGCCGCGTTTCTGCTCGTCCGCCGCCGCCGCAAGGCCTCGCTGAGCTCTGACCATAATGGCCAATACGGCCCCGTAAAACTAACGCCAGAGTTCGAACAGACGACTATCCATCGACATGAGGCACCTAGCTCAGGTCCAACAGCGCATGAGATGCCTGCAGGGCAGGAACATGGAAACAAGGCCGAATTAGCGGGGTCTAATAGAAACCCGTAGACATACGTTGATATTGTATACAAACGTACTATACGGACAGGTTAGGTACTGAGGCGAGCTGGTTACTTGGTTTCACCAGAAAATTCCATACAAACAGCCCTTGATAACTCTGGATCTACCGATCAAGTTACCTAAAATCTCTTCCAAGTATCTCAAAAGGCCCGACAATATCTTCGACAATTGCCAGTCCGAATCGTGAGTCGATCTCTACCTAGAGCGAAAGCAGTATAAATCCAATTAGTGCAGTCGCCACTTTCTTCGTCAACTGTGCAGCCTGGCAGCTGAAGTAAAGAGTCTGGTGGCTTAACTTCGCGTGCAGCTCCTATAGGTATGGGTGTTTACATACTTATCGGGGCTCTGTTACTTTTGTGATTTGGCTTCTTCCTCTGGAAGCTTAAACGTGGATCCCGTCAATACTACGTTCCGGCCGATCCTGTCGAGATGGGTACCCCGAGATACGTACACAAGATGTGGCCCATGAACGGCGTTCCAGAACTTGCTAGTCACGATGTTGCGGCGCTGCCCACTGCAAATAAGTCATAGCCCTCTTCAGATGTCTTGGCTTCCCAGGCATGCCGAGCAGGCATCCTATTCACCAACGTCCCTGTAGCGAAACGCATCTTGAGGGTCGACCAAGATCTTCCAAGCCGGAGGCTATGCGGTGATCAGATATGCTACCGCGAGTCCTATGTTGTGTTGAACATCTGCAGGGCAGTCGTTGCTACACAGTGCTGACACTCTGCAGATCTACGCCCAGGTGTCAGCAGCAACACAACCCGCTTTACGAAGTCTGGACGAATTCAGCAACAATACTGCGTTCTGCGTTGACAGCCTTGATTCCTACATGCAGTGTCGTGTAGTAGTACCGGATCATAATATGGTGCCAGCATTGACCATCGGCAGCAGCTACCAAAGATATCCAGATGCGGTCCTGCAAGATATTACCGAGAGCTCACTTTGACTGCGCCGGCAGGATCTGAAAGTAAGTCGATGCTCCAAGGGATGAGGTGGTGGTGGAGGTATGCTTGCTGCAGCGAAAACATGAACTCGATGAGTCCCCGGCATGCTTCGGAAGTGCAAGCTACCATGTCTTCTCTCTTTTATCGTCAGCATTCGGGGCTCCGCACGCACAATGCACTCTTCTTTTTCAGCAGACAACCCCATATTACTGCTAGTTAAACCAGTCCTTTCAAATACCGTACTGCAGTCTGTAAGTGTAGTAGTTATCTGTATAGGCCCTTTAGGTCTTCTAGGTGCTGGAAACTTCCTTTGCCCCCGACCCAGTACGCCATCTCAAATTACGTCCGACATCCAATCCGCCCCAAACCACCTCGACAGGGCGAGGTACTGTAC
>JAKIXB010000020.1:600000-750468 GCA_021642125.1 Nothophoma quercina
AGAACAATGGATGGAAGCTGGACAAGTGGAAGTTTCTTCCCATGATCGATCAGGCGTATGCGAAGAAGCCAGACGCCAAGTGGTATGTCTTTATCGAGGCAGATACTTACCTGGGTTGGAACAACCTTCTGGAGTACCTCAGCGGCTTTGATGACACAAAGCCATATTACATCGGCAAGCACCTCTACATCAACGACGTAGAATTTGGTTACGGCGGTGCAGGCTTCGCCCTTTCCAACCCGGCTATGCGCAAGGTGTCAGAGCAGCGCTCGGCCAATTTGTACCATTACGAGGAGTTCACCAAGTCGCATTGGGTTGGTGACTGCGCACTAGGCAAGGTACTGGAAGATGTAAAGGTACCACTGCACCGCGCCTTTCCTCACTTCCAGAGCGACTCGCCAGCTACCGTCGACCCTTCCATCATGAAGATCGACCGCGACCTCTGGTGCTACCCCACTATCACCTACCACCACGTCTCGCCTATCGAGATTGCCGAACTCTGGCGCTTCGAGCAAGACTGGTACAAGCAGCACGACATCATCCTGCGACACCGCGACGTATTCATGTCACACATCCGCCCCAAAATCGGCGCATCAGTGGCGTACTGGGACAACATGTCTGTCGATGCGGAGTACAACGCCCACGACCATGCCTCGTCGTCCAACAAGGAGGAACGCGAGGCTTGGAAGTCCTTCGCGCATTGTCGCGCGCTGTGCGAGAGCCAGCAAAGATGCATACAGTTCTCTTTCGACTCAGGGAGCTGTTCAGTCTCCAACTCATTCCGACTTGGTTATGCGAGACCAAATGAGAAGGTGAAAAGCGGGTGGATGACGGACAGAGTGGATGAGCTCTTCAGATCGTTAGATGACAGGTGTGGGATAAGAGACTGGTTCACACCGGCGAATGAAGGTGTCAACGCAAATAAGAAGGTGCAATCCACAATGCGACGACAGAGGAGATAGAGGAGGATCAGGAATAAGAGAGATGACGTTCAGGTCAGGCTGAAGGGAAACGGAACTTGATGATACCCACCCATACTACACTCACTTGGGCACCGCGACCCATTGCTTTCATACCATAATACCAGGCCACGGCAGCCCGTGTAGCCGCAACACCCAAACACAATTTACAAAAACATTTGAAAAACCAACTGCGCGGCACGCACGCAATGCATTCGAAAATCTGCTGTGAAGGAAATCCGAGACGTGAGGTTGATATAAGTCTTTACCCCGGCGTCTCACCGCGTTCTAGACCCCAAGCCCCAATATTAAACCATGCTCCATCCATCGACGACCACTTCCTCCCCTGGTTTAGTCCTTTCCCATTTCGATCCATCTTTATATGAAACTGGGGTACCGCTGACGTGCTTCTATTGAATCTGGTTGCATTGCGCAATGTGTGTAGGGGTGTTGCAACGGTTGTGGTGTTGTTGTACTTCTCAGCCTTACACCCATGTAAGCGTGGAGAAGTCTTACCACAATCCGTCCATGGAGCCTAACCATGAGCGCAGCTTCTGTCCGACCTTTCTACCCTCCTGCGCAACGGGCATTGCGTCTTGTGCAGTGCCTTGCACACCTGCATCTGCATCTGCCGCGACGGCCTCTACTCCGCCTTTACCAGGCCCTGTCATTTCGCCGACTGAGCCACCGACAGCTTCGTCTGATGTAGATTCGTAGGCCCCATGCGATTCCTCAGGTTTCTCCTCAGCGACAGTCGCACCTTCATCCTGCGAAGTAGTTTGCGCTTCCGGCTCTTCCTCATCTCCTTCCTCCTTACTCTCATCCCCACTTTCCGATCCGCCACCCTCACCCTCGTCAGCATCCATACTCTCATCCCAGCCCACCTCGCCCGTCCCTTCCTCCTCATTGTCCCCTTCCACCACCTCCATTTCCACCAACTCCCCTTCTTCGTCAATATGCCTAAACGCATCAAGCGTGCTCGACCCCTCGCCCTGACTCCCATCCTGCCTCTCACCACCCCAACTCTCCTTGTCCCATATCCTGCTCAGATCTACACCTTGAGTCACGCTTCCACCGCCCACATAGTCTCCTCCCACAAGCCCACCCCCGCCGCGACCGGAGCAGCCAACGCTCTCGCAGCGCCAGCCAAGCGTGCAAAGCAGCGCAAGCGTGCACAGCAGGAGAAAACGGACTAGCGTGCGCGTGCGTGGTACACGCGGTCTGTCGTTGGGTACGACCTGGAAGATAGGCTGTTCGTAACCCAGCAGACGGGTTGGTGCACGGCCGCGTTGGGGTGGGGTGGAAGGGGAGGAGAGTTTCTCGTCGAAGTCGGTGTGTGCGGACAGGAAGGAGCGCGGGTGGTGAGTGAAGTAGTCGGCTCCGCCAGATGAGAGTTGAGATGATTGGGTCATTGTGGTGGTGCTGATGCGGGATGCACGGAGTGACTGGTGGTAGAGCGGTGATGTTGGGTCGTGGTAGGGTGTGCCTAGGTCGACTGTCTGGTAAGAACACATACAGCTTGACTGCCGTTTTGCTGCTCAGTGTAAGACAGAACCTAAGGATGAGGAGGTCATAGGTCGACCGGGGTAGTTGCTCGTTCCAAGGTCTCGCAGGACTAGGGTTAATACCCAGGCAAGGGACGAAGGGGGTTCGACGCGTCTTAACGCGCTCAACAATGCAAAAGCACGCTGGAACATATTCAATGGAATGCGGATCCAATTGCCTCCGTACAATTACACTGTCATCTCGCTTGCTTCTCGCTCGTTACAAAGGACAGTCGCTATGGTAAGGTTCTGCACTTTTCTTTAGTTTAGATCCGTCATCGTGATCGTCAAATTGCCCTAGGAAATAATAATCAAATGTCCTTCCTTCCGCAAAGGTATTTCCAAAGCTTATGTGTCGTTTCTCTTTGTATCCAACTCCTTCAACTGCAAACAAGATCATTGCGCGCTCAACTATGAATGCTCAACGAGCGTATTAATGAGCATATACGTAAGACAGGCCGAAGCGAAATGGGGTATGTGGTGAAAGAAGAATAAGTGGTTTAGCAGGCTTAAGCGACGATGGGCGGAAGAGGCTTATCCTGCGATGGCTGTTGTTGCTGCTGCTGCTCGACGTCTGACTCATTGACAGAGGCATCATGATGCGAGCCATCCTCAGCATAGTTGAGCAGCACCTGTGCATCGTCGAGCCCGGAGATAGCGAGGCCTTGCTTTTCGTCCTCCTCGTGGATGGTGCTTTCTTGCAGGCTCTCTTTGCCGAGTTCACTCCTCTTGCTGGATGCTGTCTCAACGTCGTCATCATCCATGAGGTTTGGCGGACGTTGACGCATAGCTCGTGCCTTCTCCAATGAGATGGTCTTCTGTTGATACGTTGTAGTAAAAGGAAGGCCTTCGTCGCGGTCAATGGTGGCCTTCATAAGCGCAGCCATCCACAGACGGCCGACTGCTAGGCTATCAACAGCGAAGTAGTGTACAATAGGTTTGGTGAATTGTACGCCCTTTTGCAAGCCAGCACGTGGCGGCACCAGCTTGAAGATAAACATGCCATCCAGGTTTTCCTCAACGCTGTTCGCAGCGTTGGCACTGTCTACCGATGCCGCAGTCTGGATCGTAGCGTTGTGAGGAGAGGATGGCGACGATGCGGCGCGAGTGATAGAAGCATGCAGACCAGTCATGCGCTCGTTGTTCGCTGGCAAAACACGATGCGACGAAATATCGATGATCCCTTTCTCTTCTGTGTCGTTCTCACTGTAGTAGTACGATAGTCGTCGACCTCGCAGCACGAACAGTCGAGTCTTCCATGTTGTCATCAAGCTAGAAGACTTCTTTTTCATCCAACCGCTGTAATCGCAGGTCTTCATCGCCTCCTGTGGTGTGATCTGTTGACGGCCCTTCAAGTAAGCACTAGTGCCGTGCTTGCCGATTTTCTTCTTTGCCCCATCTTTAGTAGCAGTAGAGCCACTGGTGTGCCGTCTGTCGCCCTTGTCGAGCTCAAAGCTTTTCGATACTGACGTACCAGAGGGTGTGCTGGACCCTGTCCTTGCAGGTGACTGCATAGGCGAATCTTTATTCGACGAAGGCGCAACATCTACCGCGCTCGCATTAGCTCTCTCTCCACCAGTGATAGCATCTGAAATCGCTCTCAAACCAGCTGTGCGTGACTTTTTGCTGAAGAACGAGTTCGTGTGCGAAGTTGCTGCAGGCGAAGGTGATGCTCGGCCGGTTGACGACGTCTCGCTTCCGGGAAGGGCTGGTGAGTTTGCGATGGCGTCAATACTGGGCGTATCGTAGCTAAGCTTTGTGACGGTCGGTGGCCCCTCGTTTGTTGGCTTCAGTGGGCGTACAAAATCGAATGCGCTGGAGCGGTCGCTCTTGATGCTGCCTCCATAGTATTGCTTAGCAGCAGGAGATACAGCGCTCTGTCTCATGACCGAATCAGCACTGCCAATCCTGCTGTGCCGGCGACTGAACGATGTGCTGACGCTAGGGTTGCGAGCAGGGTTGTCGCTGTCTCTCTTCCGAAGTACATTGCGGTTCTTGCGATTGTCCACTTCACCACCTGAGAAATAGCCTCTGTCCAGGTCACTCGTGGCGTCAAGACCTGGCTCCTTAGAGTCAAAGGCTGTGCCGTTCGTGCTCAAGGCGTGCATGTGGTTCGATGAGGCAGGACGTTGTAAGTCGTGCGAGGTCTTCTGAGGTGAACCCATAGTCCAGTTTCGATCGAAAGATGGGGCCTTCCTGTGCGCCGAGGCTACAGGGGCAGTTGACGTAGGCTTGACGCTGCCAGGTGCTGATGAGTTGACGTTGTAATCGATCGAGGAATGCCGCCTGTTGTGGTTGAGACTGCGAACTGAAGCAGCTGAAGGGCGGCTGCCTAGAGGCGGAGAAGCTGGTATTGTTTGGATCAGGGGCGATGTTGGTTCTATGGTTGAGTTTGTAGAGCGTCCTGCCGAGGACATGGCACGAGGGATATTCTGGCGGCTGGAGTTACCTCTCGAGCCCATGCTCTCTCTGAGGGTTGGTATTCGAGGCAGCATGCCTGCGCCCAGTGATGAGGCACGGTTTCGCGTGGTTGTTTCCTCTACTGGTGCAAAGTCCTCGAGACTGTCTAGTGGCGTCAGGGCTTTCGCAGCCTCCTTAGCATTCCTAACCTCCTGCTGCAGGGCGTTGATCTTCATCCACGTGCGCAGTCGAGGACCCATTGGTCCCAGATCGAATTCCTTCATGAAGATGAAGTTGCGATCCACACCGAGCAGCGCCTCGCCGTCAATGTCTTGGTCCTTAAACACATCACAGTGTTTCTTCTCCACACCCACGTCCTCCAGATACTCAGCCACGCGCGCTGGCGACCATGTCTTGACCTCCTCTTCGGTGTGGAAGTTCTGCTCCTCATCTTCTGTCTCCTGGCCATTGATATATGACAGACGGTGGTGGCTGCTGTACTCGCTGCCGGAGTCGTTGCTCATGTTGGCCTTCAGATCTCGTTGGACGACAGCGGTGCTGTGCCGGGGCGTGCTCATATCGGTGATGTGCTCGTCGATGACGCTTAATGTCTCATGCATGACTGGGCTCCCAATGGTCGCTTCCTCTGGAGGCTCCTCACCGTTCAAAGTCATGCTAATGCTTCTTGGCGCCGCATTCAGCGATGTCCTGCGCGCGCCGTCTGCGCCAATGGTCGAGTTCGCAACGTTCAGGGGCTCTGTGGGACCCTGGTTCAAGGTGGGCGGTTTGGGTGCGCTCAGTGGCTGGGTCGGCGGCGGTTGGGATGTCACAGTGCCGGGCGCGACAGGCAGCGTGGGTGTTTGCTGTTGCGAGACGTTCGAGGTGTTGCGCGAGTGAATGGGCACATTTGTTGTGTTGGTCGCTGGGGCGGGTCGCGTGTAGACTGGGATCTGTCAGAGACGGCAACAGCCATGACAAGCTCCAACAAGCTTCCCAACAGATGTTTGGGTGGCTCCTGCCCTGTATTCCACCGTCTCACGTACCTTCAGGGAACAATCCGTTCTCACCACTCTCTGTGTTCTTCCCCAAGAACCAGCCATCGCCAAAGTCATCGTCGCGCTCAATCAGCTCAATGCGATCTCCCCGCCTCAGACTAAGCTCGTCAGGGCTACGGGCAATAAACTCATCTGCGGTAGTCTGTCAGCAATGCTGTTGTAGCGCAGCACCGAGGCCGTGATCATCGCTGGTCGAGCTCCAGAGCATACTAGAGGGGGTGGGGAGACTCACGCACGACAACAAGCAGGTCGCCCGGCCGGCAGTGCTCCGTGTGGGAGCGCATCCCAGCGGTGGCCATGGTTGCGCCGAGGGGTATCTAAAGGAGTGGAAGGCCCAGCGCAGGTATGGGCAGCAGAGGGGTGGCAGATGGCAGGTCGAAGGCGTCAGACACCCAGACGCTCACCAGCGCTGCATGATGTAGTGATATAGTGCGGAAGCGTTCGCGCTATCGCCGTCGTTCCTAAAAGGGTCCTTATGCGGACTGACTCGGATGCGCCGCTTTGAGGATGCTCCCGAGCGCGTCGTTGTTCGAAACGTGCAAAGGACAGCTGTGGCCAAAAGTGTATTGAGGTGGTGCGGCTTTGGCCTGTATCGTGGCACCTCTGGCGCCCTATTCTTGGACGTGGGCGGCGAGAAGCTGCCAGCCACTCAGCATCGGTGGTGCAGCAGCGCTCCCCTCATTAAATTAATTGCTGTGATACGTAGGACGGACAAGAGCATTCCACGAGCAGCTTTTGACAAGGCCGCTCGCTGCACGCAACATCTTATGGCGAACAGCAGCCGTCGTTGTTCTCGCCCTGAGCCATGCGGGTCGACAATGCTGCAGCGTAGGTCCGCTGTGGCCGTTGTACAGCAGCTGCCCTCGTTAGCGCCGACGACGTATCGTCGCGAATGTCTTGCATCCGTCGCGACTTCCCCAAAAGACCCACCCGCACCTGCCACTTTCCCAACGGCTGTCCACCGCGCCTTCCGTCCGCGATCAGGCAACAGTGCAGCACGACATAAACAAACGCACTCGGTTTTGCCGTGCCGGCATGTTCACGAACTGTCGATAGGCCGCTCGTGGATATGCTCTCCCCACTTCCGTCGCAACTCTTAGGCTCGGCGCGTCGCTCGCCAGCCCACGCCGCAACGAATATATACCCACTCCGGCGCTTCTCGTCTGAAGTACACTGAGAAGTCATGACAGCCAGTGCACGCGCCAGTGCATCGGGCGACAATCGCGACGCCGCGGCAACTGCAAGCACACTGAACTATGCGCTGGGTAGGAAGCACATGAAGTCATGGATGACTGGACAAGTAAATGGATCTGTTGCAGCGTCGTCAACTTGCACGCCAAAGCCCACACTACCGGCAGCTTCAAAAAGAGGGAGAGGGAGACCGAGGAAATACCCACTGCCAGACGCCGCCACCCAGCAGCACGCGACACAAGCTGCCAGTCCAGTAACCAATGCGCCCTCAGCTGAAAGATTGCCAGCCTCTAATTCCACGTCGCCACAGCTCGCCAACATCGTTACAGCCACCCAACAGAACCCTAGCCGTGATAAAGCGGAGGTGACTGTGCTCCCATCGCCTACCCCCAGTGAGGAGAACGCAACCAATGCAGAAGTGCAGTTCAGTGAAACTGCCACACGGCAGGGAGTAGACATCGATGACTTCGACATCTCACCCCAGCTACCTGAGGCGCTTGGCATAACTTTGGCTGATATTCACTCTGTACCAAAGGGGCCGGCTCATGCCGAAGGAACACCTCTCGAGAAAAGAGTGCGAATCGACTTCACTCAGTATAACCCAGCACGCGCTGTAGCGAATGCGTCGCCTCCCATTCAACTGTCACCCCAGTTCAATCAGTTTCCTGAATTTCCGCAACGGTCTTCGGTTCCACATGTGCAGCAGGGTAGCCCTCCATTGGGGCATATGTCAAGTCGCAGCCCTTCTTTTGGTCAGCCACTGAACCGACAAACAGCATCTCCCCAGCTTGTGCAGAGTGCCCATCAGCTGGACCGTCCGCTAAGCTCGCTCAGCAATCCATCTCCGGTCCAAACCCAACATGTACAGTACCAGCCTGGACGACAACTGCAGGTCAGCCCGCCACTGCCTTCACAGCCCTTTGCAGTACCGTCGAGCCCGCATGCACAGCAGGCAGTGCAGCCTCACTATGTACTACCAACACAGAGGCGTGCATCGGCACATGATAATTGGTATTCGCCTGGCCACTGTCTTCAGATTTTGACCAGTTTCAATGCTATGAATGCGGCACCTGCTGCCTCCACGACTGTTCGGCATCGAGACAGCGAACGCCTGCAAGTCATGGAAGAGGCGGTGATAGCACAGGATTGGGCGTACCTAATGCTACACCAGTATTACTGCCTGATGACCCGGTCTCCCCAAACTCTTCCTCCTAGTCTGAATTTGCGATGCGGTCCACATCTGCATTCGGCGTACGCATTGATGCGAGAGGTACTCGACGACAACTCGTCTCTTTCACTGCCTTGCATAGATTTCTTCTGCACCTTCCCATATCCCATCGAGTACCTTGCGTCACATTGGCCCACAAGGTTTCAGCATGCGGAGCACGATTTTGTGGAGTTCGTAAAGCATTCGGCACAAGTTGGGCAACTGAGACAATTGGCTGAGGGGCGAAGGATTCCGCCAGTTCCACGTGAGTTTGCTTGCTGCGCAGTTACCTCATTGACATTCCAGCGGCTTCTGCTGAGGTCCATTATCCGTACTCTTTGGGCTATCTATCCCCAGGCGCAAGAGATGCGGCACTTCGAGAACCAAGTAATACAGCATTTCGACCAGGTGCAAATGAACTTCAATCACCTCAGATCCATAGGACAGCTTGGAGGTCGTCAGCAAGCAGAGCAGGAATTTCGAGCCTGGAGCTTCACCTTCACCGAGGTCACAGGCGTGCTCGAGACGACCCTGCGCAGCCTAGATTGTCAGCCGGTCAACGCACTCTCACACCAAACATATTACCAGCAACAGGTGCAGCAACATATTCAGCAACAGAATCAAGCAAGACAGATTGAGATGGCCCGCCGGCGTCAGATTCCACCACCTCGCACAGCGTCCCAGGTGCAGGCGTCACGACAAGCTAGCAATCCTTTGCTCCCAAAGCCGGGCACAATACAGCCACAACAACGCGTCCCAGCCCCAATGCGATTCGGTCTCCACCAGGCTCATCTCCGGAGCCCAGTTTTGCAAACCTCGACGCTCCACTCACCGGTCTATTACTTCTGGCAAGGATTCATTCGGAGGCCACAGAGGCTCAAGGATCCTAATAATGCTATTGCAAGACTGTCGTTTAAGTTTTCTAAAAAAGAGATGGAGTTTGTTGCGAAGGAAGTGTCGACTGCTCCTGGCGCTCCTCTAAGCAGGGTGGTTGATGAGAATCACAAACTAATCCGACTGCGATGCATCAAATGGGCATCCAACGAGGAGCCGACAGACGCTGAATGGGCGACTGCCGACAATAGCTGGATACCTCACTCGTATTTCACGTTCAACAGTGTTTCTCTACAATTGCGAAAGAAACTCTACAGCGGAAAAGATTTGCCGGTTGATCTCACAGGTCTTGTACGGGTAAATCAGAACACGTTGGAGGTGTCAGTCATGAGCAACTCCAGCGATACGACACACCGCAACTACCTTGTCGCCATCGAATTTTTGGGTATCATGACACAAGCTGCTATCAAGGAGCGCGTTCACAAAAAGTCCATTCCAGCCACCAAGACAATCAACGATATCAAGTGGAAACTGTCTCCGCATGACTCTGACGACGATGATATCGCTATTGTGGAAAGTACTCTTACTGTCAACCTTCGCGATCCTTTTAGTGCGTCCAATATTTGTGACACACCTGTCCGGAGCACAGCCTGCCTGCACAACGAGTGCTTCGATCTTGACACCTTTCTCGAAACACGACCGAGAAAAGGCGATGTTACCGCAGCCGATCAATGGCGCTGTCCCATCTGCAAGGCCGATGCACGGCCGAACGTACTGGTTGTCGATGAGTTCTTGGTCGGAGTGCGGAGGGAGCTTGAGAAGAAGGGCTTGTTGGAGACGCGCGCCATCATTGTGGAACAAGATGGGTCGTGGAAACCGAAGCCTGAAGAGCGCGATCCCAATGGCGTGCAGGACCGCGATACCCCCGAGCCGACTCCTGCGACGATTGCTGCACCGGCAGCGACAGCAACGAGGCCTATACAGCCTGTCGTTTACGAGATCATCGATCTGGAAAGCGACTGAGCTGATTTTGTTATCTTTTTCGTGTTATATTCTGGGATCTGAGCAATGTCATGACCAGGCGTTCGGGTGAAAGTCTGGATTTTTTCTGCGCTATACCCTACTGTGTACATATACTTCCCTGTATGGATCTTTGTGCTCGGTGCATAAGGTGGGCTTACTCCTTGGAAAGGGAGATGATACCCTACAAGCATTTTGAATAATGAATGACATCATGATAGTACAGAGTCGACTTTGCAACAGCACCTATAACCGTTGCTGTCATCTTCTTCAATTTCTTTCAACAAAAACTAGAAGGTGAAAGTATTTCACACTCTTATATATAGGTTGTATTCCACCAACCTATACACAAGTCCTCGATCTCCTTTCCCGTCTCGAACTAACCTTACAGCACCAAGAAAACCGCAACAGCAGCCAAAACCGAAAACAACGGCACCGGGGTGCTAAGCATGGTGCCTGCATCTTTCTTCGGCGCGGTATCAACAGTCTGATTTGCCTGCTCATCCACCAACTTCAAGCAAGACAGAGTAGCCGCGGTCTCGTTGTTGTTCCTGAAGACCGTCATCACAGGTGTGATAGCATTGAGAATTGGCGCAAGTGCGCTCAGGTTACGACTCGAGGCCTCGTTTCGAATACTAGCAATGAGCGTAAGGTTATAATCCTTGCCCGTGGTTGGGTGGCATTGAGACTGCTCGACAGGAGAAGCGGTTGAGTCGCTTGAAATAGCTATCGTTGTGGATTAGCTTGGGAAACGTCGAAGACGAGCCGAGAAACTTACGTTTTGCGACGATGTTGCCCCATGTGCCTTGCAGACCGTTGCACGTCGAAGGAGGCTTGTTGACAAGCGAGTCGCGCAGTTTGTTGCAAAACACAGACTCGTCGCTAGTATCACCTTGGATGTCTTCAAAGGCCGATTCAGCCTGAGCGATCAAGTCCGAGATGCAAGATTTCGCCAGTGCATCAGAGCAGGTGAAATCGCCCAGTTGGTTTCCCTTCGACGTAGTGAGGTTGGCAGATACACCCTCAAAGAAGAGGGCGCAACCACCAGTCGTGCTGTTGAGCTTCAGGGACGATGGGGTGCCGAGGTAGAAGTTCCGGTCAAAGGTTGGCTGCGTGCCGTTGAGCTCTTCAAGTCCGAGAGTCCAGGTGAGCGGCTGAGAGTCAAGGGATGTGGTGAAGTTGGCGATGCCGATCGCCTTGAGGGTCGCGTTGCCGACCTCACATTGAGGCGTGCGGTAGTCGTCGAGTGGGCATTTTACCGCATCGCAACCAAGCAGTTGCGCGAGTGCGCCGGAACTCAGCGAGAGGATGAAGAAAATGGCAAAGCCAGAAGTGCTTGCTGAAGACGAATGCATGATGGCTAGGTATCAATCGAGAGAATTAGAACGTCGGTGACCGAAGATCGTGAGACAATGAACAATGAGCGCGAACAGCTGTGGAGGGGGAATGAGTGAATATGTATGAAATTGCAGCGGTAAGATTGGGGCAGGTGGACATACCGAGTACATGGTGCTCTCGTCTCATGTTTGCGGCGTGGTCAGGAAGAGGGTGGCCTTGTGGCCCAGCAACTAATTGCGGTGTTTGCTAGCATCCCCCGAAACTTGAATCCCGAAGTCCGCGACAGCAAAGCCAAATTGTTTAAGCGGTTAGAGCTGGCGGCTCTCACAACGAGCAAGTTTTTTAATGCATATGGGGAAGTCATCTTGTGTGAACGGTACTCCGTGTAACGCGGGCGTGTGGTGGGCGTGCAGGTGGCAGAATTGTGCTAGCCCAAGGCGGCTAGACCATGCGGCGCTGTGACATCAGCCCCAGATCTGAGCATAGGGGGCCTGGCACAACCATGGACCCTCGATACTGCTTGGGTATCTACAGGATCCCGAATCTATTCAACTAACGCCAAGATTGAGTGTTTCAGACACTCCTCACGCCTACTCATCTAATCCTTTGCTCGTGAGAGCCTTGGAAGACTGTTGAGTGTGCTATTTTTCGGAAGAGTCCCTTCGTATCTACGCTAGGCTTAATAGACGAAGCTATGAGAACAGTACCAACAGAAAGTCGCATGTGCAGATATCTGCGGTGATGACGATAGGATTCATAGCAATGTCCGTACATATCAGATTCCGTCTGATGCTGCCGAAAGTCCAAATCTCCATATGAAGGATCACGCTAAAACAAGGATGAAGTCCTTGAGAGTCAACCTCATGATTACATATAATGGCCATCTGATCAGGTACTTTCTTTCCAGATCATCCTACAATAACATATACAACTCACCTCTAACACAGCACACTCCTTTCAACACTTCGAGAACATGGCGCTCCAGGTGATCGGTATCGTTCTCAAGGTCATTTCGATGGCCCCAATGCTTGCATCCATGATGCCCGACAAGACCGACAGGGAGACGAACATCAGGATCGGAGTGGGAACCAGCATCAACAAAGATGACACCACTGGTAAGTCTCGCGGATTGCTTCATCCCTTCTATGGCCGTGCCGGTAGCTAACCTTTCCGAAGGCGGCAATACGCCTGGTATCCGCATCTTCGATGTCATGGGTCGTGACATTGGCGAAGCTCGCGGAAGCAAGAACGTCATCGCTGATGGCGGCTACAAGGATATCAAGGTCACTGCCAGCGAAGAACAGCAAGGCCGACAGGCGCAGTACATCTCAGTCTCCAAGGGCGGTAACGACGCACTTTGTATATCCTACATCGCCGTGACGTGGCCAGACGGCCAGCAAAAGGGTTGGTACGGAGATGTTGGGTATCAATGCGGTGGATCGTGGTACAACTCGCAGACAATCATCGGCGACGACAACTACCAACCCAAGTGTGTCTGGATCGACGGCGATGGGTCCAATGGCATCACCACTCAGGGCATGGGCATCCACATCACCGACTTCGTTGCGACCGAGCAACGAGCGAAGGCCTATGCTGACGATCCAGATACCATGTGCAAGAGCAAGCCACGGTTCCACCTCTACGACGATTTGACCAGCGACATGTTTCTTCCTTACTTTGATCCTCCCTTGGAGTACGATGAGAACAACGTCGACAAGGACAAAAGCAAGGTTCTTGTCGATGGTGCTTCGACTGGAACATTGCCTCCGAAGAACAGGAGGAAGCGTCGTTCCCAGATCGCCAAGCGCCATCACTTCCCAGGCAAACTTATCACCAGCACAAAAGCTGCTCACAGTGCTCGAGAGCTGTGTGAAAGCAACACCTCCATGGGTCCTGACTTCGTGTCTAGTCATGAGGGCCTTTTTTGCGACATGTCAGAGAAAGAACTGTGGCCTCTTTGCGATTCTGATCATACTACCGGCTGCTTTAATGTTAGTAATAACACCATGGTTGCCGGGTCGGTGTCTCGCAGAGATGAGGCGTCGGGACGCCACATTCCGGAAAAGGACTACACCAATATCCAAGCATGGTGAGCGGCTGCTGTGGATACTACTTGTCTTCCCGACATCAGAGAGGCTTCTTCAAAGTCTCATCGTGGCCTTTGGGTGGATTGCGACGTCTCTGTTCATTCGTCTTTCTTTCTTCACTTGTATGGCTTTCTGTGGCAGTGGAGAGCTGGTCTTCCGTGGAACAATGCAATTATTCGAACTTATCGATTTCATCTGATCTCCTACTCATCCAAGCTTATGCGATTCCCGAGTCATCTGGAGGTGTGAATTCACTTGTCTTCGATCCTACAGCTGGAATATCCAACGTTTTCTTGGCGATGGTACACCTATCTCCGCCTCCGTATCATGTCGTCTTGGGGCAGAAAATGTTCGTTGTGTGTCGATGATAGCTAGTCCCAGAGGTTGAGGCTGCGGTGTTTGTGTCCGGCCAGTAACGGGTATAGTGCCTCGTGGCGTCGCAGGTGCCGTGGCAGCGCTGGCAGGTACCTGTTGTGACATCGACGCCACATCATCTCGTTGGCCGCTGCTAGTCTTTGATCGTCGGGAGCGAGCCTGGGTGATGCAACCATCCAAGATCGAGAGCAACAAGTAAAGCGCAGCGCCGGCTCCCACCGTCCAAAGTCCTATCGTGGTGTATACCATGCCGGGGGCAAAGCAGCCTCCGAATAACAAGAAGCACGCAAATCGTATGGAAATGCGACCAAACTTAGACGTCGGAACGGGCTGAGTAATGGCAAGAGAGATAAGGACACCCAGCAAGAAGTAAAGAAAAACCAGAGGCGACGTGAACCCTGACCACGAAGATATCAGATCCAAGGGTCCGTTGGAATATTCCCGCCCAAACCGGTTCTCGGACGGATTCCTATCTATGCCCATCACAACCAGAGTGATGATGCTCATGGAACAAAGAATACCCACAAAAACGTAAATTAGGATTGCAAAAGTACCGGATTGGCCGTAGAGGTCGAAATAAGGCTTATAGTCGGACCACCAAGGGGTCTGTTGTTGTGAGTAGGTCGGTCGCGTGACCATCCCTTCTGCTGTTAAGGCCTCAGAGATCGATAATACTTCTTGGCCGGAGGGATCAAGATAGGTGTCTGTATCAAAGTCAGCCCTTCCCGTGGGTGTCCAAAGTCATCGTCAATACTCCTTACCAAACCAACTTTCCAACAAAGCAATAACCGGCGCAGCCAGAAGCAAAACCGCTATTACTTGCCCAAAGCTCCACTCAAGATCTTCGGAATCCAGGTCTGAATCTGTATCGATTTTCCACGGTTTGGACTTGTAAAGGCGCAATGACCCCCAAACAAAGCCAACATAGAGCCACCAGACCTAAACCATCAGCAATATTCCTGGAGCCTGATAGAGTAAGAGGACATACCTCAAAAGCTTTTGATCCTATCAGGTCTGCGAGAACGCGTAGCGTAAGGAACACAGCAAGTATCGGGCAACATATCAACCTCGTGACCAAAAACGCGCCAAGCGTGTCAGAGCTGTTGCGATCTAGTAGATGCTGGAGCCATTTCCTCGAACAAGAGCTAATCGTTCCACGTATGCGAAGGAGAGTATCTGTAGGTGCTGGATGCAGACGCCACAGTCGAGTTGTCATACCGACCAGCAGAACGATGGCCGAGAAGATTGCTCGTTGCTGTTTGATGTTGATAGCCCCGCTTCTTACTTCAATGTAGAGCTGCCATGTATCTGTCATAGGACATTGACTGAAGAAACAAGTCGCCTTCTCTTTGTGTGTTTTGTATTCTTCCTTGGTGCCTGTATATTCGGATTTACGATTCGCCTTGTAAAAGTCGCTAGATTGCCAGTCGCCAGCATACTGTGCCGAAGGTATAAGTGCAACACCGAGCAAGATAACGAGGATGATCATGCCGGGGATCCGCCATAGCAACGCTTTTGGGTTTTTGTGAAAATGAATGTGTAGGAAAGTGAGGCAACAGAGGTGGGTAATGCTCGAAAACCATGCCAGATCTATAACTCTGTCCCATAAGTAGACTGATATACCACCACAGAGCTGGGAGTATCCGCTAATGAGGATCGCAAGGCCTGTGATGAGCTGAAAGTCGCTCATGGTCAGCATACACTGCGTGAGTCAGCAACTACGGTGGACCAATTGAGCTTTGAGATCCAACCTGTGCGAGCGCTTTTTGCATACGATGCTTCTGTACTGCATACTTCGACGCAATCTTGGCTTCCTTTCTCAATCTCCAGTACAAGAACTAATCGTCGATGGGATTGTACAGAAAGAGCGGCTGATCAAGTGCCGAAGCTGAAGGTTGCGCGAAGGGATCCACGCCGGGAAGGTAGGCAAGAACGTAGTACATGACAACAATGCCTAGAGCTAGGCCTGCAGTAGCGGTATATGCAATACTGACCTGTCGGATGTCAACTGCGTACTTTTTGAGTAGTAGGTGGATCAGGATTCTGACTTACACCAATGCCGGTTATATCTGGATTAGACTTGAAATCCGTAGGATGAACGGAGCAGTCGATGGGGCATCTACCGTGGCCTAACATGGTGCCAGGTTTTGGACAGACAGTAGAGGAAGATTAGACGGAAACAGAAGCCGCAAGGCTGAATCGGATCGAATACAAAAACATTTATGGTGGATGCTGAGCCTTATGAACGGGGAGAGTTCCGCGGAGCGCAGGTGCAGGTTGCTTACTTTCCTTGGCATGCTGCAGCCTTCCTGCTATTTTCGTGTTATCGCTATCCACGTAAGCGCTGAGGTGCACACCCCAGGCTTCAGAGCCCACAGGTAGCCTTGTTGCTATAAGGTATACTCGCAGCCAACCATTGATACCTCTCAGCAGACCACAGCTGTGTAACATCGCATATGCATGCGGAGCTTACTTCCTGCCTCAACATAGCACAGCCCGGGCAACCTCTGTTTACTCTTCAAGGACTAAATGTGATGTGTTCGCCGTCGAACAGGTGGAACAAGGCCCATATCCGCTTCCGTGTCTTGTCGTCTTGGTGGATTGAAGCTTCGACTCGAACCCGCAGATTTGAAAACTTGGGTGCTGGAAGTGTGCACAGATGCAAAGGCTGAGAGAGGAACCATGTGTATATTGCTTGGGTCGGCACTGCCGATGCTCGCAGAAGAGCTGTGTTCAGCGGTGGGTGATTGAGGCGTTGAAGGTGAAGCTGCGGTTGGGGCTGCTGGCAGAGTTGTTGTGCTATCTGTGCTTTGTTGTCTTCGGAACTCCATCTCTCTTTCGATAAAAAACATTTGAAACGTAAATCGACGGAGTAAAAAGCAAAGTCGAAGCAACGCCCATGCAGTAGCCAGCGCGAAGAGTACCGGATAATCGACCCATGTTAAGGCAGTGAAAAGGGCCAACATGATCGTTGCTAAGCAAACAACAACAGAGAGAATGGCAACTCTATTTGCTGCTCTATCGTCAAGTACGTAAGCTTGGCGACTCGAGATCATGCCATCGACGTCTGCTATGATCTTCTGTCTATTTCTTAAAAACCGCGTTCTTAAGATAGCTGTTATGAGGCCAGATTGAGCTCTCGTGCCGAGACTAGAACCGACGGCAGTTCTCGGATTCTGAGTGGCTGGGGCTGTCATACTCGCGATCCGTGGAGGATTGCTGATCACAGGTGCTTGCGTTTCTTTCATCATAGTTCTTTGCTCTTTTGGGATGTTAGAGACGGTACTGATACAAGAAAAGTTACTGGACTTCTCACCATTAACGATCTGCACGACTGCCAGGATCGGCAGTGCAAGCAAGCCTATAGCAACCACCTGACCAAATCCAAGAGCTATGATGTCTTTGGACACTTCAATCTGTCCTTGCCAGACCGCACTCACAGTGGACGACGTTCCGTAGTTGAATTGGAACAGCCATATTGGGATCTCAGACAGATATGAGTCGGAGTATGATTCGAAAGTGAAGGTTGCGTGCACGGACAAGATGCCCGGAGACTGCTTTGGCCGACGGATATAGGTATCGTAAGTGTCGCGCGCAATGTGTACTAGATCAACCGAGTCTTGATATGCGAATCCGTATAGTCGACGGCATCGATGTGAGCAGACAGTGTCCAAGAGCCTTTCGGTGAGTTGGCGCCGGTTCCCATTTGGTCTGGAGCTGATGCCAATCATGCCCGTCATTGTTGATATGTGCCTGACAGCAAGGACCAATAAGACCAGAACGGAAAGAATATGCCCACCTGCATCACCCAAGTCTGCCGAGGAAAGAGGTTTCAAGAACACGCATTGAAGAACGCTGCCCGAATTGAGGTACGGCATATCCTTGTATGCAGGCCAATCAAGGGTCGAGAGATAGTTTCGTCGCCCATCATCGAACTTATATACCCATCGGTCGATGATATACAGGCTAGAAAAAAGACCGAAAAAGGCGATGGTGCACAGGATCCGAGCGTTCCTGACAAGCGTATATTTGGACAGGTGCTGCCGGAGTACATCTAAGGTCAATACGTGGCTAGTAACGGAAAAGTAGGCCAAGGAGACGACGATATGAAACTCATATAGAGAAATGTGGCAGCGGTTTGAAAGGGCCGCAATCATGATTGCGAGTCCGGTGATCAGTTGCTGGTCGCTTGTGGCATGGAGGAATTTTGCTACCGCATCGCTCCAGATTAGTCGCTTTTGCTTGACCTCCACTGTCGTAGGGGTGCGTGATCTAGATCCCCGTTTGAAGAGTCGGATGACCAAATGATCTGTTGTGTTATACAGTTCTGAAGGCAAGATCTCTGCGAAATATGCGCACAGGATCGTCAAGAGTACGGCAGTGGCGGTAAACCAAAAAGAGACAAGTACCTGATACTGTTAGAAAAGATGATACGATGTATGCGAGTGTCCCTACCCCAATACCTGCGATATCAGCATTGATCTCGAGTGTCGTCTCGCAGCCTTCTTCTGGGCGCCATGAATAACATTTGTCGCAATCAAGTGAGCTACCACAGTTTCCCATAGTGATGTTTCGAGTTCGAGATGGAGCAATCGTCGTCGAGTTCAGAGATTCATATCCTGTGGAACAGGCTGAACTTATGTCTATTGCTATTAGTGATACAAGGACGAGGCCCAATTGGGGGGCCTTGGGGGCCTTTCAGCCTCGAACTGCAAGGAACGTTGTCGTTGTTGGCGGCGGAGCTCAAAGGCGAACAGCGAATCGCGAAATGTGGCGTTCGTAGTTCAAGCAATCACATCCACGAGACGGCCGTTGCCTGCATGTGGTGGCTGCGACGTCTGATTTAGCCGCATGTTCAGCTGGAGACGGCGACCTTCGTGATCTGGCCATCGATGCGGCTGTTCTCAAAGGCATGCTTTCGTGTGCGTGGAAGGTGCGGATCTATGTTGTTCGAACCTGAGAACTGTCTGCAGGGTCAACACCGAGTGTCGTTGACAAGGCACGCGCTCTTGGGTCGGCCCGGTCCAGTCTGAAAAGCGCAGTAGCGGCTGTGCAACCGAAGCAATAGCAACCAGTATAAAACATCATAGCAAAGTGAGGGTATAACGTAACATTCAAGATCTTTCATTTATGGCTCAAAACGCCATTGTTGGTATCGTAATCTACTGCTCCTTCTCCAAATCCGCAATCTGCAACACCGCCTTTCCAAAGTTGTGACCCTTGAGCATACCCAAGAAGCCATCAACAGCATTGTCAATACCCTCAGTCACGCTGATCTTGGCCTTGAAGGTACCTTCGCTCAGCCACTTTTGCAGCTTCTCCTGATGATCCTTGGCGTGCTTGGGACCCATGTTCTCGTCGCTAACAATGAAACCGCGGATGGTGAGGCGCTTGGCAACGACCTGCATCAAGTTTTTGACGGGGTACGAGTCCTCCGGCTTGACGTTGTATTGGGAGATCATACCGCAGGCGACGATGCGGCCGAAGTTGTTCAAAGCGTTGATCGCGGCCTCGAGCTGCTCGCCGCCGACGTTCTCGTAGTAGATATCGATACCGTTGGGCGCGAGGCGGGCGAGCGCATCGGCGGGTTTCTCTGTCTTGTAGTTGAAACCGTCGTCGAAGCCGAGCTCGTTCTTGATGAACTCGAGTTTCTTGTCGTCGCCGACGGAGCCGATAACCTTCAGGCCCTCGTGCTTGGCTAGCTGGCCGACAAGCTGACCAACGGCACCAGACGCAGCGGAGATGAAGATTGTCTCGCCCTTCTTGGGCTGCCCGATTTCGTAGAAAGAGGACCATGCTGTCAGACCGGGCATGCCCAGAGGACCGAGGAAGTACTTGAGGTCGAGGTTGTAGGGGTTCTCGAGCTTGTGAACACTCTTGACGGTATCGGCGTCGAGGAGGGAGTATTCCTCAATAGGTGTGATACCCAGGGTGATCAGCACTTCACCTTCCTTGAAGTTCTTGTTGTTCGACTTGACGACCTTGAAGATGGAGCGGTTCGTAATGGGCTTGCCGAGCTCGAAGGGAGGGGAGTATGATTTCTTGCTGGGGTCTCGCATGCGGCCACGCTGGTAAGGGTCGAACGAGGCGTAGAAGTTCTTGACAATAAGACCGCCTTCGGGGATCTGCTGCTCGAGGTCGAAGTCGCGTGCCTCAACTGCAATGTCCTTGCCAGGCTGGGGCCAGCCCTCAGGCACCTGCTTGAAGATAACACCCTTGTTCTGAACCATTGTGTCTATATGCGAATGTGCTTTTGGGTATTAACTAAATAAAGGGGGGTATCTCGAGAAACTTTTGGTAGAAAAGCAATTGATGTGGTAAGTAGCAAGTACGTATGGAGGACATGAGCTACATATACTGACCACCACAGCCGATTAGAAATGCGATTTCACGAGGCTAGCCAAACCCGCATTGCATCATAATGAAGGGTCCAGCATCGCCATCGAGCTGCGGAGACAGGTACAAGCTGGGTAAAGCTGGATCGAGCCACGCCTTTCGCCGTTCTCTGCCGGAGAAGAACTGCTTTGTGGTGCGTTGCGGCATGTTTCGTCCGTTGTCTATCATCGAACGGCTGCCTCGGCCGCAACTCTGCGAAGCAATCTTGAGCGGAGCAAAGCTCAATGCAGAAACTTCTACGGTTTTATGGAAAGCTTTGGAGGCATGACGACGATATGCTGTCCGGAGGTGTACCGCTTCTAGTCAAGTGCCCGCAGTGATGCGTTTTAGACAGCCGAGGCAAGTGGGGGATCGTTACTAATGAGGGGTTTGAGCTCAAATTACGCATTTGCAGCGGAGTGTCAATTTGGCTATTAGAATGATGGTTGAACCGTTGCAGTTGAGTGTTTTGAAGTACCCAAAGTTGAAAAGAGTAAGCTTACGCTTGTCTCGGGGGTTAGTGTGGTGTTGATGATCGCCCACAAGAGTCGAGCAAATCAAGAACACGGTTGCTATGCGAGTCAGGTGTCAATGCTTTTGCTACGGCCGAGAAAGTTCTCGAAGGCTTCCGCATCCAGCTGTGCAATTCTATGCTCTATGAATGTGCAACTTTATGTGCCTCGATATCGGCTGATAGACTACAATACTTTTAAGCCATATTAGTGCACCCTGCAAGACTCAGGCTCCTAGTTCTCCTCCCGTGAGTCTACGAACATGTTGTCCATATCGTCGTCTAACTCCTCTTCAGGCTCCATGAGCTTCTCAATCAGCTTCAGTGTCGCGCGTATTGGTAGCCCAACGACATTGTCGTAGGATCCTTCAATGCGTTCAATCAGCACTGCACCACCGCTCTGTATTCCGTAACCGCCTGCCTTGTCGTTGCCGTCACGCGTTCGTACGTATGCGAGGATAAGCTCATCTGTGACTGCAGCTTGTTAGCTTTATGCACCTTCCTGAACCAGCGCCCAACGTACCTGAGGGGTCAAACTTGACCGTGGTCTCCTCAACATGTGTCTCGAGTCTGTAACCTGGGTCCATAGCGCTCTCCAATGGCTTCATGACCGCAACCGCCGTCATGACCTTGTGCTCGCCCTGGTCTCTCAGCATCTTTAGCATGGAGATGTGATGTTCAGCGCCCCTTGGCTTCTCTAATATCTTGCCATCGTGGCTGACAATGATCGTGTCTGCGCCAATGAACAGCGCAGGTTCGCCCTGGTCTGTGTTGTCGATCTCGCGTCGATATACGTCCTGCACTTTTGCAGTCGCGGTTTCGAGGACATAGTTTAGGGCGCCAAGATCGTGAGACAGATTTTCAGCGAACTGTGAAGGTATTATCTGCACGTTCTGCAAGCCAAGCTGGGCAAGAAGTTGCTTCCTTCTAGGGGATGCCGAGGCGAGAATGACGCGCTTTCGTCGCAATTCGTTTAATGCGGGGAGACTGAGCGGCGGCGGCGGTCCTCGAGGAGGTGGCGGCCCTCTTTTCGAATCTGAGGGTCCTGGTGATTTGCGGTCTGATAGAAGGGGTACTTTCGCCGCGTCATCGTAGGGTGGTGGGGGTTCTGATGGTGTTGACATGTTTACAGGAGCCGCTCTTTGATCACTGTAGCAGATGACGTGGTATGAAGTTTGCTTAGAAACGATATGCAATGAGCGGGTATTTCAGCTAGAGGTTGTTGTTGGGGTGTGGTATTGCGTCCTTCAACCATCCACAAAAGTTGGGACGACACAATGCCGCCCCGAGCTCCTGCAGGCCCTGACTCGCGTGACTTCTCCGATATCAGCAACGTGCATCTGCCCAGCAACTTTGGAATATTGGAAAGCTAAATTGTGGCAGTTACGACGGTAGTCTTTGATTAATCGGCACAGATGTTTCAGCATTGAAATTGCGTTGTAAGCAGGTTGATTGCTTTTCACCCCCCACCGCCACCGCCACCGCCATCACCGCCTCCACCTCCATCTCCCCCATAAGTATGGTGCCCATCATATCCGCTGAACCCATGATGTCCACCATGCCCACCCGTCTGGCCACGTGCAGCCATTGCTAGACCCGCATCTGCCAGATCCCCCAATGCACCTCCAATCCCGTTAGGATTCTGCATAGATTCTGCGGTCTTCTCCCTTGACAGTACTCTATGTGGAGCCTTCGCCTTGCTATCAAGATCGCTTCCTCTCCAATAGCTCAACTTTCCGAGATCATGCTCTCGCGCTGCCTCCTCGTTTCTTGCGAAACCTTTAGGGTCCTTGTTCCTCTGGCAGCGGAGTTCGTGCTTCTGCCAATCCTTGAGGACTTGCAAAGATGCAACTACAAGGGCGTGATCAACGTATGGAGATCGGATGGTTAGGGTTTCGTCAGGCAGACACGAGTCATTGGTGAAGCCGTCCCAGTATGTGTGGTCTGCAACGATATCGCCATACAACGGGTCGGGGTGGTTTGTGGCGACAAAGAGAGCATGGCGGACGATGTCGAAGCGGGTGTTCGAGCTGATAGGCATGTGGCTTACCCAAAGGTATGTTCTGCCGTCGTTGCCGCCGAAGCGCAGGGAATCGTAGTTCGAGACATGGACATAGGTCGTAAGGATATTCATTTTCCCGCCAGGGTTTAGAGCCTCCGTCTTGCGCACGCCACTATTGCGGTCCAGACGGAGCTCGTACGACCATACTGACTGACGTTTCTTTGATTTCGGCTCTGTATCGTTACAGAGCATCGACCACGAGAACCTTGGGTCGCGAAAGCTGCCACCCGTAGTCTTGAAGATAAACGTGTATGCCGCAGGTGACATGTTGGAGGCAGACTCTGACCGCCTGCGTGTGAACCAGGCGCACGTGTTTGGTATGTCTAGCCAATTGGTCTTGGAGGTGATGCTCGTCTGGGCGTGGTACCTCTTAACAACTGGACCAAGTCTCCATTGAGGTGGATATGGAACTTGACGGTGCTCCTCCAGGTACACTGCCAACGACGCTGAATCTGACGATGGCTCGACTATCTGCGGTATATTGCTAATTACCACTTCAGGCAAGTTGGTCATGGCTGCTAGTGGTATACGGTTTGGTATGACTTTGGCGGATTGGACTGTTTGGTTCGGATCTACCTCAGGCAGCAAGCTATATCGTGATTGCGATTGTGGTGGAGGGCCGAAGGATCCGGGACTCCAAGGTACCTCAGTAGATAGACTCTGCGAATGCGGTCGCATCGATTGCATGGACCGCTGCTGTACAAGAGCAGGACTGTGGTATGTGCTCGTGGGTATGCTTTGTGAATGCGGTCTCAAAGAATGCGAGGACCTCTGTTGTACGAGTGTGGGCGCCCATTGCGGACTTGGCAGCGCCATGCTGACAGGGCGCTGCGGCTGAATAACATTGCTATCGGATCTGCCCCTTGCCTCTTGAACCTCGAGTTTTTGCAGTTGTTTCGCAAGCTCCTCGTCTTCTATAACTTGCCGGTCTGGCGCTGATAGCTTACGTGCAAGCTGTTCATCCTGTGTCAGCTGCTTCTCTGAAGTGGACGTTCGAGGTGCCGACGGCAAAGGAGCTGGAAGTTCAGCAAGAATAGGCGCAGATCCTTCTATTCCGTAGAACGGCTGTATGTATTGTGGTATCGTCTGCACATAAGGTCCATAGGGCGAGCTTGGTTGCTGATAGTACCCCGAAGAACGATTATCTGGCTCTTGCGTTGTTGAGTGATAGTTCACCTGATTTCCCCAGCCTGACCACGGCTGTTGCGACATGACTTCCTCTCTTGAATAATTAATAGCGGGGACACGCGCTGTTCTGTGGACCGATACTCTGGAGTGAATGTGCAGCGAAGCAGGTTAGGGATGAATGTTCAGCTGATACAGCGGTTTTCTCTCAAGGTGGGCTGCTGCGATTCATTGTAACTCGAGGACGACACTATATATGATAGCACGATCGTGAGGGGTTGAGTTCGGAAGGTCGTGGGACGAAAGAGTGGGATGGCGAACGCGTTAGTGTGTTGACATGATCTATGCCTACGAACACAGCGTGTGGCTGTGGGCAGGCGGAGGTTCCAAGATGATGATCGAGAGGCTTTGATTGTGAGGCTGGACGCCTTACAGACGGCCTTGCCAGCGGCTGACGTCAACGGGCACGTCCAAGACCGACCGACGTTGTGTCTTCTGCGGACAATTATTGTGGCTTCAAACGTGCTATTGTTGTTGGTTCGCTTCTTGTTGAGGGGGCTGTCTCAGATCAGACGGCATGCGTCCACGACTAGCGCTGAGGAACCTTCATCCTTCTGCTTTGATTGCCGCGAATTTGAACGTGTCGTTCTTGTCTTTGCGAGCGCAAGCACGCCTTAAGTTCAATGGATAGGTCACAATCGAATTCATCGTGTTGCGTGCGGCTGTTCAAGGACCCGCGCCGGAGGTTAATACGAGAATGCTGACCAATCAAAACCTCCGCATTTCTGTATGAGAACGATGCAAGCCCCACACGCGCTGGGGCTCCAGACCTCTCACGAACCATCTCCAGATTTGACTCAGTAATTCTCCGTTGCGATGAGAACACTGCACACGCATCTTTGGTGTCGTTGACTTTGCTGATGCCGCCAAAACGAACCTGGTCCCAGGTCACTGAAAATGGCGGCCCTTTGCCAGCGGCCTCGCGTCCCCGACGGTCTGAACCGGGGCCGGAAGCGACTGCGCCGGCGATCTCGCGCAAGGTGAAAGCCTGCGCAGCATGTCGAAAACAGAAGGTCAGCAAATGATCTTTCCACTTGTGATAAGATGATTAATGCCAATCAGATCAAATGTATCATGGATGAGAATACTGGTCCGCCTTGCAAGCGTTGCGCTGAACGAAATCTATCATGCGTTCTGAACAAAAGCCTGCAGACGTTGATCGATGAACGCTCACAGTAAGCACTGTGACGAGACCTACACGCCGTCCTCTAACCATAGCAGGTGGAAACACGAGGTTGTCGGTGACCTTGGTCTGATGCATTCCTCCTTGCAACAAGTCCTCGCGAAGCTATCACTCCCTCCATTGCCTTCTCTCAAAGCCAATACTGCCGATGAGTCCGACCCTATTCAACAGTATGACGCTGCAGATCGAGAAGACGAAGCACCATCCTGCGATAATTCACCGAGACTTTCTCCCAAAGGAGATGCTCTGCCGCATGCACCCATTGAGTCCCTGTATCAGCTCACTCGTCTTCGAGCACTTCGATCAGATGATGCAGCCGAAGAGCGCAAGCCTATATCTGATATTGCGCCAAACTATCCTGTCAATGACTTCATTTCTCGAGGCATCGTCAATGTCGAAGATGCTGAGCGTCTGATTAGCTTCTTCCTCAATCGCATTGACCACTTCATGTACAGAATTGGGAGTGCTAAATACCGGGATCTCGACAGCCTGCGTCGCGGCTCTACCGTTCTTACTGTCACCATCTGCACCGTTGCAGCGCTGCATGACCCACAAAGCAACCATCTCTACAGAGCCTGCAGTAGAGAGTTTCGCCGTCTGATGTCAGCATCCATGTTCGATCGCCGAATCGATCGTGATCGCATGCGAGCACTGTGTGTAGCCTCGTATTGGCTGCACGACCTCTCTTGGACGATCAGTGGGTATGCCATTCGACGGGCCATGGAGATCAACTTGAGCAGTAGCTACCAGCGTGTGCTTGCAACTGGTGACGAAGACTCCATGGAATGCATCCGGTTGTGGTATGTGCTCTACATCTGCGACCGACATCTGTCGATCCTCTACGGTCGACCATCAATCGTCAAAGACGACACATCGATCACCGGTTGGGAAGCGCTTATGAGGACATCAGCATTTACCGAGGCTGACAAACGGCTTGTGAGCCAGATGGCTCTGTTGATTATCATGGGCAATGCTAGGGAACTCTTTGGGCCCGATAACGGAGAGCCGGTGCCGAAAGCCTTCGCGCCGCAGTTGACAAGTTTCAGCCGACAGATAGATCATTGGATGGGCTTTTGGTCTACAGAGCTTCTGAGTAAGACGACGCGGTAACAATTATGTGTAACAAGTCACCGTATTAACCTTGTACAGAGATTCATCAGTTCATCGGCGGCTTTCCCACTAAGGGCGTCATCATACATCACCACCTCGCAAAGCTCCATCTACACTCTCATGTCTTCCGAGGCCTTCGAGGTGCTCCTGTCCCTCCACACTTCCAGGAGAGTGCGGTCGCTGCTGTCACGGCGGCAACGGAAACGATCGAGATGGTGCTGACCGACTACGATATTCAAGAGGGACTTGTAGGCATCCCGCATTACATTCACTCGATGATCGCTTTCGCGTGCGCCTTCTTGTTGAACATTGCTTCGCAGTACAGCGGACAGTATATTACGGATACTGCTGTCTTCGACTTGACGACAAAAGCGGTGCAGCAATTCCGATCGACTGCTGTCGGCAAATGGCATCTTGTCCACTTGATGGCTGAAGGATTGGAAAAGATGATAGCTAAGAAGGGCGGCAGTCCAGCTGCGCGGATGCTACCAAGTCTTCCGCCTGATGCAAGTCAATCCGGAGTACCCAGTGGGTCGGAGCTGAATACGCCGCTTACTGGAGGCTCTTACGGTGATAATTTCTTCAGCGGCTTTGACGAAGCATATAATCTGGGAACATCTTCATTCCTGAACTTCGACACCGGCACGATTGATCTTGACTTTGCTGGCTTCAGCTTCTAGAACAAGGCACTGAGCTCCCGAGCCTTGCAATCGGCAATCTACGCCTGACACTCCAGCGTCTAGGCTTCATGTCATCTACTTTCAATCTTGTGCCGAGTGTAGAGCGAGAGGCGATGAGGTGCCGAAGGTTCCAAGAGAGGGGTACGATCGGCAGGAAGTCCGACCCCACAGTCCGGCAACCCCACGTCTGGTCCATTGCCCTCTGCTTTCTGCCAATGCATGCACAACCCAACTATTGTATCACAAACAGCATCAACAATGGCATCCTCGTCACATACACCAACACCCTTGCCGTTGAAGAAGACACTCGAGGAGTTACCAACTCTGTCTTCCTCGTCAACCGAGCTTCGGTCTCAAACGCGCAACGCGATCCAAGGAAGCTCGGAGATTCCTATATTGGTGGCACTGGACGATGACCCGACCGGCACGCAAACCTGTCACGACATACATGTGCTTACAACCTGGAGCGTTCCTGTCCTGACTGCAGAGTTCGAGAGTACAGCACCTGGCAGCGGATTCTTCATCCTGACTAATTCGCGTGCCCTGCATCCGCCTGCTGCGCGGGAGCTGACGATCGAGATATGTCAAAACCTGAAGGAAGCTGCCGCACAAGTAGGCAAGAGATTTGAAGTTGTACTACGGGGTGACTCAACTCTAAGAGGCCATTTTCCAGTCGAGCCCGAGGCTGTTGAGGAAGCATTGGGCGCAAGTGACGCGTGGATTCTTGCGCCTTTCTTTCTCCAGGGTGGACGCTTCACCATTGATGACATCCATTATGTTGCTGAAGGCGATGTGTTGGTTCCTGCGGCAGAGACGCCGTTCGCGAAGGATGCAACTTTCGGGTTCAAGAGCAGTCACATGGCTGATTGGGTCGTCGAGAAGAGCAAAGGGGGTATATCAAGGGATCGCGTGCGTGGACTTAGCCTGACCGACATTCGACAAGGCGGGCCTGACAAGATCAACGAAATCTTGCAGGGCGCATCGAAGGGAACAGTGTTCATTGTCAACGCCGCCGCAGAAGAAGACATGGATGTTGTCGTCCTCGGTATCCTTCAGGCTTCTGCCGCGGGCAAGAAATTTCTCTTCCGCTCTGCTGCAGCTTTCGTCTCGGCCCGCCTGGGAATATCTCCTATCCCACCCATCACTGCGAGAAAGCTCCAGCTGAGCACTGCCACTGGCGGCCTTATCATAGCCGGCTCGTACGTGCCGAAGACAACCACCCAGTTGAAAGCCCTTGTGGAGGTAGCCGGGGACAAGTTGACAACAGTGGAGCTGAACGTCAACAAGCTCCTAGAGAGCGAGGCTTCGCGCAGTCAAGAGCTCACCCACGCTCTGGAAATTGCCACAGGCGCGTTACAGCAGCCAAAGGACGTCTTGATCATGACATCAAGAGATCTGATCACCGGCGCAGATGAACGATCATCGCTAGACATTGGATCTGTGGTCGCAGCCGCGCTGGTCACGTTTCTGGAACAGTTGGAAGTCAAGCCAAGATATCTCATCGCGAAGGGCGGAATCACCAGCAGTGACATGGCGACGAAGGGATTGAAAATGAAGAAGGCCACAGTAGTGGGACAGGCTGCGCCTGGGGTGCCTCTCTGGCGATGCGATGAGCCTACGAGCAAATGGCCTGGCCTGCCTTATGTTGTGTTCCCTGGTAACGTCGGCGGAGACTACACGCTTGCAGAAGTTGCGGAGAAGTGGAGGCCGATGATACCGGTCAATCGGTGCTAGTGTGTTGAGCCTCGGAAACTTATCAAAGCATTGCATAGTTCGACACATTGAGGACTTCGATGTGGGACCTTTCTTGAAATCCGTTCCGAATAAGTCATTGTACTCTGAGTCTCGATCTGACGTTTTCAGTAACTTCTTGCGGTCGACGTAGCGCTATCTTGTGGAGTCAGGCCGGGTTCCGGGATTCCATCTCATGTCGAATTTCGGTCACCAACGACCATAAAACGTGGTCACAGAAAGGCAGCGGGATTCAAAACACAGCAACCACAGTCAATTCCGAAGTTGTTTCGAATATTTTTAAATCCATACAATGGCAGACATGATCTCACTTATATCACTCTCTCCACGAGAAGCTGTTGCTGACGCCCTCCACCGCTGCGTTCTCGGTCTCGACAGCGACGACCGTGATCTCTTCGAATCCGCATGTCTGACGAATGAGAGTATGATATTCATTGGCGGCGGATTTACCCTCGAGGGCTGGACCGCTATCAACGAAATCTTCGAAAGGGTATTCACCTTAATCACCACGCACGTTGTTAGCAACATACGGGTGCAGCTGAAGGACGGCCAGGACACGGCATTCTTGACCGCACACGCCATCTCCTACCATGTTCGACCGGATGATGCGCTCAAGCAGGAGGATACTTCGTACACAGCAGGAAGTTTGTATTCCATCAATCTTGTCAGGGATGGGAATGATGCACTGTGGAAGATTAAAAGGTGGGAGGTCAAGGTTCTGTGGACTACGGGTGACAAGGCGGTTCTCCATGAATGAAACAAGCAATGCGATTGATCGATCATTCAACATCGGGTTGGCTGTCGCGCATGATGTCTTGAATTCCGACCTGTATCTCCAGCATATCCTTGTTATTGCGCTTTCAGGCAACCATGACCCAAGCTTAGGCAACTACGCACGGTCCACCTAAACACTACCATCACCACGTCTATAGTAAAGGATGCTTCTACACCATACATCAACAACTTCAAACTAATTCAACCCGAAATTACATACACTTCTCCGTCTTGCGTCATGGCCAGAACCAAGCAGTCACCGCGTGATCAACCCTTGCTCAACTACAGCGACGCTACTCCTACCAGGACACTGAGGACAAGACAGATAACAATACCGCAAGTCAGTAACATCAAGACGGAAGCATCTTCTCAGACTGATGGCGTATAGAAGCCAAAGTACACCTGCAGTTGTGGTAGTGATGTCGCCGGCGGCCAGAGCTCACAGTGCCGTCTGAACCGTTGCATTGAGCCTCTCGCCTGGAACATCGAGCCTGACTCTGTTGTAGCACAAACGGAAAGTCCGTTGTTTACAACCATCCCGACAGAGCTACGGAATCTCATCTTCGAGTACGCGCTCACTAACAGCAGATCCGAACAACCTGGTCAAGCCGAGTCAAGCATGGCCTCCATGCCGCGCCGTCCACGACAGCCGGAGCGGGGCCAGCAACGGGATATTGCAAGAAACCTTCTATTGGCATGCCGCGCTGTGTATCTGGAAACGTATCTGCTCCCAATCACCCTCAATCCAGTTCAATTCCTACACTTCAATGCGCACTCCGGGTTCAAGCCACGGGGCATGCTTCCATGGCAGTTCGCAAACATCCAGGCACTAGACATTACAGTCCAACAGACAGCAATCGAAGGCGATTGTCTAGCCAACTTTATATACGGGCCCAACGGCTGCCAGCCCACAGCACGGCACAAGGGTGTGTATGTCGCACCGTACATGGGCCTGAGAAACAGCACAGGAGTTAGCGGCCGAGACTGCGAGTTCAGCCTCTTACCAGCGAAAACTAATGCTCCGAGGATCCGGCTCACAGATGCACTTGCCCAGATGGATCTTTACGAAGGCTTCGAAATGCCGCTATCTGAAATGCGTCTGCACCGTGCAAAATTACTCATCCACTTGACCCTGCGCATCCCAGCACGGAACTGGTGGACATGGACCGCCGACCCAACCAGCACGAATGCCACACATCACCATCTTGGGCTCGATCCAGCTGTCGGCGACGGTAGCGTGGATCTAAATTCACGCCCAACATGTACAAAGATGCAAGAGTTAGCCCAGCAGCGACGCAATGGACATGATCCCCCGCCTCCGTCGCGTCTGCAGAGGCTGAATCAAGACAAAGGTTGGGCACATGTTATCAGCAAACTCCCCGACATCAAGACGCTCGAGCTTGTTCTTGAGACATTCAGCGAGAAGAAAGCGCAGTTGGACGCTGTGGTCGGGTGTGCGCAGACCTGGCGCTTCCCCATCTTGAACTCCCAACATGAGCTAGCTTGGGACGGCAGAATCGAAGAATCGACTTGGAGTACGCCGGTTGTCGAAGATTCGCAACTCCAGGAGATATCTCGAAATGTCAATCCAGCGCGGCAGGTGAGAGATTTCCAGCAAGGATACTGGTATGCGCGCAGCTCGAAGTTCGAGGTCAGGGTTGTGCGGTTCAGCAGGAGACAGGTGGTGAGAGATGCTGGAAGAGGAGCGTGAGGTTCATAGGGCTCAAAAGAGGGCGAGAGGTGTTGTGCAAGAGAACCTTGAAGAATGTGTGCTGGATACCTTACGTTCTGTAGTTTATGGTCTGACTGCCCACCACTTACGCTGTTCAGAAGTTGCAACGCTAGATGGTTGCGTGTCTGGCCCAACAGGTTGGATGCACTTCCTTCACCTTCCCATGGCATAAAGTCCCTCGAACTTCTCACGTGTTCGAACTTCCCTCGATGCTGTGGAGTCCTGGTTTGTAGACGCAGGAACGGCACGGACATGGCCGAGCACGGCGCAGCTATGGTGTCATAACGCGGGGAGCTAGGCTTCAAAGCGCCGTCTTGGGCGGCAGACGCGCGGGGCGAAATTTGACGCGAGGCCTGGTGGGAAGGTGCAGCCATACAGCACGCGACATGGCGCTGACTACTCATCCTATTGCACCTCGCTCCGCTCGGTGTATGCAAGTGACAGGAGAAGGGAAGCTTCTAGAGTGAAGGTGGGTGTTTCGCCTTTCTGTATTTGGGACCGTATCCGAACCCATGGATGTTGGTGTTGGGTGCATTGTGCATTGCACCTCGGAAGGACTTGGGCTGTGCAGGGACCCGGCGGGCGACGTCGTCTCGTGCCGGCCGCATCTTTGCTCCCCAAACTCTCACCATCCACGCAAACGATATCTTCGGAGGAAGTTGGAGTTGTGTTGCTGAGGAAAGGACTGGAAGTTGAAAAGTACGTCAGCCATATTACACAGTTCGAGTGTTCGATGCGACGACGCGCAACGGGTGGTTCCACTCGGCGCATGCTCCTCCGCCTTGCCGTACCCCTCGATGGCCTCGAAAAAACTTCGACTGACAACCGCGCGCAGGTGAAGGATTCGAGGAAGTAAAACGAAGCAGGTACGCGCGACCACTGCCAGCATAAGCACCACTGCACTCTCCCGACACGCGGACGGCGCAATCTTTAGGCGCGGCCACAGCATCCTCGAGACCACCCCTCCTTCGCGCGCTCCCCCCCCTTTTTGCGACCGCGCGACCCTCGACCGCATATACTTACGCCTGCCCAGAACCATCGAAAGAGCCGACAGCATGTCTTCCCTCTCTCGTCGTGCGTGCTTCAAGTGCGGAAATGTTGGACACTATGCCGGTAAGACAGCCAGGCGCATGGACTGAGGTATGCGCCGCCGTGGGACAATGCTGGGAGCCGTTGCCACGACATGGCGCTTTCTGCAGCAGTTCCTGCGTCGCGTAACCTCTGGCTATGTGGAACGATGATGTCACGGATGTGCGACTGACACGGGCCGCAGAGGTGTGCTCTTCGTCGGAGAGGCTCTGCTACAACTGTAAGACCGGACTCGCGTGCTTGGATTCAGACTGTATCGCATACTGACAACGCACAGGCAAGCAGCCCGGCCACGAGTCCAACGGGTGCCCCCACCCCCGCACCACGGAGAGTACGTCATACATCGTGTCCTCAGCCTCCACCTCACTGACCCCTCGCCAGCCAAGCAGTGCTACCACTGCCAGGGTCTCGGCCACGTCCAGGCCGACTGCCCTACGCTGCGCCTTAGCGGAGCCGGCACCAGCGGACGCTGCTACAGCTGTGGTCTGAACGGCCACCTTGCCCGCAACTGCCCCAACCCCGGAATGGGACGTGGAGCAGGCGGCCCTCCTCGAGGCGGCTACGGAGGCTTCCGCGGCGGCTTCGCTGCCGGCCGTCCCGCGACGTGCTACAAGTGCGGCGGCCCGAACCACTTCGCGCGCGACTGCCAGGCGCAGGCCATGAAGTGCTACGCCTGCGGCAAGCTGGGCCACATTTCGCGTGATTGCACTGCGCCCAACGGTGGACCTCTCAACACTGCGGGCAAGACGTGTTACCGCTGTGGCGAGACGGGACATATCTCTCGTGACTGCACGCAGACCGAGGTGAACGGCGACGGCGTGAATGGCGGCGCTCCTGTCCCGCCTGCTGCTGCTGCTGCTGCTGCTGCTGCTCCTGCTCCTGCCCCTGCTGCGCCTGCTCAACCTGTCGCTCCCACCACTGCTGTTGCGTAAGAAATTACGACATGATAGCACGATAAAACTATACAATGTACTATTGATCTGCACAACACTGTTCGCTTCGCACACCCTGAGTCCTCTTGTCTATGTAACACTATCATTCCTGGTCGACTTCTATCAGCTGGCTGTGGGATCTTTCTTCACCCATGACCTATCTATATGGCCCTGCTTCACTTGCACGGGACTTTGAAATTACCTCTCAGAGATGCTCGTGGGCCCAAACGAAGAGAAAGGCGGGGGAGCAAAGACCTAGTTCTTCATAAACCCATAGATATATTTGAAGGTTTGGAAACCCGGGTCGGCTCGCAACTATTTGTTATAGGGCCACTATGAACAGTATGTGGTGAGATTTCTTCATGAACGACTGCTATAGCCTTCCGCCAGCAAGATCGCGAGATGATTTGCGAATATGGTTCCCCAAAAGAATCATCCAATCAGAGAGTTCTTAGTCTGTCTCTTTAGCAAGCTTTCAGACCGCCCTCGCGGCTCCACACGGGACGAACATTCAGAGATACAATTCTTATACTCACAGCCTTGAGCCGTTCACTCCATCCACACCTCCTGCCTTCCCCCGTCCCTCCAGCAACTTCACCGGCACATCAACAACCACATCCCTCAACCAATCACCCATCCCCTTCGCAAACGAATCCAACCTACTACTCCCACTCACCCCTCTCCCCAGCACCCCATACACCACAAAATGCACCGCCATAATCTCCGCAAACTCCACGCGCTCGACATAAAACTCCTCACTCCAGCTCTCGCCAAACATGTCCTTCAACTTCGCAATCGTGAGATACGTGCGCAGCCAGTCCCAGCACTCTTTATATAGTGGTGATGACGCGGGATACGAAGAAGGCAAGTCCGTGGGTATGAAGAAGCCGATATTCGCGTTCCCCCCTTTGTCGCCGCTGCGCGCGAGTACGATGTCGCCGAGCCGTGTGCGCGCTGTCTTGCCGAGCGATGAGAGCGTGATGGG
Source organism: Nothophoma quercina (assembly GCA_021642125.1). NCBI lineage: Eukaryota > Fungi > Ascomycota > Dothideomycetes > Pleosporales > Didymellaceae > Nothophoma > Nothophoma quercina. Next base: position 634,381 of record JAKIXB010000020.1, read on the forward strand.
GTTATGCGTCTCGTATGTTTCGCGCTTGCGCAGGGCTTCGAAGCGCGGTGGCGCGGTGGTGGGTATCGTGTGGATTTGCGCGGGTGGAGTAGTACCGCTTGACTTGGGGGAGAGGACGTTGATGGATGTGTGTAGCGCGGACTGCGGGTATGTCGCGGGGTAGTAGGATATGTATGGCCTTGGGATCGCGGTGCGGTGGTCCGATGTGCTGTGGAAGCCGGAGTAGTGCTGCATTGCGAACTCTCCCAACAAACTGGCTAGACCGAGGTTGATGTTTGGATCGCTTGTCTCGGCGAAGATGCGCAGGTATGTGGTTGATCTCAGTTGGCTGGTTGGATTTGGTTCGGGGATGCCGATGCGTTGGAACTCGAGGACGTCGAATTTGTCGAGCATGTCGAGCCGTTTGAGTCCGAATTTGAGCATGCGCTCGTACAGGTCGAATTTCTCGGCTGTTCCGTACCCGGTTGCGTTGACGACGATTTCGCTCTGGTAGCCTGCGCGGTAGAAGACTGCCAGCTTGGTGGTCGGTGGTGGTGGTGCGCCTTTGATGCCCCAGACGCGTACTCGGTTCTTGCCTTCTGCTTGGACTTGGACATTGTCAAGTATGGCTTTGACGTCGCTGTTCAGGTATATGTTGCCCTGCAACTCATACAGGAACTGACACTTCACAGTGTCTGCAGTCACGAAGCCCTTTTTCGCATTATGTTTTGTAATGACGCAGGTTCCATCTTTCTCGATCTCAGCAATGCCGAAGGTGATGTCGAACAGATCTTCAAGCGGATACTCGTAGAAGCCCGCAAAGTTCGACCCCGTTACGTAGCCACTGCACTCGATCAGATGACCGGCAATGAGCGCGCCGGCGAGCTCATCGTAGTCTGTGTCTGCCCAATCATACCAGTACCACGCTGCACCGATGACCTGGATTTGTCAGGATGACCTCTCATGGTTCGATGGGAGACTTACAGGGCTAGCGTCTGCGACTCGTCCTGCAATTATGATATCCGCGCCCTGCTCGAGGCCCTTGACGATCTCACGGGCACCCAGGTACGCGTTCGCGCTTACAATGGGTTTATCGTTCTTCTCTAAGAGATCGAGCGTGTGCTCCGCTACTTTGACTTCACTATTATCCGAGTCCAGATGTGGCGGCAACCCTTTCTCGCGAACATCCTTCATCTCCTCGATCAAATTGTCACCCAGCACAAAAGCGACCTTCAGATCTAAGCCTTTGCTCGTAACCTGTCCGTAAATCAACGACCACCTCCAAAACTTCACTATCAGACTCACCAATTCCTGCACTTTCTCCGCTAATCCCCGCGGATTATGCGCCCCGCCATTAATAACAACTTTGATCCGCTTTTCCGCCAGGAGATCGATGGTCTGCTCGATCCCATCCCAAGCCGTTTGCTCCCAGCCCGGATGCGTGCCCGCAGCATGTGCCTGCGCGTTTTCTGCGATGTTGACTTCGGCCAGATAGTCGCCTGTGATGAAGTCCACGTCTCCGAACTCAGCTTGGTAGCGCATGTGGTAACCGGGATCGGCTTTGTAGCCGGAGCAGTTTGCTACTCGGACGGGGCGGGTGCCCCGTTGAGAGGTCCATCGTGTGGTGTAGTCTGGGGCGGACATGTTTGCTCGCCCTTGAGTGAGGTATTGTGTAGATGGATAGGGACGGGAATTGCTTCCTTTCAGTATAAGCTGTACAGATCAAGTTCGGGCTTCGTCTTGGACCAAATGACTTGATTTCAACAATTGGAAATAAGATGGATATATCTTTACGGCTCTTACTGCCTCGCAGAAACAAAGTCCGCGAGGTCGTTCCCGCTGTGCGGGGAGGTGAATAGTCGTGATTGGTCGAGCGCCTGAGTCGCGCATCACGACTCGACCGAGGGCCGAAAGCAGTAAGAAGCATCGACGTCGACACCAAACGACATTCACGGGGTGATATCTCACGTGGTCTCCGGGTGCCTAAGTGTATCCGTGATAGTGGATGCAATAGCGGGGACAATCAGGATGCAAACTTAAAGCCGGCAAGGTCTGACCTCTTCGTCCCACCTTGACGTCTTGAGGATCACAGACACCATGGCGACCAACGGAGTGGACGGCCACACAAATGGCACCAATGGCGTGCAAAAGAGCTTGGACACGTACTCGATCCCTTCGGAAACCCAAAAGGTTTTTGAAAATGGCATTCTCAACAACCCACTCATCGCTTCCACGCTACCGAAAGGCATCCCAGAAGCGGCAGCCAAAGTCCGCTTCGAAGGCACCGACAAGCCCAGCATCCCCATCAACTGGCGCTTTGCAGAGAGTATCTCGGCCCTGAAGGGTCTCGAGGCTGCTATGATCAATGTGCTGCTGCAGAGAAAGTATGGCGTCGAAGCGCAAGAAGCTGTGATCAACACGTGAGCATCGTCCGCACCCTCCATCTCTGCTGTTTCTAACGATGATCCAGCGATCATGCACAACTGTTCTTCATGTCCGTCCTGCTCAACACGATTGACCCCGACGGCGAAGCAATAGGTTTTGCGTCCCAGAACAAGTCCGGCTATGACAAATATTTCAAGAACACGGATCTGCACAACCAGACGAGTTCCTTGTATCGCGCGTCAGCAACGAACATCTACCGCTGTGCTGATGGGAGGTATTTCCACCTGCACGGCAGCATGAATCCGGAGCCCACGCAAGATAGCCTCGGGCTCCCGCATGAACAGAACGCTGACACACCAGAAGACAGCTGGAAACCGTATGTGGAGATGGTCGGCGCTATTGAGAGCGGCGAGATGCAGAGGCTCGCTAGCGACGTGTACAAGCAGGCTGGCACGATATGCTGGACGACAGAAGAGTTCAGGGCCAGTGAGCATGGGAAGGCGAATGCGCATGTTGGACTCTACGAGATTCACAGCGTTGAGAACGAGAAACAGGGCCCGTGCTGGTGGCCTGATGTACCGCAGACAAGCGCAAAGAGACCGCTCGCGGGATTGAAGATCGTGGATCTAACGCGCGTCATTGCTGCGCCGGCTGTGACGAGGGGGTTGGCAGAGCTGGGCGCGAGCGTGATGAGGGTTACTGCAGAGCATATCACGGACATGAGCGCTTTGCATGTTGACCTAAGTTGGGGAAAGTGGAACACACATCTAGACTTCAGGAAAGAGGAGGACCGTGAGAAGTTGCGCGCGCTGGTGCGAGATGCAGATGTTGTCGTGCAAGGGTATCGGCCGGGGGTGCTTGACAAGTATGGGTTCAGTCCTGAAGGGCTACTGGAGCTGACGAAGGACCGCGAGCGCGGTTTGATCGTTGTGAGGGAGAATTGTTATGGGTGGAATGGGCCGTGGAGCTATCGAAGTGGGTGGCAGCAGATCTCGGATGCGTGTTGCGGTGTATCGATGGAGTTTGGGCGTGCAATGGGGAACGATGAGCCGGTTACGCCAGTGTTCCCGAACTCGGATTTCTGCACTGGCACGTCAGGCGTTATTGCGGTGCTGAACGCGATTCTAAGGCGCGGTGCGGAGGGCGGGAGTTACAAAGTCGATGTGAGTAACTTCCTGAATGGCTAAACGTGACTTACTAATGTGCTCAGGTCGCTCTGAACTACTACTCCCAATGGCTCGTCAACAGCGTTGGTGTGTACCCTCGAGACGTCTGGGAAGATGTCTGGAAGCGCAATGGCAAGCAGGTCTTCCGCCACTACCACAATATGGGCTACACGCTTCCTCGCTTCCTGCAGATGTTGAAGGCAAACGCAGGCGACATTGTCTTGAACCCCAAATTCTTCGAGAAGCGGCATTCTGGAGCAATTGGCAAAGACGTGCTTTGTCCAAAGCCGATCATTCAGTATCCAGGTGGAAAGGTGGAGCTGAAGTACAACGTCGGAACGCGAGGCAACGGAGTGGATCAGCCAAGATGGCCGGAGAATTTGATGACTGAAGTGGTCGCGTGAGTGAGTTGGGAGAGTCAATTCGTATACGATGCGTCTTTCAAAAATGCACATGCAGAGACCCTGAGCATTTTGCAGCAGGCTCCTTCCCTGCCGTCACTGTTCATGATCAGACGCCCTAATCTACTTTTCTTTCCCGTTTTTCCAACCATTGATCTTTCTTACGCAGTTTTGCGAACCGCTTTGCTTCTTTCTTGCCATGCTTCTTCTAAAAGCCTCTCATCCTAGGATGATTTAGTGTGATGCTCTTTGTTGGCAAAAGTGACGAGCAATGACGTGAAACTGCTCCTTTCTGTACTCTTAGGAGAATGTACCTATAGGCATGTTAGTAGATCTTACACGTCATGAGACGAATACTGTCGTGGTTGAGGAAGCGATGGAGACCTGAAGTTGAAGGGTCCCACGAGGCCGCCAAGCCGGATGACGTCGATGTGTGTAAGAACCTCCAACCGCAGCACAGCCACAAATCGATCATCATCTGCTGCTGCACTGGCTTTTCGCCTCCATATTACACAAACAATCAGTGTTAACTCAGCGGGGCTATTTGCCTCTTACTGAGGAGCTTGCCCTTCGCCGCTACCCTGTGTGGTCTCACCTCCACGCCATCAGTATAAAACCAACCCATTTCCTGGAGGATTTTGCAACAAGGTTGAATTTTCGTCTGTGGAGATATTGCAACCATGTTCAAGAAGTTGAAGGAGAAAGTTAAGGGTGAAGATCATGGATCTGAAGGCCATCACACCGGAGGACCATCGCAACAGCAACTGCATCCCAATAATCCCTACTACTCTTCCACTCAGCAGCAGCCTCATGCTACACCTACGGAGAAGTATCAAGCTCCACCTGGCCCGCCACCGACCCACGCATCTTCGAAGTCAGAATACCAGGCTCCTACAGGACCGCCGCCAGGAAAGTCGGACTACGCACCACCATCAGGCCCGCCACCGTCGCACTACTCGCAACAGCCACCTCCATATGAAGCTCCAGTTCAACACAACTGGCAAGTGATCCCAGATACTGCACTCCTACCTCCACCACCCTCAATCGGCTACGAAAGCTCACCAACTGCAAATTCAACCATGGAAGAAGGCGATCGAGCTTACAATTGGTGCCGCGCGAATCCTCTATGGCCACCATACAACATCGCACCCTCTACCCACACTGCAATTCAGAACGCGCAACTCGCACTCCTGCGGGCGCCAACCTTTGTCGGCGACATCTTACCACAGCCCCAAGCCGGGCATTGGAAGGTTCATACACACGTCAACTGCCGCGATTCCAGCATCTTGACGAACCTGCCAATGTACTCTGCTCTGGTGGATACTCCTCTGCGTACCCAGCAGCCCAAGACTATCTACTTCGAACTCCGAGTGACCGGCATTGGCCGTGGTGGATACTCGCTCGAGGAAGCAGACGCAGGCATTGCAGTCGGCTTTATCGCACCGCCTTATCCCACTTTCCGGCTTCCAGGCTGGCAACGTGGAAGTCTGGGTGTACACGGCGATGACGGTAGGAAGTACGTGAATGATACGTGGGGCGGCGTCGACTTCACGACTGCGTTTGCTCCGGGTGACACAGTGGGTATTGGCATGACATTCACGGTTCCGAGGAATCCACCTAGCTATGAGGCAGGTCAGCAGGGGAAATTGATGGATGTCGAGGTCTTCTTCACGAGGAATGGAAAGAAGGAAGGTGGGTGGGACGGCAATGAAGAGCTAGATGCAAGGAGCGAGGGCGGCACGATGGGAGTGCGGGGTGATTTCGATTTGTTCCCGGCAATTGGAGTATTTGGTGGTGTTAGTTTTGAGGTTTTCTTCCATCCCTCTCAGTGGCTTTACCGGCCAATATAATTAACGGCTATACGAGTTCTGGAGAGTCTCAGTACACCAAAAATGTTATACTAGAAGCTGTGACGCAATGCAGTACTACAAACCACAATTAGGCGACTCTCTTCTGTCACACAGCGTTCTCTGCTCTTGTACTAATTTCTTAATCACTGCTCTCTCCGTTGTTATGTCCATCTCTCTTCCTCTTGCCTAGGAGATCCCCGGCTGGCGAAGGAGGCGGCTCCGTCAATCCGGATATTGGAAACGTGTACTTCCCCATAGGCTTCCCCTCTGTGACCCAAACACCGTTGACCCACCCGCAGCTTCGCAATACCGCATTGTCAGCCTGATCGGGATCCCATCTGTTCATGTATGCAAACGGTTCGTGGCGATTTGGAAGGACTTCTAGACTTGCCAATTGTTCCATGCCACGAATGCGAGTGCTTCGAACGCCGTTGTCCCAGCTTGTGAACACCCGGCCACGCCCAATGCCACCACCGCATTGCTTGGTTAAGCTCTCACTCACCCAGTTTTCGTTGTGTAGCGGAGCAATGAAGATAGCTGACGGAGGTGTAGTCTGAGTTTCTCCTTCAAGACGGGCTAAGCGCACCTCGCGCTCATCCCAGATGGCTTGAACCAAGCCAGCCATCATATCAAGAACGTAGGGTGTGGAAGGGCTTGCTTCTTGCTCGGGCGGCGCGGTAGCATCCAGGTCTAGATGCCTGTCAAGGAGCCTTGCCAAAGCACAGTCCAAACCGTACGCTGTTCGCAGTCTCGAGATGACTATACTAATGACCTCGGTAGAAAATTCAGTGAATTTTCTACCTCTTGCATTGCGTCTCGCTTCCGGGTCTTTGATCAGGTCGTACAACTCAGCTCGATCAAGCTTGCTAAGCTTGAGAGGATTTGGCTTGCTCCGTTCAGGGTAGGGCCAGCGTTTGGGTAGCAAAACGAAGAGATGGCCTTGTACTTCCACACCGCGGTTGTTGATTCGTAGAGTAGAACCTTTGAAGCGGCAGTGATCGATCCAGGACTGTTGATACCTAAGCATAGGTGTATTAAATTTATATTGTTTCTCGTCCAAATAGCTGCGCACTGTGTGGTTCATGATGCCTTCCATACCATAATCCATGTTGTGATTGAGTATCTCGCCGTTAAGAAGCACAAGAGCTAGGAGTATGGCAGAAAGGCTGTAGTCTTCAGACTTTACGAGAACAGACGTCGGACTCGTATCGAGACGTGTCGCAAATCTCGCTGCGTTAGCCATAATTGCAACTCTATCCTCCATCTTGAGCAAGTCGCGGTGGCAGATGTCTTCTAAAATGCTGGAGGATGTACTTGGGTACACAGACTCATTGGAGTAATTGACTCTGGCATTCCGCCTAAAGATACTGAAGTGATCAGCATCGGTCCAAAGGCGCACTCGATGTCTGTTGCGGTAGAAGGGGGCTGTCTTGTATCGTTCACGGTTCCAGATGTTATATTGCTTTGCTTTCGCCAGAATTTCGGTATTGGGCCATCGAAATTCGCTGTCTATGTTGGCCAAACAGAACATCGTGACCGTTTTACGGAATGCGGACACTTTCATCTGGAGATTGCCCGGGATCTTGCCAAAGTCGTAAAGTAAATCCGTTGTAGTCACATCGTTGGAATGTGGTATAAGCAGAGTCATTCTACCGGATGCTAGATGATCTTCTTGGAATATCCAGCCTCGTGACCAACGCGAGTCGCTCAGAATACGAAGAATGAGTGTCTGCAGCTCCAGATATGCGGTACCGGGTTTGAACTTCGGGGTCTCTGTGTCCGCAAAGTCGACGAAGACATGCCCAGACAGCAGTTCTGCCAGAAGAGTGACTTCCTTCTGATAGATAAGCCCGGTCGTAAGAAGCCCGACCGCAAGGTTGCTGTTACCGTACACGGCATCCATGATCTGAACCCCTAATTCCTTGTCTTTATCGCCGTCTCCAGGCCCCTGATAGATGCACTCTATATCCACCCAGAGTTTGTCGATCTTCTTCTCTTGTGCGAACAATATCGCCCTCTCCAGGTAGTCGCTGGGGAACTTGCTCTTATGGGGCTCTCTTCCAGGTCTCTGGATCTTATAATCGAAATTCCTTCGAACGTCGCATCCAAAGGGGGCCAGGTCGTTGCCGCCCGTCCATCGCCACGACACTGCCACATATTGACTGCCATCGTCCTGTTGTTGCTCTGTCAAGGGAAGAACAAGCAGAGGTGAGCGTTCGTAGTTAGATCCGGCGTTCGACAACGGAGGCACATCCGAAATATCGATAAAACGCAATTGCTCTGCCCATTTCTCGGATGCTTCCCGTTTTGCCTTATGATGCTGAATGTCGATCAGCTGTTTCAGGAGAGCCGACCGATCATTGTCGAAAATCTCTCCGAAAGTGAGATTGAGATCGTACTTCATCAACTACAAGAGCACAACGATTTATAGGTGTCTAGAGAATGGCTGTTGCCAAATATGGAGTCGAAGAATTCAATGACGAGGATGTTGGACGCGTTTTGCGGAGCCGGAAGGAGCGCGGACTGGCGCGTCCTCAACTCTGATTCACGTGCTATGATATCCTAGGAACTCACCATCACCTACATTTCCATATCCGCTATATGGACCTTCGCAAAGTCTGCCACTTTGGAATGGTTTGATAGGACATTCCCTAAGCAATAACGGCCGCGCGACTTACCTGTCTTGGAATCAGCGATGTAAAAGGATGCACACGTGCCTTGCATCCTGCCTCGGCACGATTTTAGCGCCAAAATGCGCCGTATTCACATGCGCCAACCCCGGATTCGATCTACATCATCACTGTCACAAGCCCCCGAGCTATCTAGCTGTTCATATACCCCGGATCCCTCTAGCTCCAGTCTCCTCTTCCCTAGACTTCAAACTACATAACATCGCGACATTCCCTTACACGAGACCACCCGATCCGTAGTACTTAACATCACCAACATGCCTCTCGCACTTGGTGAGTATAATCGTCCAGTGCGCACTCGATCACATAACATGGGCTATTGCACAAAGTGTTATACAACACGAGTTCCGCCGTGATTAACAGCAACAGTCGCGCACACAGCGGCTATGTCTGCAAGCACCATCTACACCCACCCAGCTCCAACGCGCCATTCACAAGACTTCAAACATACAGCCGACCCTGTCTAACAACCTTCCAGACGACTTTCCTTCCTCCGCCGCCTTCGACGCAATCCAAGCCTCACTGTCCGCATCCCCCGCCGACCGCAAAGCAGCCATCAAGTCTGGCAACGGCATCTTCGCCTTCACACTCAAGAACGCTGGCAAGGAAGAGTCGTGGCACATTGACCTGAAGGAGACTGGCACAGTTGGTCGTGGTACAGCGCCTGAGGGCAAGAAGGCCAACGTCACGCTGGTGCTGAACGATGCCGATTTTCAGAAGCTGATCGCGGGCAAGGCAAATGCACAGAAGCTGTTCATGAGCGGCAAGCTGAAGCTAAAAGGAGACATGATGAAGGGTGGGATCGTTTTGCTGATGTTAAGAAAAAGTGTACTGACGATAAGACAGCGACGAAGTTGGATCCCATCCTCAAGAAGGCACAGGCGCAGGCACCACAGAGCAAGTTGTAGATATCTACCACGCCTGGGAGGCAACAATAAACACAAGCAACATACTTTTTCCCTTCGTCCCATTTAAGGGTTATGACCGATGTTGATCGTCTTACCAGGCGTCACTGTTACGACTGACATGACTTTCAGTAGATGGAGTGAATATGAATAAGAGCAGATATGACGTCTCGTTGGCTACAAAACACTCACAAGGGACCAGGAAGACTAGTGATAGAGCGCATTGACTACATGGGGGTCCAATTTCACCGATCATCTGATCTTGACCTTCAATTTCGTCAAACGCATCTGATGGACTTGATACACTGTCGCATTTCTTCTGCTTTCTTGGCATCAAACCTCTTTCTGTCAATGGTCTGTCAATGGTGAAGTGTAGTGCTTTCCGACCATCTTCAAAAAGCTTCAAGTGTACTTTGGCTTGTTCATTGCAGCTGGAGGCCGACCACGTTTTTCAACAAGCGTAATTGGTGTAGTATTAGGCAGAATATCTGCAAACTTAGTGAGCGGGCTGCTGAACTCCGAAATTGGCCTATGGGGATCTTGAGGGATATTCCACCTGGAATTATCAAGGAACATACCATCGGTTATGTTCATTCCAGTGAAAGACGTCGCAAGCTTTGTCTTCAGACCTGCCTTGTTGCGGAAGACGGCGCCAGTTTTGTGGTCAACCTCACAAGTTTCTCGGAGGGCGAAAAGAAAGAAAGCGTTCTCCTTTTCACATGGCTTACTGACATCTTGAATCTTCATGACGAAATCATGGAGGTGCATCTCGTCGATTGGTAAGTTTATTCTGAGACATACAAAACTCATGAACAGATTCGTCCATTAATTCTCTCGGCACGATTTTTAACTTACAACCTTGGGATTGTCCATGGATATCTCTAAAGCAGCCTGTCAGATCTGCATCCTTGCAACGTGGAGGTATAATCGTTGTACTCCAGTTCATGCTACGGGGATGATATCAGTCTCCTGCACTCAGCGAATGTGTGATGAGGGAGTCTCTAGAACGACATGCGAGTCTCGAGTTTTTTTCTGCACAGTCAATGGCGTACCGTCGAGAAGGTAAGCATCCTCTTTCAGCAATGTTCATTCGTTGCAAACGGAGTCTTGAGATGTCTGTTATCAGCAATCTGCAGACCACGATTTTTGCTAAGATTGTGGTAGCATTGTGGGAAGGTCTCACGGGATCTCTGTTCCGTTGCAAAATTGGCTTACATGTTCAGCGCCTGCAACTTCGTTATTCGCTTCGAAACTTTCCTTTTGAAGTAGTCACTGTGGCCTGGTAAAACACGCATGTTACGGATCCCCACATTCTTCTTCTTCTCTGTAATGAGGCCGTTGTGAACCCTTTATTGTACAGTGCTTCTACGGCGTTTGCTGCGCAGATGGGGAGAGAATGGATAGATGGAATTTGAAGAGGGCCAGACTAGATTCATTGAGGTAAACTTGTAGTCATGACTTTCCAGTGAAGGCTAGCCAGACCATAACATTGGCGTCCGGGACCAAGAATCTACATATGAACTTCTCTAGATGTTATGAGTGCCGTCGTAGGCCGGATAGTGTCCGGGAAGGAAGTCTAGATGACAGTGGCTGCCCAAATATCTCACAGCGACTGGATTGGCCTCGTGCCCCATACTACACAAGAGTGGTCAGACGATGAGGTTTGGGTGAAAGTGGCTGTTTAAGGATCCTATCTGATTTTCTTGAATTTTTGCGCTGGACTACACTTTACTTAAGAACATTGATGTGCTAGTATTGACCTCCTAAGCCGGATCAGTCTCGTGTGGGGTCCGGCGCAGGAGTCTGCACCAGAGTGACTTATTGGGGATAGCACGGAGCATCTGGATTTTGCACACCCGGACGCGAGGGTTGGGGTCCGGCAGGAGTTTGTGCCTGTCTGTGCCAGCATGAGAGAGGCAAGGTGCGCACTCCTTTTCCATCTGCCGGACGCCAGGTCCATCGTCCAGCTTGTGAGAAAACGTACCTGTGCAGTTGGTAGGGTGGACGGGTGCAGGAACGTCTGCTGGAAGCCGTACGCCACCCTGGTAGTCGAGTAGACAAGGAAGCACTCCTGCGCGATGCATACCCAAGCAGGTCTTTCTTTGAACGCGTGTGTGTAAGACTCATTTATTAACCCTCTTCAGGTCTGACAAAGGAAAGTTTAATTGAATGATCGGCTCGCATGCTAGTCATGGCATCGTATCTACAGTATTTCGTCCATCTATCATGCTATATCGCTATCGCTATCGTTTTCGGTTCGTATAATTTCGTGAAGTATGTTCGTGAAGAAGGCCGTTATGTATTGTCAGGCATAAAATACCCCGAAGGGCTTGTAAACTCGCCTTGACGGGCTCGTAGAAGGAAGGGCGGAGACATAAGAGAGGTCAGGTCCAGTCGTAGCGTCAAGTCCAAAGACAAAACAAAACACATAGGAAAGAAAGGGGAAAGAGAAAGTGTAGGAAAAGATCGAGCCGCAGCGCGCATTCCAACTTGTCAGAGGAAACCTCAGCGAAAGCTGGTTTTGCGCGTGTACATGGCGGCGTCGTCGTAAAGCATCGCAACCGTCACCGCCTAGTCCACAGGCTGGTGAGAGAACTCCAATTATCAACCCTGGGTATCACCGTGATTATCTTGACTTGACCGGACCACAGTACCTCCTGTACTCCACCAACACCGCGGCTATACGCGTACATTAAAACAACACCGCCAAAGCCGTCCCTCTATCACACCACCTTTCTGGTTTGGGTGGACGGGGAGGACAAGATCCTTGTTTGAAGGGTCTATTTCCACGATGAAATGCGCAGGAAGCGCTTCATGTGGTCTGCGTCGAAGAAGCTGTCCTTTTTGCTATGGTTTGGTGAACCAATAGCAGGGCTCTTCTTGAGCTTCTGGTTAGGCTTGCTTAGCCAGCGGGATAGTGTGTGGCCGCCACGGTCTTTGCTCGCGTCTTCGATGGCCTGGTCGACTTCTTCCAAGAGAGGACCCATAATGCGCGGCTCAGCGTCGATGGGCGAGAGCATGATCGGGACGTCCATGACCTCTTCTTGGCATTTCTTCCAGCGGTCACTGCCAGTGATGACGGTGAGAGGCTGAAGCGCGTCGTCCCAGCTGCCTTCACGAAGCTTGACGTCCTCGAAGTTGAACTCGATGAGAGTGCGGCGGTGGACTTCGATGAAGTTTGAGATTTGGGCGGAGTCCATAACAGCATTCTCGAGTTCCATGCAGCGAAGGCGGGTGAATCGAAGAGGCTTTGGTCCCTTTACTTCGCCACGCATGGTTGGGTGCGTCATCTCGTCCTCGACGGGCTGCATGCAGGGTTCCTTGTCCAACGAGAGTGGAGATGGGCCGCGGTCGCCCTTCCATCGGAAATGTAGTCGCGTGATACCACGTGACAATGTGCGCAAGTAGGCGTGAAGGATGCGCAAATGTTCGATCGATTGCGCGCGCATTTTGTCGGATGTGGTAGCGAATGGGATAGATTCCATGCAGATGGAGAGCCTCCGAATTTGAGTCCAACGCTTGGCGGATGATGGTGTGCTGCCGAAGCCGTGCATGGGGTGGAGGTAGAGAAGGCCGCCGGCGTGGATGGGGTGCATTGACAGCGCAGTCAGACTGTACAATGGCGCGCGCTCAACCGCGATCCGGAGGGAGATGAGTGCGTAGTCGACCACGGTCCGGCGGTGTCGCATCTGGTTGTTTGAGCCGGGGCACGAGATCTTCAGGTGTACGAGGTTGATGAGTTCGGAGAAGGCAGAGACAAAGGAGGGAACGTTCGTCGCTGCGTGAAAGAGAGGCGGGTATTGCTTGACAAGGAGATCCTGCATCTCCCAGCTCCCGTACTTGGGAGTCTTGTCTTTTGCCGGGCCATTTTGGGGGTTCTGTACTTGCGGCTCGTAGACCCAATTTAGCTCTCCTCCGGTCTCTGGATCGATAACTGGCGGCAGGAAGGTCTCGGGAGTGTGAGGCATGTGGAACGTGAGTGTCTTGATGTGGCGTCCTATCCTGGAAAGCGCTTCAATGCGCGCCGGCTTCGTAAAGGTTGATGATTTGAAGGTGGTAGTGACGGAATCGAAAAGGTAGGGCGCAGCGCGTGTTGACATATCATGGCAAACGAGGCGGAAGTTAGCAAGGTCCTCGGACTCCATCTGTCCAAGCATGTTGTCGCGACATTTGTCGTTGAGCCAGAAACGGAGAAAGACCGAGCTGGTTGACAGTACGAGGTTGCATACTGAGCCATACGATCGCACCGCTGCGTTTTGTTAATGGTTTTGCCACACAAGGCTGGGCTCCAGGGCGTCTTACATCGTCCATCTACCGTGGTCGTAGGCGATAACGGAATCTCACCAAAAAGCAATTTCGAGCTGGCATTCGAGGCAGTTGTCGCACGGCTGGCATAACTGCTTTGGCTATCCCCCGAGTAGGAGCGCTTCAGCTGAGGCGGCGCCTGGCGCTGGGAATACATTGGATGGAGGTGTATTGGGTGGCATTCAAGATTCTGTGGTAAAGCTGCGTCAGAGTGTCGGTCTGGTGGGGAGTTGCAAGTAGGTCGTCGTCATAAGAGGTTCGCAAAGAGATGGGGAAGCTCGAGCCGTCAATGAATCGTCAATATTCAGGAGTGCATGAAAAGTCGGTGAATGTGGTCAACCTCCAGGGCATCGTGGAAACCTCAGGAACCCGGGCACCCTCGAGGAGCTAGTATTTACCGCACCCTCGACATGCGGGGCCGCGCTACACGTGAGATGCAGGTATGAGTCAAACATGCTGTGCTGATGGCAGTGAATCCCGTCCCAGAATGCGACTCTTCTCTTTGCGTCCAGTTTATTGAGCGAAAAACGCGACCATATCGCGGTGGGAGAGCGTGTTCATATGGTGTTCGACGCGACGATTCGGCCGCTGGGTTGAGTGGGGTTGCTGCCTGGAGCCGGCTTGAAACGTTTCAAGGATTGCAGCGAATGAGAAGCGGTGCTGAGTGGAACAGTGTATGCAGCCCGTGCAGTAGTACTGCAGTAGTCTCTTGGAAGTTGTGGCTGGATGCGGACGACTGGCGGTCAGCGCTCGAAGTCGCGTGTAGCAGTGGCAAGGCGCGTTAACTCCCGCATGCACTACCGCACACATTGCCATGGAGAGTCGCGATTCGAGGACCAAAACAAAAACACTCTGCGCCTTTCCGCAGTTCCTGCGCTGGTGTGCGTGTCCGCGTCTGTTTTACAGCTGCACTTTTGCGAACGTGCGCCTGCCGAAACAGAGTTATCGATAGGTAGCCGCAAGGCGCGTCCCGCAGCTCAGCTTGACAGTGTCCCACACCGTCCGCCACAGCATCATATATGACCGGTGGCCCTCCTCGTGAAACCGTGACATGTTGAATCATTCCTCGAAACTTTGATCTTCACTGCACCGTGCTTTCAACAATCTGTCTGGGCAAGATAAGCGAGACCTTGTTGGGACTACTCTCTCCCCTCGAGATATACCACATCAAGCCTAGTTCACTTACATTCGAATTTCGACAGGAAATTAAGGAAGCTCTACCTAGCAACGAAGCAAACAACGGCGACCGCAAAGACCACAACAAGACCCCTTCGACGACAACAAAGAAACAACAACACATCTCGCCATGTTGGGCTCTCTCCTTCCAAAACAGGATCAGATCCACTTCAACTGACTCGCCCACACGAGTAGCCCCACTTCAGGATCCCTTCTAGGCGAGCAGCATCGTGCATGTCTTGGCCAGACGCACGACTTTGCACCGTCCACGGCTTCTGCCATCTTTCCGCCCGACGATGCTGCGAAAAATGCCGCACTTGCATGAACATCTTGTTCACCGGTCTTTTCGCCGGAGTGTCTCGTTGGTTGTTTTCTGTTTGCATATGTCGTATTAAGAAAGGTAAACAAACATATAATAGATACGCGTTGTTGTGTAACTCTGGAGGCACTCAAATGTGTGTGAGGGCCCTCAGGTGTCCTGTTAGACCTCATCTCATCCTTCGCGGGCGTCTCCGCAGATCCAGTTCGCCACGCTACGCAGGTACCATTGCCGAGTCAGGTCATATCCAGGCCATGCCTGTGGATCAAAACTCATTGGATGGGGACGGTGAATGGATGTGCTGTCAAAGCAATGGTACCATGTCCGGGTTCAACTCGGCCGGTAACAATAGCCTAGAAGATTCCATCAAGAGTTTCCATCGAGACGATCGCAATATTATGATTGGGCCTGGAGGTCTTCAGTGTTGAAACATGGGGGTGTTTGTTTCGTTTCAAGTACTCGATTTGGCCTCAGTAAGGCTATTGAGGTATTAAGTGATTGGCTAGAAACATAGTTCTGCCGTCTCGCTGCGGCCCGGAGGCCTCAAGTGCCTTCCTCCACGTCCATTTCCGTCATGCCCAATGGCGACCCAGTTCCATCGTGGATGGGGAGCTGTTCCACTGCTCACATTGTGTCACGAGATAATGGTCTTGTTCAATCTGTGATCGTGTGACTCTCATCGCCTCTTCTCGTCCGAGAACCTCGGTGCCCCTTCCGGCACAGGGGGAGGTTGGTACGTCCCTCTGTATCCGTTGATTGGAGGCAGATCTTGACCGACTGCTTCCTCATAAGTCGGCGGCGGCGCCTCGAATGAATCGCTCTGCGGCCTTGTAGTTGCGTTAGGAGACGTGCTTGGTCCACCAAAGCCTGTATGAGTTGGCGCGGTAGGTGTGTGCGGTCTCTGCGCTGGCGGTGGGACACCGAGGTTTGCCATCTTGCCTGCCTCTCCCGTTAACGCAGCGTCCAGCAAAGCCTTTGGAGGGGCAATGCCAGAGTAGACTTTGACTGGCAGCCTCAAAGGCAAGACCACCAGCTGGTCTTCGCCTTGCTTGTAGGACCCATAACCCACCCCCACGCGCACTTCCAGCTCATAGAAACGGGACAAATTGCACGTCTGGAACGTAGGCGGTACTGTGTTCGGAATTGGTTTTTCTGACCAGTACTCGGGGTTGATCGGAACTTCTGTCTCCATGGGGTCTGTAGGCGAGCCAAGTGGAATAGCCATGTTGCTGAAAGAGCAGAGGATCCAACTGTTGGACTCCGTTCGAGCTACCTCATGCGCTCGTACCTTGGTGTAGCCGATCAATTCAATCTGAAGCATCTGGAGGTACACATTCTTCGTGCGTGTGCTCATGTTTTTCATAAGAACTCGCAATGGAAGGTCCTGGTTGGCTGTAAGGATGGCTGGATTCGGTAGTCGAGCATCAAGTGCAATACGTGGTGGTGGGCCCGAAGATGTAGGTGATGTTGGCACACTTGTGGAGCTCTTCCTGTCGAACAAGCCTGGCTTTTTCCCTGCTGCTACGCCCGATGCGTTCTCCAAAAACTGGTGCTGTCGCCTTGCATAAGCCTCGCCATCTTGTCGCTCTGTTCGTGGTGGCTCGATAGGTAACATTGTAAAGTTTGCGATAGCCCTTGGATTCTCTTTGAACAGTGACGGCCTGTTCACTGTGACCTTCACGAAGTACCGAATCTCCGCCTCGCCAGGGAAGCCGGTCAAAGATGGCGGTAAAGTAGTCTTGATGTGCTGGGTCGGAGCTTTCGCGAATTCGGGTAGGGTATTTGCGAAGGAGATGTTCGAGATAGGTGCGGTTGCCTGCGCATGGCAAGAGGTATTCAGTGGGATCTAAGGTGCGTCAGTACGCGCGCAGCATGCTGTGATGCATTACTAACCTTGAACTGGAATGGATACTCGAAGTTGCCGGCGTTCATAGTGAAGCCACTCTTGTTGTTCGTGAGGAGGTCCTCTGGGCGCATGTTCGCTGGCCATACGACCTCAGTCTTGTACAGGACTTTATGCACCTCTAACACCGGTCGCTGCTTGTCTGGCCTACTTGGATGTATAGGTGCCAACAATCTTGTCTTCGACTCGCCTTCAAGCTTCACTACGATGCTGCTGACATTGGTAGGATTAGGCACCCGCAGAAACACTCTTCCTGAGATAACGTCAAGGTTGGTGTAATGCTCGTGCGGATGATCGAGCGCGATTGTGACCAACATTGTAAGATTGCTGTGGTATTTCTGTGGCTATGGTGTGTTTCTGGCCTCGTCTGGCTATTTCAGGTGAATGGGTAGTCGCACGTTTGGTGGAGGTTGGGCAGCATGTCACTTTATATCGAAAGGAGGAAGGTGTCGTGCTTTGTGCAGAAATATTTGGCGACTGATCGGTTCATAAAAATCGCGGCACAGCCCAAGAAACGCGTGTCGTTGATGTTTGATTGTTGCTGCAGGTCGAATGTCACAAATGTCAAACATCGGAGCGCGGCGGAGGAGGGGCGCAGCTTGGCTACGTCACAAGGTCAAACGCGCCTTTCTTCGCAATCTTACACAATAAACAGTAACTTGTCGTAGTTGTACACCTCCAATTTTTCTTTCTTTAAATCGGAGTATAGATCCAGTCTGCAGCTCTTGCTTTGTGTTTCCCACACTTCGCGCATTGTATAGTGCACAGCCACAGCCACAGCCATGCCGGCGGACTGGTACAGGGCTTATCTCACTCTACCTCCTATTATTGGGTGTTTCTGCCTGAGCGCAGCGATGCCTGACGCGTCTCTGCGTCTGGCAGACGGAATAATCGCATGTATATGGGCTACAAAAGCTGAGCCCAGAGGCGGCCAGCGCAACGTATACTGACTTAGGTTGTTGGCGCTGGCAAGGCATTTTTAGTGTTGTGAAGCTACAGCTTCTCCTTTGCAAGCATGTCTAGAGGATGCAATCAGTGTAAACCCCGCAAATATCAGATCGCGCGACACAGGGAGATGCTTCAACTTACCACATATGTCAAGATACAAGGCAATGGCGTTGAAGCTGGCTTTAGGTTAACGGTGCGCAGGCCTGGTATGGTCGTTCCAAAGACTTACTTCCTCTTGCTTCCAGTCAGCTCCCAGAACCACCACTTCCAGCGATTGGTCCAGTTGATGAGATCAAGGTGGCTGACGCCAATCAGTGTCCCTTTGTAGTCGCCCCACTGACTCGAAGACACACTAAAGGACATGGTCAGCTTGATCACACCACCATAGACTGAAGAGCATACCTGACAAGCCCGTCATTGATGCCTTCCTCCCGCTTGACGATGACGTGCGACGGTGCAAAGACCGACCATCTTGTAGGCTCCAAAGATGCGCCATATGAGAAGTACCGGACGTCTTCGATATCTGGCGTTCTTGGATTGAAGCTTTCCCGCATGTACTTCAGCGTAAGCTGCGAAAACGCGCCAGTCTCAAAGCCGAAGTATTCTATCACATTGTATATCCTCTTGATCCGGCGAGGACCTATTGTCTCGAACATGTAATCGGCGAATGAAGAGCCTCGGTGCGGCGTTGCGATCGTGGTGAGGGATTTGATCTTGAAGTCGGTCGGTTTGAGCTGGCTGATCATGTAGCGCGAATCGAGTCCTCCCATGCTGTGTGCAATGATATTGACTTCCTTTCCTTTGGCCTTTGCTGCTATACTTTCTGCTAGCTTCGCTGCCCGTGCTTCCACGCTGCCACTTGGGGGCACAGTAGCCACGATGACCTCAATGCCCTTGGCTGATAGCGCTTCAGTGATACCACGCCAGTATTTCAGACCTGGTAGGAATTGTCCTGCGAGTCGAAGTTCGCTGAAGCCGAGGAGGCCGTGAGCAAGGACAATGGTGTATTTCTGCGCGCATGTTAGACTGCGAGGCGCGATCGAGGAGCTGTACATACTGGTGTAGCTGAGAGATGTTAGCAGCAACCCCTCTCCACGAGCGACCTGCGCACTTACCATATTCTTCACGGATGACTGCAAATTCATCCGTGATATTTCTGCCTATGGACTCAATCCGCGGGTCTTCCTTGCGCCATGCCGTGCTGCTGAATTGGCATCGAGCCGGCCATTGCACGGACACCCATAGCGCAGGTGTGGGTAGCGTACGAGAGCGATGAGTCGCTCGAGCACATATTCGTATCATTGGGACCAGCGCATTGTTATGTTGGTATTGAGGCTCAAAAGTCCTGAAGTTCGGGGCGCGTCGATTTAGTCTAGTGACGTAGCGAACGCGACATGCAGCAGGGATCTGTTGCACATGCAGAGTACTTGCGAACCGAACTTTCGAGGATCACTTCGTATCGTAGCCTCAAACAGAAGAACGACTCACTTGTCACATTTGAACTGATGTATGTAAGAAGCCAGCCTGGAGGTACTCAGAACCAAACCCCTGAGTTCATCTCAAAAGCACTTCCACATTTGAATCGCTGGAAATCCAGAGTGCTCGAGCCGCTGCGAACCGCCATCGGTACTCAAGCTTGAACCGCAATACGTATATAGTATAATGGATCATCTCCTTTCGCGAAGCATTACAGGTACATCCCCCGGTCGAGGGGTCAGTCTGGGGAGGTCGAGCAAGTACATGGGTGTTCGACCGAGGGCAGTTGGGACGCGTCAGTACATGCGGTGAGGTCAGCAGCGCGAGAGACGTCGCAGTGAGCGAGCGCTTCAAGTACTTAGTTTTCTGACGGATATATTCGGTGTAGCAGAGGCGTGGCAGTGGCATTCACCTCCAGTACAGTAAATGCATGACGCGCGATTACCTCCAGGTGGTCAAGGTCCATGCTGTGGTGATGTGGTACGAGGTTAGTGTTGAGCGCAGATGAAGTCGAGACTGAGGTGATGACAAAGGCTGCAAAATGCAAGCTCCGCTATACATCTTGCGTGAGGAAGACATGGTGGGTGTTGCTGTGGCGTCGCAACCAACCCTGGCCAACGACATCAAGGCGACGTTCACTCGTTGCCAATGTCAAGATGATCAAGTCCGAGGAGTCTGGAAGAGTGCATGGAGGTGACCAAATGATCTCCGTCGAGCAGCTGCACCTGGAAAAACAGGCTGAGCATGAGGACAAGGCGATTGAGTGATGTACGAGTGTACACAGTGTTCGAGATTCTAATGTAGAGCTTGCAACGTTCAGCAATCTCGTACGCAGAGCGATAGGAAAGAAGCCTGAATTGCTGAGAGGAAAAGGCTCGCTTGGAATTGGACGTCTATTGCTTGGATCTTGGAAACCACCATCTCAAGAGGGAGATTGGTGGTCATATACATGCCACTGCATCATACTCCAGGCGCGTAGCCTGAGTGATCTACTGCAAACCATCGTTTTCGATATCGGCATCAAGTTGTTCGTTTCGCGTACGTTCCGATGCGGCTCTAGTCCTTGCGTGGTGGCTTGGGGTCGGCGTTTGTGACAGCGGTGATCAACTGCTCGACAACCTTACTGCCTGACTTGTTACCCAGGTCTTCCACCTCCTTGACCTTGGTGTCTGTGTCCTTCTTTGCGTCATCCTCGGCCTTCTTGTTGCCCGAGCTGTGCTACAAGGCCATTAGCCTTCGATGTCCTTTATCGCAGGTGTGTCTAATGGATTTATGCGCACCTCCTTTTCGAACTTCTGGTACTCAGCCTCCTTCTCCTTTTTGTAGTCCTCGATTTCCTTCTGCGCCTCGCTTCGTGCGTCCTTTACTCGCTTTGTGCGGTCTTTGTAGGTTAGATAGCTGTGGGTTTGAGCAATCGGTGGGGGTTTTTACATTCTCTGGCTGCGCAGTATATTAGCTGTTGGTTCGTAAGAGAATCTCTACCCTTAACGCACCTTGCTGGACGATCTTCTGAGCTTCGCGCTCGGCCTGGGGAGTGTGTGAGTTGTATGTAGGTTGAAGTGGGTTGGAGTGCTTACGTCAAGCAGCGTCTGAATTCCCGCGGAGTTTTGGGCTGACTGTCAAACTGGTTAGCCTTACTCGTACATCAGTCAAGGCTGATCTCACCATCTTGAGGTGTTGGGAGCTGTGGTGTGGATGTTCGAAAGCGCGGTCGTCGTTGCGGAGAGGTATGATGCAGTGCCTCGAACTGGGCGGTGGTCCACCTCGTGGCAGTTAGTTGGCCCAAGCTCCATCTGATCTCGAATTGCCCGCAACTTTCCGCAACAAAGTCTTCTGCAACTACCAACATTAACACTTCAATATGTCCCGAGCATCCCAGATCACGTTGGCGACCACTTGCGCGACTGCAATTGGCGTTGTTGCATTCGTCCATTTTGCGCAGAAGCAGGATAAGGCTGTTCGTAGAATATAACGCCACATAGTAAGACTATGAGATCTAATAGTTTCACGTAGGCCATGCACGCCGGCGTCATTCGAGACTACGAGCAGCAACGGGTCAAGCGTGAACGACAGGCCGACTTCGAAATGCAAAAGGCACTCCAGGAAGAATACTTGAAATACCAGACTGTTCACGACAGCAGCACACCAGAACCACCGCAAGGAGCGACAGGAAAATAGCACGATTCCACACGGATACGCCCGACATAATACAACTCATTGCTGCGCAAATGGAGCTGCTTCTCGCGAGATCATTAGGGGTGTGTGCCTAAGGCCTTGCTTGGTGCCTGGCCACGCTTTGCCGTCAGCTGTCGATGTTCCCAACGGTCGAACGCTCGAATCTTCTCACACAGTCAGCTGTGCCATACAAGGTTAATACAGAGCTACAGGCAAACAGACAACAATGCGCACAGTCCTTCTTCGTGTCAGACCTAAAAGCCCTATGGCGATGATCTACGATTTGCGAATTACCAGTTCCCGGTTTCTTGCTGGCGACCCTGAAAAAGAAAAGGAGGGCAGGAAATGCTTGGAGGCAGCGCAGATCCAGCGGCCTTGCGGATTGAGACAGCTCCATATAACCATTTCGAAGTTGGTTTGCTTCCAGCGTTCTAGAAGCATTGTTGTGCTATTGCACCCGGCAAATAGTAACTTCAGGTTCACGCAACTTGCGCATAAAGGGACGGCAGTCGATTGTAGAGGAAAAGTCTGCCGCAGTGCGAGACACCAATACAGCAGCTGGGCATACGTTATGCTACCAAGTGTGGGACTCACGTCAACAGTCACTTCTATGATCATTCCCATCTCCTATTTGCGTTGCAACTACTCTCTGACCTACCAGCACAAGTATGACAACGGACGATCCATCCGAGGCCTGATCTGCCTCACCATCAGACAGATGCCTTTTTGGTCACCGGAGGCCATCGCAACACGACTATCTCTATTCAACGCTATACGCCGTTATTATGTTTATGCTGCGCCTTGCGGCCATCCACTGATTCTGACCTCACATTGGTCGCCTGACTTTCCCCAGACCGGAACATGAGGGGACCATCGCAACACGACCTACATCGCGGTTACTGGCTGTATATGCACCACTGTCATTCGGCTGTGCAAGTTATCACAGCAATGTTCAGTCCGTAGAAGGAAGCTGCTAAGAAATGTGGCACAAACTTTACGGCAAGAGTACGAGATGGTCGTTCGTTTGCAGTTGCACAGTGATAGCAGCTCGTGGCGCACTGGTGCGGCAGTGCACGCTAACCCCCGCTTTCTACCATCGGACTCGCGCTTGCTTTGAAAATGAATGCTCTCGGAGCCTGATAAGTGTGGCAGTGAACCACCAGCTCGTTACCATCGAACATCAACAGTGTAATCGATCTCCTCGGGGCTCGGAACATCAAACCACTTCTTTGACGGGCACATGAGCCGCGTTGGCCACTAACAGGTCTTAGCTGCGAAGCTTGGCATCATTACGCTGGCTTGGCGCCACTAATGGATCGGCAACAATGAAGTCATCTTATAATGTTTTCCAGCTCTCTGTGTGTTTGTTCGTGCAACTTAGACGTCAACGTGCAATACCAGACTTCCTCCGAGGGGGTGCGATGAGGACTTCTGCAAAAGAATGAGTCTGTTTCCGAACGTTGCTGCCTTACTTAGTCATGTTGTTCAAATATTACGCCAAGAAATACGCAGAGTCAAGCTGCTTGCAATCAATTCCACAGCCACGGTGGCGATCATCCGGGTCGCTAATTGGCTTCGATGGGGAATTGGATCGTAAGGCTGTGTATGACGCCGGTTCGCCCTGCCTTAGCGGACCCTTATTTCCTTCAGACTTTCTTCATGACGCAGGGCTGTGCTGTTTGCCCCTGCCAACGGTGAGCTCACACATCATTGTTTCCACACATACATATAAGCCCAACCTTGGCCCTTGTCAGCCTTTTGTTTCGTCACAATCAACCACACAAACGCACTATTGTACCTACTTACAACAGCTATACCCACGCATTCCTGAAACAACAGCACACCTTTGACTGTTTCACCGGTTCCGGATACAAATCTTGCGCACATCCGAATTGTTTCTGCGCATCGACTCCACACTTTTACACCGACTTCACATCTATTTACAATGAAGCTTTCGAATCTTGTCGCAGGTGTCGCGCTCGCCACATCAGTATCCAATGCTGCATCGATCCCAGAAACCAGCGCTATCAACCTTATTGAGGGTCGCGATGCCGCACCACGAGCAGCAGAAATCGTCGCGCCAGACCACAGCCTAGAGAGGAGAAAGGGCGGTGGTGGCCGTGGCGGCGGCAGCAGCAGCTCTGGTAGCAGTTCCTCAGGAGGTGGTCGTTCAAGTGGCAGCTCCGGATCCTCTGGATCTAGCGGTCGCACATCAACTAGTTCCTCAGCTGGCGGTTCCACACGTTCTGGCTCTGGCGCTCCTCGCGCCTACGGAGGTGGCTATTACGGTGGCGGCGCTGCCGTGCCTTACACCGCTGGTTCGAGGACACCCAAGGGACTTGTCGCCGCTCCTCTCCTCCTGGGTGCTGGCGCATTGGCTATAATGCCTGGTCTTTGGCTGTACTCGGTCTATCCATACCACTTCGGGAACCCTGTAAGTGTTCTGAGTGCCTCTAGGCTTCAACGTTTGCTAATGATTCACCAGTACCGATTTTACAACCGCACCGACACCAACCAAACAAATCCCAACGGCACAAACACCACACTTCCAGTTACTTGCCTGTGCCAGGAGTACAGCCCTTGCGGTTGTGACGAAAACGACAACTCCACTTATATTCAGGACTTAGTGGGCAACGGAAGCTATGCAGCACTAAACAAGTCCCTCGTCACTGTCTCCGATGTTAACGGCACACGCAACTTGGTTCTCAATGGTACCCTGCCTAACGGTACAACCGCTCCCGGCGGCACCGACGACGACGATACAAGCGCGGCGCTTAGTCTTCAGGTCAGCAAGTACGCCGGCTACTGGGTCATGGCCTCCATCGTCGTCTCTGGAGTGATGATGTAAAGCTCTTACATGTTCTTGTACTATACTTTTACGACTTTATGTTTCATCACGACTAGCTCCGGGACGGCATGAGATATCCGACGTTCTGGCACATTTGATTATGGAGGGTGGAACTTTTGCTGCAATTGATACCCACTGCCCTCAGTGGCGGTCGTTCTATTTCCTGACATTGATAGACTAGCAGAATCAATTTATCAATTCTAACGCTTATGTTAGTCATCTTCAATTCAGGTTTTGCTCTGGTGGTCAGGTCTATGGGTCGTATTCATCGAACCTCGTTTGCATCAAATTGGCCCTTGTGAACGACACAGCTTTAGACAATTTCGAGGAATATGGAGCTTTGTGGAGGCCCTCAAAGATGTGAACGCATAGCAGGTAATCCCCAAAGCTCTACAAGTGCTAAGATTTCTTTGGCCGAAAAGTGCAAAGTTCCCAGTGTATTCCTGGAGCTTCTACAGGGTGTTTCAACATGTCAGAGACCTCCACGGTCGGCTGACGGCAGGTAATGAAGGCAATATGGACCACAGGTCTTGTCTCTCGACACCTGGGTGGAACCACCATATATTGAGTCTACACGCGTCATTCGATGTGATCCACCTTTTACCAGATGATGCCCCTGAGGGCCTGAATAAACGAACAGTACGAACAAAATAACTTGGATCAACAACGTCAAATCCTGGAAGCCTTTGAACCGTCTAGAACTGTCAATAATTATTTGGAATTACTGCCCTCCTCCATATTTCTTTAGCATTCACCGGCTGAGATTCCGTCATCAAGCAGTGCTTATTAGAAGCAAGTGTGTCTTTGAAGGCCTCCAAGGTCTACTGTAATGAGAACTATCTCAAGACTCAGCCAATAGACCATGCAGGCTATTCAAAGCGGCACCCCTTCCCCAGATGTTGCTCCGCGGGATGTGAGAAAGTTAGATTTCGACACAGCAACGCCAACATTCTGGTACTGCGTGTGTAGCACATGCTCTCCACCCATTATACGAACCACGGACGGCTCGTGTTCTCTAATCTTCGATTGATGCCAGTAGATCTATGACTGGATGCCTCTGCCTCGCGACAAACTCTCCCACAACCTTCGGTATATAAGCTGGGAATCCATCAACCAATTGCTGCAGAACACCCCAGCTCTGCTCGCCATTCGTTGTATACGGCACCGTACCAGCAAGACCTGTAGTGTTGAACGACTGGTATACCAGCGGCACCTCTTCTGTAGTGGTGTTCGCATCTACAACGGTGAGATCCAGACCCTGCGCATCGAGGAAGCGTGCATTGCCGACAGAAGCAAAAACAAGTGGTGCATTGGCGTTTACGGCGTATAGGCGGGCGGCTGCGAGGTTGACTTCAAGAGACTCCCAATACGCTGCTGATGCATCTTTCTCGTCTGGCGTGTCTTAAACATGGTCAGTGGACGCTCAAAGGTCAATTGAGAAGTGCTTACATGGCCATGAAGCAAGATGCAGTGTTTCAGCCTGACTCTGCATAGTGAATGTCATACTGGGATGGAAGTGCTCCCAACATTCCAATATGCCCCACCGACCGTACGGTGTAGCAATTACGCGTATCTCATCCATTATGCCATCTGACCAGATCCCCCGTTCACCACCGCTTGGGCGAAGTTTATGGCGGATGAATGAGGTACCATTGGGGCTGATGAGAGCCTGGCCCATGTACAGTGCGCCATTTTCAAGATGTGAGAAGGCGGGTGCGATGTAGATGTTGTTGGAGACGGCGGCGCTGACAAGGGTACGCCAGTGGGTGGAGTTTGTGGTAAGTGAATTGTCAATGTAATTCGCTAGGAGAGGGGCAATCGATTGAGGGTCGGCGATACCCTTCGGATAGCTGTTGTCCTTAGTCAGTACGAGAGATATTTGGTAATATCCAGACAACTTCATACCCCGGGAACCACAGTTCTGGGAAGACGACAAGGTTTGCGCCATTACTGGCAGCCTCCTCGATAAGCCTAACCCCTCTATCAACGGTGACGTTCAAGTCGAAGTGCACGTCGGTCCAGTTCTTGTTCATCAAAGGCATGGGCCAATTTGCGGGTTCGGCTCGGACGATGGCAACCGTGAGGTTGTTGTAGTCAGCTGTCGACTTGGCAGTAGGGGCCGCAGCGGCGGTGCTCAACAGTGCAGCGAGACAAGGTAGAATAAGCATTGTGACTGCCTTTTTTGAAGGAGACCAGAGATTGTGCCTTCTCAGGCGCTGTTCTTCTGAAAGACTTTATATGTCTCTTGAAGGGCATTACGATTGGCATTTCGGATACCACACTGGCGGACTAAAAGAAGCGCTGATATCTCGTAATACCATGACTTTCCGCGTCGGTCTTCCACAGGGTCTCTGTAGGTCGGTCCATCTTCGGAATGAGCGTGCCTTGTCTTGTGGTGGGACTGAAGGCACACAGCTCGCCCTGAAAATCCCACCTCAACTGCAGGTGCGATTATCGGGCGTATTCATCGCTAGCTATCGGCGATCCAGATAGCGACGGCCACACAAATTTAGTCAACCTGATATACCTCGGCGCCTCTTAGTACACGATGATATCTTAATACGCCGATAATGCCGATAATGCCGATAATGCCGATGATATGAGAACCGATTTCACAGCTTTAATGAAGTCTAATTTGGCCCTGGAAGTTTCCAAGTATGAGGAAATCAGTAAGCTTGACTTCTTGCATGTTGAGCTTTCGAGTTGAATTTCATAGTCCGACTCGCTCGCCGAGCGGCATGATTGTCACACTTGCAACTTTCTAAAGCGCGTAGATATTATGGCTATTGGGAGAAGATAGCTCAATGATAGCTTATCGAGATTTGACCGTATCTTGGTCATCGAACAAGGTCTTTTTGGCTATCATTGACGAGGCTGCATGATTCAATCGAGCCGTGCGGCATCTCGTGGCGCTAGGAACGCCGATGTGCGGCATCTTGCCAGCGACCCATTTGGTGGGATGAAGTCCGCAACGGCATTCAATTGAGTACCTGACAGATCAAGGAACTTTCAAAATTGTTCTTGAGTCCCCTCGGCGGTTGGAGGTGGTGTTGCCGCACCTACGCTTAGTTCGCTGCAAGCAATTCACAAACAAATTGACGTGTCGAAGAAGGCGGCGGCATCAAAGGTCTTCACCGTGTCCATTAATGCGCGTTTGACCGAATAAAGAGGCTTTCACCCAGATTGACTGGCTGAGGGAAGACGACTCCTTGCATGTCATGTGGCACGCTCATGGGGCCTTGGTGCTTCCACTTATATTGAATAGTAGCGAGCTGTGACGGCATACACATTCACCAACGAGACCAGTGCCGCCAACCATTAATTGCACGAGTAGGCATGTGGCATCAAAGTCTTTTGGGATGGCTGAGTATGGCTGACATATATTTTCGAAAGGTGATGAAAGTGTACAAGACCACGCTGGGACGCGTCGAGCTAAAATACAGGATGTGTCGTCACCACGCGCGCTGGCAATGTCGCGACGCCTCGACACCACAGAATCATCTATATTCAACTCCATTCTCGTCGTGTTTCCCCTGTCATGGTAAACTGTTAAGCGCCATACTTGACCATGTCTTTTTCCTGAATCATAAGGCACATTGCCGAGGGTACTTGTGCTTACGGTGATCTCCTCACTTTTGCGTAGTGCTAACAGCTCTTAGATCTGGTACTTATAGGCTACAGCACCCGATGTATCAAGATCCTTAACATCAACACTCCTTCAAACCATCGGCATTATAGTTACGATGTCTGCACCTCAGCCCATCGTCTTGATCATCTCTGGTGGCTGGCACACACCACAAAGCTATGCCAAGCTCACCGAAGCCCTATCAGCATTTGGCTTCGAGGTCCACGTCCCTGCTTTGCTGTCGATAAGTGGCGCTCGCCCACCAACCGACGATCTTGAAAGCGACACGGCCTTGATTCGTTCGTACGCAGGAAACTTGATCAACAATGATCGCGAGCTTCTGGTCTTGATGCATTCCCTATGGTGGCCAAGTTAGTACCAACGCCCTCTGGGGGTTAAGCACCACTGCAAGGTCCAAGGACGGCCTATCTGGTGGTGTATCACACCTCATCTACATGGCTGCGACAGCAATTGCGGAGGGCAAGTCCATGGCCGATACCGTGCGCGATTCTGGACATGAGGAGCTTTTGGAGATGGCTTTCGAATTCCCAGATGACAAGTCATGCGTACATCGCGACCCAAAGCTGTTGCTCATTGGCGCTGATGGGACGGTCACTGAGGAGGATAAGGATGACTATGTAAAGACACTCGGCAGGTGAAATGGCAAATGCATGCACCAGCCGCTCACAGCAGAACGTGCGGCATGGCGCGATGCACCAGTGACATACATCCACACGACAGGAGATATGACGGTGCCACTTGACTATCAGAACGTGTTCATGAAGGGCATGGAAGAGGTGGGCGTAAAGGTACAGCGGGTGTCGATCAACACAGGACACTGTCCGGACTTGACGAGACCGAGAGAAATTGCTGAGATTGTCCAGAAGATTGCAAACAGAGAAGCTGTAGGAGACGAGGAGGATGAACAGAGATTGGCCGAAGGCGCCAGCACTAAGGATGTCGAAGGTGGCATTAAACGCGTTGATGCTACGGATGCATAAGTGTGAAAGATGGAGGATATACAGAAGGCTACCATACATCGACCAAAAGTCACCACACTGTCGAACCATTCTGATGTGCGGGCGTCACGTTCGTTTTTATGCCCATCTTATTGTCCCAGCCATTACCGTAGCCTCCTGTGGGCCCATATCCATACCCGTTACCGTTACCGAGGTGCTGTACAGATTTCCTGGCCATACCAGATCCTCTGTTGGTTGCTGCAGGTAGACTGCTCAAAGGAAAGTCGCTGGCCACTGGACTTTGGTGTGGGTCTGGTGGTGCCGCGGCCTGCCACTCTACCTTGATGGTGTTGTCTTTGCTGAGCTTGACGCCGTTGTGCCACAGCTCGAAAGACAGGTCTGCAGGTCCAAGATTGACCTTGATGACAAAGTTGATGCGGTGGTACTTCTTCCCGCTGTTCCACCAGTGGCGATTCTTAAGCTTAAACTGGTTAAGCGGGACTGTGGCAAAATCCGATTCTACTTTGCATATTGAGCGACAAGCTAATTCTGGTTAGTAAAGTCTGGAAAGAGAAAGGCAATGGCACTTACAGGAGTTCATGGTGTATGGTAGCAGCTCTGCGTCCGCTTCAGAACAGATCACATCAGTGGGAAATATGCGCGGAGGATCGGGTACAGCAGACGTTGCTGGCGGACATTTGCGGCTGAAGTCCCTGACGATGGGACAGTCGCTTGACACTGGCTCGCCCTGTGATTGTGAGCTTTGTTGATCGAAAGCGGCCTGATGCACATACCTTTTTGATGAACCAGTCAACGCAATTCACAATGTAGTTCTTTCCATCCAGCGGATCGATCTCAGACTTTTGACCAAGGTGTTGTGGGATACCAGGGTTGTACAGCATCTTGCATTTTGTACCATATGAAGCACGGCAACAACGCCAGCCCAGTACGGACTGTCCACTCTTTAGCTTCTGGACTCGGTCTGCAACATTTCCTTTGCAGACGACAAGTTGTGGATCTGGTGCCACACGAATCTGTATGCTTCGTGCATTGCTGTGTGACGAATTGCCGAAAGCGTACCTGGATCGCAGACGTGATTGTACGTACGGGGAGTTGCCCAGACCTCCAGAAAGGACAAGATGCGCGACTTCCTCTTTGGGATGCTTCTGCTGCAGACGAACGAGTTGTTTGTCCATCATGTCAAACAACTTGGAAACCTGGATATCGAAGATCCCCTTCAAGTCGTCCCGTTGGAAATACATATCGCCACCACTGATCTCAAACTGTTCGTTTGTGTAGGTGGGGTCCAGTTTAGGTACTCGGACTGCAAAAGTTTCCGTATCTGCCAAAGATTCCTCAGAGCCGTAGTCACATTTGGCGTTCTGGTATTCTTTGCTTATACGCATCTCCCACGCAGCTGCGTTCAGATCGACTAAGCCTGTCGGGAGGGATTGATCGGCAAGTTCTAGCCGCTCAAGCACAGCTTGCTCAAACAGAGTATCCAACTGTGCAGCGCCGATAGTCGCGCCAAATACTACATCCAGTTGCTTGAGGCTCAAGGAGCCGCCGATGGTGTTCTCTACACGGAAAACCGATAGATCGGTGGTGCCACCGCCAACATCGCACACAAAGAGCACCTCGTTATCCCTGAATATGCCAGGCATGTTTCGCGCTGTGTGTACTGCGGCTGCCTCGGCTTCAGTCAATCCGATTGTTGCCTTGTGATTTGGAAACGAGCCAAAGCCGGCGGCGACGATGATCTTACGGAACCGCTCGACAGTTGGTAGCGGTCGCCAAGTGGTGGGAACAGAGAATATATATTCAATCTTCGCATCCTCCCAACGACTTGCCAATTCGCCTTTCAGTCGCGCTTCGATCGTGCGATACAAGTATTGGAAGTAGTCGGTGTACCTGTACTCCCTCCAGGTCAGCTTAACAGATGCCTGCGAGATTATATGGGTAGCACTATCTGGAGGAGCAATCTGCCTATCAGGCGGACCATTGTTCTGAAGATAGGAGCAAGCAAGCCAGATATCAAATGCGGCAGTCAATGCCAAGGCAGGAGCTTTTTCGAACCTTAACATAATCCAGGGGACTACAATACCTTCACCAAGTGCTCCGCCGAATAACAGATTGCTCGTCCAGATAGCGCAACCTAATCATAAACGTACCATTTCTCGACTTCGTGTATTTTTGGGACTTTCGATGCATCACTCGCACTCTTTCGCATCTGCTCTAAGAGGTCTTCGTCAAGCATTATCTTGAACCATTCGCGACTTTCATGTCCAGCGCCGCTTACTTCTTGTGCGGTCTCAGCGAGAAATCCCCACGAAGAAGGAGTCGACGAATTGTTGGGATAGACAAGTAAAGACGGTACCTTCCCGGTTAGCCTTCCAGCGAATCAAATACACTAAAACATGCGGTCTTACTTTGTTCTCGTTTGCTTGTGTTCTTCCGGGCCATCGTTGTATGTGCCTTACATTGTCGGATCCTGTCGACATGTTGCAATAAGCAACACCCGTGCCTTTGCAAAAAGTCAGCGAGAGACGTAACTACCTAGAAGAAGACTTACAGGTCATCCCAAAGTCTATGGAAATTACCAAATCCGGACGATCCATGTTTGTAGTTGTTGAAAGAATTCGTCGAGGGATTACTCAAACCAGAGACGTACGATGCTCTGAAAAACACTTTGAAAGCAACAGAAAACTGTGCTGCAAGTGAGGCGAGGCTTTCGTAATTATCAAGTGCGATTGTTCAGCAGCAAGGCTGAGTATCGGCAAGAAGACAACCCCATTCTAGCCAACACCAGATGTTCCTCCGCAGTGGGGTGTCTCAGCTCCATGCAAGAGGTATTGATATGCGTTCGAGAAGGCTCCAGACACCACTCAAATCGCTGGATAAAGTTTGGGGGCTGAGGCTGAAATGCACATTCATTGGCTCGTGCACGGTTTCCCACCCCACGACACGCATGCTGGCAGATGAAGAGTATGTTCAAGAACGCCCAGTAAGCAGCCACACAAGGCTGTTTCCATAGTTGAACCCTGTCAACCCCTCTTTAACAGAATCGGGACTGGAGTCGAGGTATGTCGTGATCCACTGGGGCGGCCAATCGTCAAGTTACACCACATCAGGGCAAGTACGGTTGAGCGGAGCACCGTGCAGGTCGCTTGCACTAAGCAAAAGTCAGCTTGCCGTTTAACCATGCAGTATATGTAGACCGGGCACATTGATAGTTCACTCCAGTGGATCTTTGAGGTAGTCCCTACAACTTGAGCACTTTCACACAAACAACCAAGATATCATGTCTGCGGAAACAAAAACCACGCCAATTCCAGGTTCTAGTCCAACCAGATGTAATGTAGTTGTCATTTCGACCGCCAACGCCGAGCCGTCTGTTCTAGCCCCAAATGTCGAATGTCCGCAGACATCACCTTCTGCAGCAGGGACAGGAGGGAGTAACACCTCTCAGATCCAGACCGGCACGATACCATTACCTGGGCAAACTACCAACACAGGTCCCTCACAACAATCAATAACAGTCACCGATAACGGCACTGGAGGCAACGTCCATCCCGTCACATCTTCTGGTATAACTTCATCCGTTCAAGCCGCGACCGAATCTTCCGTAGCAACAACATCGGCAGCCTTTACAATCGAGATATCGAAACCGACTCTTCTGCCAATCAACGGAACTTTGAACAATACCCTCGTAGTCCCGCATTCTAATGCTCAGAGAGGCCTTACAGGAGGGGCGGTTGCTGGCGTCGCCATCGGAATGCTTCTCGCAGGATTAATCATCGCTGGTGCGGTCTTCCTTGTCCTGCTGCATCGCCAGAAGAAGCGACAAGCTATATCTGCGGCAGCGTACTCGCGACAGCACGCTCCGTACAACGATCGCAGCGTGAGACCTGAGAAGGGGCCTACTGTAGTTGCAGCACCTGTGGGTAGCATCGAAAATCTCCTCCCTCAGCCTGCAGAAGACGATGCAATCACTGGCCAACTATCCAAGATCCGGGACAACATCAAAAACCACGTGCGGACTTACTACCACTCCGGACCAATCACCTCTGCCGATCTCAACGACGCGAGCATCCGAGACGTTGCAGCATTGACAGGCTCAAGCCCCGCGATCCTCGTAAATGCGCTTTCCAACCCATCGACCAGAGACAATGCTTTACGGGCTATCGTTGGTTCAGTCATCTTAACAAGATGTACCGGCGAACGCACGCCCAGCCTGCTACCCACTGAACTAGCTGCAATCTCCGCAACTATACAAGTGGATAGTGGCAACAACCGTAAGTCAACCTCTCCAATCCAGCGCTTACCGACTCATCTTTTGCGCAGCTCAGTCAGTCTTGATAAGCAAGTGGAAGGCAATTACTGGAGCCTTGCTGCAGCAGCGGTATGGTAAGCAAAGCCAGGACCCTAGCCGAGCACAGAGCTTCCAAGACACGGTTGTCTCGTTAGACTCAATTCTGGCACCGTTCATCACAGGCAGCGTCGATGTGGGTCAACGCCGGAAGAATCTGGACATGATCCTGACACGTGCGGCCAACTTCGCTTTCTTGCTCTTTGCTCAGCCTGGCACCTTTCGCTTCGACTTCGCTAGCCGCCAGGGCGGTTTGACGGTATTTCCAGCCTTAGTGCAGACGATCGATGATCATGGCCGGCTGCTCAGCTCCGTGAAGGTCTTGGCCGATAAGGAAGTCGTAGAGGCATGAGAAAGGGGGAGTGTGGGGGCGGAAACGCAAGACTCGTCGTTCGTTACTCTTCAAGCGTTAGGCTGTGCATAATGGCAATGATTGTTTGACGTGATCAGGCTGAGCTTGGAGGCTGGATCTTTGTTCAGAGCGCAAGGGCTGAAAAGTGATATCCGAACGTTTCGGGCCGGCGCTAGCGTCGTTTTAACGTTCACCTGAAAGGATGGCGTTCTCGCCTCCAAGCCTTATCCTGCACGCTGCAAGAACTCATTATCGGTACCGCTTACGAGCTTCGTGATTGGACAAGAATGCTTCGTTAGAGCGACAGGCTGTGATGAAGGTGATAGCGTCGCATCCAGACATGGAACTTGGTGCCCCCCCGACCGGGGGTGGCCTCAGCCTCGCGGCTCTCTGTCCTTGTAGCAGCGCATTCTTGGGGTCTACACGTTCCCCACGAATATCCTGACCATCTCAGCCTCATCAGTTTTCATCCCAAAATTTCTGCCACCATGTCGTAGATAGATTGCGCATCCTAAATCTACCAAGACGACCGTGAACGCATCACAATGGACCCCTTCAGTGCGGGCATGTTCGCTAGTATCGGCAGTGCTCTTAAATTTGCAGACGTTGCCGTACGTATTTCAGAGGTCGGTAGCGAGAACGCAGTGTTTGTGCGTACAATATACGTTGTCCGTTCGGATCTCGAGGAGGTTGAGCGCCTATTGAGTCTCGACGCCGTGCAGAAGAAGCTTGCGGGTACACCTGGAAAGCTTCCGTGGGTGAAGACCGCCATATTCAAC
This sequence comes from Nothophoma quercina, assembly GCA_021642125.1. Lineage (NCBI taxonomy): Eukaryota > Fungi > Ascomycota > Dothideomycetes > Pleosporales > Didymellaceae > Nothophoma > Nothophoma quercina. Next base: position 668,991 of record JAKIXB010000020.1, read on the forward strand.
ACAAGGTCTGCGCTCAACGAGATCGGCAAATGGGTTGAACGAGCGCGCGTAGAACATGAAACAACTGGATCGATAAAGTTCGATACACGAGTCCGCTGGGTGTTCAACGACCACGAAAAGCTGCTCAACCGTAAGACGGAGCTCTCGACATGCCACCAGCAGCTCTCGAACGTACTCAGCTATCTTATTCACCTGGAGGATGTACCAGTGAATCCCGCACCGCTCGAGTACGAAAACGTCAACCACTTTGACGAGATTATGTCCAGACATCGAAGAGCGACTGGCCCAAGAGCACCAAAAGCAGAGGTCAGCACAACAACAAGTGGTTCGTACCGTTCAACAGTTGAGCATTCAATGACACTGACTTATGTCTCCAGCGCGGGAGACAGTTGCGGGATCAACAACCGCCCCTCTCGTCCACCCAACAGCTGTTCTTCCCGCCTCAAGTCCGTCAAGCGGACAAGTGACCACTGCTTATGATCAACGTGGTTCTGTGCGGTCGCCCTTTATATCATCGACGCTATCGTCACCCGGCAGTCCACCACCAACGTACGCTGCGGCTGTGTCCACCAAGCCATTTCTTCATGACACACGCTTGCACGCCCACTCTAGCACCGACCAAAAGAGCCCTCTGGATCAGTTTGTCAATCGTAGACTCGCACCACAAAACAAGAACAATAGAATCTGGGCTTACAGAAATGATTTTGAAGGCATAGCAATCCCGGAACTCCCTGGAGATGCAGTCTCGTTCAGTGCAAGCGCAACGAATCCAGCAGGGCCGGTGAACCCGTACGAATTTTATAATAAACTGAGAACAGAACCGTTTGGAACCAAAGTAAAGTCCTATGGACCTTGTGAAAATCTCGCAGAGATGTTGGGAGACCTGCATTTCTCTGCGGAGTTGCCCAGCCACGATCCTGGACCGCCACCCGGCTACCCTCCACGAACGCGTGCGAGGTCTGATCAACTTGGGCTTTCCCCATCGACATATACACAGTCACGTAGACGGACAGCGTCAGAGACCCCGTTCGTGGTGCATCGCCGTCCTGTTCCAGCCAACTCACATAGCGACTCATTGTTCGTGAGCAGTCAAATACCAACCTCCTTTCCTGTACAGAAAGCCATTTCATCTGGGATTGAGCAGGTGCCGCAACCATACATGACGAGGCCAGTTGCCAATGAGCTTGTGACGCAGGGTTCGCATCAGTCGTACTTGCAACATAGGCCTAGCTCCTATAGTAACGCACAATCAGCATTCTGGGCAGCAGGAGATTCAAGCTCGCAATCCAGCAGGCACATTTCTGCACCACCGCCGTTACCGTTGGCCTCCAATGTGAATGTAGCAGCGTACTCAGCAGAGTCAACAGGCTCCTGGGGTTCGGACACACAACCAAGGGTGTCGAAACAACAACCCACGCGGGGACCTCCTGCAGCAACAACGAGGATGCAAAGGCAGAAACACCTCCTGAGCTTACTGGGAAGCATCGATAGGTGAGGTCGCGCCACAGGCACAAGACTGAATCAACATTCTAGGTTGGTGATGGTCGCTATGCCCAAATGGGCTTAAAGCTGCCTCAGGCAGATCTGCGATTGTTGTGTCCCCGTACGACGTCATCACTCAATCGAGGAGGGTGGCTAGGAATCTCAGAAGGTCGCCAGCAATGGTCTACACAAACGTCCATTTTTTAGGTAAAAGGCACACCAAGGTACAACATTAGGATCTTGCACTTCTTATCATCAAGAATCATGGCTCCACGCAAGACCCGCAGCTCAGCCAAAGAGGGGACACCTGACAACGAGTCGCAGGAGGCCGAAAGGACTCAGGACGTAAGAGAAGAAGGTCAGAGTGAAGGTCAGAGTGAAGGATCAGAGGATACGAAGACCGCTGGCGACAAAAGGAAGAAAAGTCCTCCACCCGACGAAGCGAACAAAGTCTCCAAGGCAAAGAAGTCAGATCAAGCAACGAAAGCACATGATACAGAGGGCAGCGAATCCACTCCATCGCCTGAGCAAGTCTTGAAGTTTCTCCTCTCAGATGCCGCCCTTGATGTCTGCCGACCAGAGGATGAAGCCGAATATGTCTCGGAGCACGGCAAGGAAACCACGACCTACGCGCAACTCCTGAGTCCCTTTGAAGAGCTCCTTTGCGCCGTTGTTCTATCACGCCCAATTTCGCACCGTCTGGGTCTGCGCACTATCCGCACCATTCTGAATCCACCCTACGAGTTCAGAGACGCCGATACCATCAAGTCTGCAGGCGCCGGGAAGATTCATCAAGCGCTTGATGACGCGCGCACGCAGCACAAGGGCAAGACTACTGAAGAAATCGAGCTGATTGCTCAAGCGGTGACCAACAACGACTGGCACGATGACCTTGAGAAGATCCGCAAGCAGACTAAGAACGCGGTTGATGAGGAGCGGGAAGTTCTGAGAAAAAGTATCAAAGGTCTCGGGAAGACGGGTTTGAATATTTTCTATCGTAGGGTCCAGTGGCTTTGGGATGAGGCGTATCCATTCATCGATGCCCGGACACAGGACTCGCTTGAGAAGCTGGGCTTGCCTAAACAAGCGGATGAGCTCGTTGAATTCATTGAGAAGAAGTGGCAAAATGTGAAGTTCGATGATAGTGGAGAGTTCAACGATGATGAGAGGAAGCGACGGGCTTTTGTGTTGCTTCTAGAGAGGGCCGTGGGCTCAGATTTGGAGAAAAGGACTAATGATGTTCTTGCGGCAGCAGTGAGGTCTTGACGGTTTCGTTACCGGCGATATTTCTGGAATAAGCGGATTGAATTGCCCTAGAAAACTGATCTTGTGAAGCTCTATGATTGATATTCTAAGGGCTTTAGTCGTGGTATCTCAATCTAAAGAGTTGCTATTGAGTCTGATACTCTTGTCGCAGTCAAGGCCAGTACACATAGCGTCCACATCAATTCTGATTCTTCCAAGGAGCTCGAAATTTCGACCGATCTGAGAAAGCTACAACCCAGAGGAGGCCGAATGGTAGTTGACGTATCATCCTTCTGAATGCCGTTCATCCCCGAAGTCAGTATCGTGCCTAGAAAACACCCGTGGGGATAAGAATGTATTGGACCGTACATTCTGCCGGAAACCTCGCGATGATTTTGGCGGCATGTTACTAGGGTGTTGACGCCGTCCCAAGATGATGGCGAAACTCATTATCCGCCTCCTTCTCTTCAGCATGTTTCTGCTGCCATATCTTGTAAGAGTATCTGGTCAATGGTTCAAAGCTATCACCAATCTGAGCATAGTCATTGTATGGCGATCGCGCTCCAGGTTGTTTCGCGTAATACGCCTCGCGATTGTGAAGAAGTACAGGTCCAGGGCGTCTGAGCAGGAAGTTGTAGATCAGCTCGCGAAGCTGTGCTGGAAGATCCAAGATCGACGGCAAGCCGTGGTTGATCGGTCCATAAAGGATGTTCGGGTTCTTCATGTTGCGCGCGAATGGTTCCCGGGGGGGGGGGGGGGGTTCCTGGCCCAGTTCTCTCTTCTCATTTGTGTTTCAAACTCCGCAGATGGGAATGGCTCTAGATATCAATTTCGCGTTTTGTGAGAGAAGTCGAAGAAACACAAATCGACGCTACGCAACGCTAGTGGACCTACTTTCACCACGCCTTCAATCCAGCCACTTCCTCGCATACTTCTTCTCAACATAGGTACGAAGACACCATTGCAAGTTAACTGCAAATTGGCAACGAAAGGCGAGCAGAGAGTCATGAGATGTGTCCTCAGTATCGTGTTCCACTTGTGGCTGTACTTGCCCCCACACCAGGCAACCACAAATGCACCTCAGGCCCACTCAACAACAACGTAAAGATGACTGTCGAAAAGCGCGACGCTAACGGAGCTCGAAGATACCGTATACACTACGGTGTTGAATTGATCGTATTCGAACCGAGATCAGGCAACAATATATGCACCCCAAATATACATAGCAGAACGCGAAATTGATAGCAAATGACAGCGTTGCAACTCTCGATCCCCCAGAGACACTCTCAACATTCAAGATGGCACTACTAAAACTCATAATCCCCCTCTTCATCGTCCTCGGCCTCCTCCAAGCCGCCGTCCTCGCCCTACCGTTCATATACTGGCGTATCCAAGCCTACATGGGCCCAATCAACAAATTCCTACTCGGCTCGACACTGTACGCCTCACATCACCCTCTCACATTCAATCACCAATTCACCGCTCACTGCATCAAACCCCATCTGGCACCCCAGCTAACACCAGTCAGCCTCTTTGTAGCTTTCGTTGTCCACCCCCTCATCATCATCGCCTTGATTACTTTCACCATCGCCCCAACCTTGCTCTCCCTACGCCTCAATGTCATCGAGAAAATGGGTACGCTATACATGACCTGTATCCCTCAGCAACTACCACACCTACCCGCGCTGCCAACTCTGGACAAAGGGCTGCCGAAGAGCAATAAGGAGTGGCTCGTTACGCTGCTCGGTGGATATGCGGGGTGGAAGGTGTTGGGGACGCTGCCGAGTTTGGTTATACTGTAAGTTTTTTTTTGGCGTTTTGATGCTGAGAAGGTGGGAGTTGCTGACAGGGATAGGGGGTGGCTTGCTAATAAAGGGCTGAGGGGTGAGGCTGAGAAGGTGGAGGAGAAGGGCGTCGCGGTGAGGAGTGAGAGGACAGATGTACAGGTCATTGGATAGAACAGCAGATTGCTATGCGCAGTGATGTGTGATTAGAGGTTGGGTGCGGGGTGTGCAGAGATTTGAGGATGGTGTAATTTGAGAATGGGCAGCTGGATGGAATGTAAATAAATGTCTTGGTTTTACTGGTGATGAACAAATGAAATTGATTGGGTATCTATGTTATGATCGTCTCTCTTCGTTGACGTCTTCCAACTCGACTTCCTCTTCGATAGTCGGTAGGATCTGATATCTGCCACTCTTCCCCGCTCTCCTTAAACACTTACTCGTATGCAGCAAGTGGCCCCTCTTCTGTCTTACGAAGCCAGCAAAACACGCCGCACTTAACGCCACGGCGCCTGTGCTGATGTATACGGGGTATTTGAAGTCCTCAGGTCTGTAGAAGACCATGGTCGTTGCAAAGCTAAGCAGCTCGAAGAAGTTTTGTAATGACATCTCAATGGCGGAGAATGAGCCACGTATCGCTTCAGGTGCGTCTTCTTGCACAAGATACTGCACGCAGAGGTCAAATCCCCAAAGACCCAGGCGACTAAGTGCAACGCCGGCAACGAGGGCAAGTCCAGCGAGCTTGAGATGTGTTTGGGAGGTTGTGGCTGCGAAGAAAGCCACGGCTGCCATGATGGAGAAGAGCTGCTCGTTGACGAACCAAAGCCCGGAGCGCACGGCGCCGATCCTGTTCATGAGGAGCGGCGCGGCGCATGTTGCGCTGAGCTCGAGTATAACGGCGACCAAACGCATTAGCGAGACGTGGGTACTGGTAAAGCCGAGCGTAAGAAGGTAGGTGGTCATCTGCGATGCGAAAGACAGGACGGTAAGATAGAGTAGGGAAAGTGAGAAGGAGGCCAAGAACGCGGGATTCTGGAAGTAGTCTTTCCACGGGCGAATGTTGTTCTTGATGGTGGAAAAAGTGGTCCGTGACGGTGCGATGGGTGTCCCACCTGGTGAGCGTGGTGTTTCAGTGGTGTTTCCTAGCTCTTTTCCTCGACCAAGCTCAGGAACTGCAGCGTACACCTGAGCGATGGCGAAGTATTCAACGAGAACGCTGATAGCATTCTGGCCGAAAACGACCCAGATGGCGATCTTGGTCGAGTAGCCGTCCAAGAGACCAATGCCAAGTGGTGCGATCAATTTGCAGATCAGATCGATCCTGCGCATTGCACTGTTCAACTCCTGCCGCTCGACACCCAGACTGTCAGAGACCACAATTATCCAGTCTCTCTCAACGGCGACTGTGTTTGCGACAAAAGCCAGTTTCTCAATACCAGCTAGCGCAACAATCGTGGCAAACAGTCCGTAAACAATCAGTCCATTCTGGGGGTTGCCGGCCAGCAGCATAGCCAGAATGAGACACGACAGCGCGACAGAAATCCTTTGCCAGATGATGCTTTGGCGCACTACATAGAGGCGGTTCTTGCTGTCGACTAAGCTGCCAATCCAGGAACCTAGGGCCGCAGCTGCGGCCGACCTGAACAACGCATAGCAGGATGCGAAAAACAACGTCCCAGGAAAAATTGCTGCAAGGAAGATAACAGCGCCGAATTCAAATGTTCGCGCATTCCAGGTCGAGAGTGTGTGTGATATGTACAGGCGATAGAGGAGCGCTCTCGGAGCTTTGTTCTGCACTCGTTGTTCGGTGGGGTGCTGGCTCGTTTCTGACGGCGGGGTATCCGTCGACGTACCCATCGTCAGGTTCATGTTGTGCGCAATCGTAGTTGTGAAAAGTCGGAGACCATTGAAGGTCGCAGCTGGGAAAGAGTCTTCATATTGAGAGCCTCGAGAGCTGTGACCTGGTGATCATGCGCTCTGGCCTACGGACATCTGGGCGCGCCGAGTCGGCCACGAGCCTGTGTTGGACCCTTCTGATCTACATCTGCCTAGTCGGTTCAAGGTTAGCGTTGCCAACGGTCCTTTCACTTTGGACATGGCGTTGAAGGTCTCCCCACCGCGCATCCTGGTCACCCCACAGTCTTGCGCGTTGTTCGGTGCCGGTCCATCGCGTGTGTGTGGTTTGACGTACTGTAGGGAGCAAAATGTTCCGTGGTTGGAAGGACGATCAGGACTGCTCGACGGCCGCTAGCCACCAACACTATTTTCAGGGTTCTTAACTTAACAGCACTCCAACCAGCAGCTTTTAGGCTCAGTGCCTGCTATTCTGCAGCACGTCTCTGTATAATGCTCACTTTACTTTTACGTGCATCTTTTACGATGAACGTTAAAGCACGGCAAACACGGCAACTATGAAGCTTAGCTAATGCAAGATCTCTGGCTGCTTGTGCTCAATGCTACGATGCGTGAACGCCTCACCTCGCCGGTGTAGGCTCCGAGACAATACCTGAGAGACCACCACGTATGCCACGTCCTTTGAGAAGCATCAAACGGGGTACTTGAAGAGAACGTTAGTGGGGCTGTTGATATACTGACGCTCGCAAGGATGGCTCCTTCTGCCCCTCGGCAGGGCCCCCGCCCGGTTCCCGCCCTCTCTGCTTCGACAGCTACCACCCATCGCCGAACGGCCGAACGACCGCCCTCGAAAGACTGACGATGATGCTCACGACAAGCAGGAGCGCAGCAAGTTCACACGAAGTGTCCTTGAAGGCAGCACTGTAGCTCTCATCTCGCTGCTAGGTCTGGGTCTTGGCGGATATGCATATAGTCTGTTCTACAAGAGAACCGTAAGGAGCAAGATCGAGAATGCCTTTTCGACAGGCTATAGCTCGCAAGAGCGCGTCGCACTGGGCCGCATGAGCTACAACACCGACCCGGAAGAATTGCAGAAGATTGTGGACAAGGAATACTGGGTGCCTCGAGACGAGCAGGAGCAAGTCAACGATATTATCAGTGGCAAGACAAGAGGCAAATACCATCTCATCATCGGCGAGAGGGGCACAGGGAAGCGCGCATTGCTACTAGAAGCTATGCGCAGGGTCAATGGCGACGGAGTGGCCATGCTGGAGGCCCACAGCGAGCTCGAGGTTTTCCGGACACGGCTCGGAAAGGCCATCGACTACGAGTTCCACGAAGACTACATTGGCGGCCTGTTCAGTATTAGAGGACCACGAGACAGCACACCTTTACTGGATATCGAGCGAGCGTTGAACCAGCTGGAGAAGGTTGCGCTGTCGATGAGGAAGCGCCGCGGCAAGCCTCTTTTGATGATCATCAATAACATCCATCTCTGCAAGGATGACGATCAAGGCCACGACCTGATGGAGATACTGCAACAGCGAGCAGAGATCTGGTCAACAAATGAGTTGGTCACGGTCGTCTTCACATCGGATGAGCACTGGACGCTGGAGCGGCTGATACCACACGCCACCAACATGCATGTCATGAATATTCGCGATATTCGGAAAGATGTGGTGACAGACTCCCTGAGAAAGTATCGCGCGAAGTACCACAACGAGCAGGTGCCCCAGAGCATTCTAGATGAAGTCTTCGCCAAAGTCGGTGGCAGGCTCATCTTCCTCAATCAGGTCGCGAAGTCCAACGACATGCTACAAGTATGTGCGAACATCAACAGGCGCGAGAAGTCGTGGTTCTTAAACCAATGTTGGATCCTGGGCGACTCGATGGACGACGATGTCGAGGAGCAGCAGAAGTTCTGCGCGGCAGCCATTGTTCTAGCGCGAGCACTTGTCGTCCGAGAGAAAGAGTCGGCTGATCCCAACGGCGTGCTCCCCGAGATTCCGTTACATGAAGCACGCCAGATCATCACGCGTGCTGACTTTGTCCGTCCGTTCGATCACATCAATGTCATCCACATCGATGCGTGGGGCATGGTGCGCGCAGACTCGGTGCCTATGCAGAATGCTTTTCGGGAGATCTGCAATGAAGAAGGGTTTGAAGAGCATCTGAAGGCTACGCTGAACAGACTGGACGAGCTGGAGAGTTTGGCGAGAACGAGAGAGGTCAGCTGGAGAGCTGCGCCAGACAGAAGTGGTGGCATTGTGCCGGTGCAGACGTATTGTGCAAAGATCTCGGACCCCCGAGCTGGAGGTCACGAAGTGGTTGTCTCAAGCACTCCAACGGGCTAGTCCGTCGCGTTAAGTCAACGCCAAGCACGGCCAAGTTCACCTTCGCCACCTTGTTCAGTCTTATGCTCTCCTATGTTCTTGGTATTGTTCATATACTGATGGTTGATCGGCGTTCACTCATAGCATCGACGCTTACTCATAACAACGTTGGATGATACGCCTTGTACACCTGCACGGCACTCAAAATCGTCTGCGTCACACCAAAGAAGACGGTAAGCACCAGAACTACCACAGCAATCCAGAAAGTATACCAGCGGGTTATATCTCTTCGATCGTGCAGACTTTGAGCCAAGGTTATCTGGCGGGGCTTGTCAAAAACTTTCTGCAACGCAATCAAATCCTTACGCCAATACTTGAATTGATCAACCCGTCGATCCCGTACACATCCACATTCGAGAACCTCACTATCTATCGGTTGCGTGGAGGTCGATTCGGCCCGAACCCACTTTCTCGTTTTGCTATCATACGAAGGGAAAAGCGTTGCAAGTGTACGAAGGGTCTCCTCGGCCAAGCCAGGTGGGAAAAGATCACTGGAGGATGTTAGCGCCTGCGATGCAAGGCAACAGGGATGTACACAGACCTGCACTGCCATTTCAGGAACGAAGCATGATGAAAGATCGATACCCGTCGGGAACCGTGCGACAAGCGAAGATGATCAGAAAGGTTATCAGTCCATTCAATCTCGAGTCCAGCTAAACGCATGAGGTTATTAGCTGTAAGCTCCTCGTCCAGCTCCATGTCTTCTCCAACAGCCACCGGTAATGCTTGAAACCTCTGCGCAAGCACGTCTCTGAGCGTCAAATCCTGGTCATCCCATCTGATCGATGGCTCGTCTGACATGTACACTCGAGGGCCAATGTCTACCATTGTCAAAAGACGGGCAACCAATGTGACGGATCCCTCGAGCATATTGTCAAGTTCCATCTTACTTCTCGGCCTCGTGAGCATGGGACGTAATTTCGTCTTCGCGTCCATCTTGATACAGTGATTCTCAAGATCCATTGCAATAGCTACGATGTGCGAATGGCTTCTGATCGTACTGTACTGTCCAGAGCCGGCTTGAATTGCCATGTTGCATTCGGTCGTATAATACGAGAAATACGCATCAAGCTCGAGGCTATCTAGTGTTGGTGTTGTTGGGGTTCGGAGGGGTTGACGCCATAGGCGTTTCATGATCTCCTCCTGCAGAGGATGAGTTACAGGGAGTCTGGGATCTCCATCTAACGACATTGTAAACGATGGATTTCCAGGAATTGTGAAGGTAACCTTACTTCTACTCGTGCGAGGAGGTATAAGGCAGATTTATGAAATCGAGGCTTCTCAGCCTAGTCCGTCAGCCTGGCACAGCCTCCACATTCAGCCCCATGAAACCTGCAGCTAGCGTCGCGGCAGCACATCGTCCTTCGGTTAATACTTGAAGCCGCCAATCAGCAGCGTACACGAGTGCTGCACATTATATTCGTGCGCTTCACATTCGCAGTACATCAACACTGCACCCGAGACCTTTGCCTGCAATCACCTGAAAAGCTTCTGCCTCGTTATCTGTCACAACCCATACGAATGCTTCAACGTCGAAATTTTGCGGATAGTGTCGGGGACGAGGTTCAAATACATTGCAAGAAGAAACCCAAATGGAAGACCGGCGAACGCTGCTGGCAGCCAATCGGGCCCGTGCAGATCGCCTACGAAGAGCTCAAAGACAAACTGAATGACACGCTGGAGAAACAATGGAGAGAATCTGCCAAGAAGAGAGGTCTGATGCACGCAGTATACATGATAGGGCTGGAAGAGAACAACGCCATTCCAGTCCTTGTGTTCGTCGGTCTGAAGCTGAAGTACGCACAAGAAGCGGAAGAAATTGTGAAGACGCATTGCTTCTTGAAATCCAACGCCGAGATCAACTTCGAAACTGCCTCGATGAACGCACTCCCATCAGGGGAGTTACAAGTGCTGGCTACGGATGTGGGTCCGTGCTCGCAACATCACAGCGAGGATCGTCGAGTATCAGAGGCATTCTTCGCGGGTGAACTAGGCATTCGTCCGTTAGAAATGCCCATCTTCGTTCGCCATGGTGACTCAACGCGGAGAGCCACAGCGAATGTTTTAGAGAGATCGGAAGTCCTAACCTACCTGACGGTGGCACACATTTTCGAGCTACCACAAGCACTTGATGAGGAGAGCGACGGCTGGGACAGTGACAGTGACTTTGACAATCAGACAGTCTTGTCTAGAGTCCACTGTCCAGAGGAGACCGCTTCGGCATATGTGCCATTAGATGCATACATATGGCGTCCCCTCGGACTAGTCTCCGAAACTTGCACCAGAGCAGATTGGGCCATTGTTGAGCTTCATTCAGCGGCAGAGAGCGAGCTTCCGCTAATGGAAGGATATCATCTCAGCAATCGCTACTCTGAACCTCAGATTGAAGAAGTGTGGATACGTACTTCACATGGGTGGTTGTCAGGGTCGATCAAGTCTATCAGTCCAGTACACATGCAACTTGACGACAGTGGTACTTTCCAGGCCGTCTACCAATTTCAGCATGATGAACCGTTACGTCCTGGAGATTGTGGGTCACTAGTAATTAGCAGAAGGAACATGGATATATACGGGCAGGTCATTGCAGGTTCAAAAGGAAGCCAAGTAGGTTTCATGATCCCGACCTCTGCTTTGCCTCTCAAAAGTAGAGCTCAATCCGGATCATCCACAGCCCCACAAGAGGAACGCTCCACCCCGAAAGAACCTGGTAAGTTCCCACAACTCGTAATGCTTTTTTAAAGAACATCTCATCGCTGACGTGACACAGTCTCAGATCCAGTGGTTCCGCTCTCCGCTGCGTCCCAACTATCTGCACAACTACCTATGCAGTCACGCTCTGATCGGGTCAATTTAAGTGAGTGCAAAACCTGATGCATTTGCACACTGCTTATGAGACAGGATGTGGACCCCACGGCGAGCGTCTCGTTGCCGGAGTCGTACCACTATCCACTGATAAGTACCATGTACTTCTCGTCCAAAGTAACAAGCGAGGTGGGTGGGTTCTTCCGAAAGGCAACTGGGAATTAGATGAAGTGACTGCACAAGATGCTGCCAAGCGAAAAGCCTGGGAAGAGGCTGGCATCATTTGCAAGATTACTGATGCTCTAGGTACAATGCCAGGAAAACGCCGCGCTGATCAAATTGCGACCGCACCAGAAGCTTCATACCACTTCTTCGAGGCTGTAGTCGAGAAGCAAGAGGCGCAGTGGCCGGAGATGCACAAACGTAGCAGGCAATGGTTCACTTATACGCAGGCACGCGAGGCGCTATCGCACAAACCAGAGTTACTAGACGCTCTAGATCGTTGCAAGATGCATCGCTGATAGGTTGTTTCTTCAAGATTCGGCGGAGGGTCACGAAGCAGTGGCTCTAGGCAGGCCTGCGCGGTACCTACGACACGCCACACTGACCCCGCGTCGTAGCACCTTGCAATTTCAGCCCCCAACTGAACATTGACTGTCTTGACTTCTCTCTCCTTGCACTTCTCGTCTAAACCCCTCCACTTACTTTCCATTCCGCTTCTGATTCGTGAAAGATCCCCGGCACTTCTCTTTCCAGTCTTCATTCCGAAACGTAAAATCGTTACAATATTGTCCTCCTCAACTCGTCGAGATTCTATGCAGATGCATTCAATTCAATTGATTGGCCTCTTCGTCGTTGGTGGAGATCCACCACTAACGATGCAGTGTTGGCTTAAAACTGACCAGAGCATGCACCCCACGCTCAGTTCAGGCGTCCATCCTACGCTTTTGATGCAACCAAAGCTGGAGGGTCAATTCCAGACTATCGGCAAGTTGCATTATTGGATACTCCCTTGCTTTGTATAGGACCCGAAAGTAAAGTCCGGAGTCCACCCGGGGCTACATTGAACTGCCGCTGAGCCAAGACCTCCGCTAGGAAAACAAGTGGCTCGGCCTCAACACGATGATGAAATTCCCCTGGGCATGCTAACCTCGGTGTGGACCCGCGTTCGGCGTCTCCGCCGATGCATGCAGATGTCAACTGAACTACGAGCTGTGATTGGATTGCTCGTGTTGGTCTGGCCAACCCATGGACTTTGGAGCATGATCCGGGGAAGCGTGGGGGGACTTCTTGGTGAAGCGCGGGGAAGTCTGGGGTAGCACGAGGTTCTTAGCCATAAGCAGGTAAAGCTCTACGCTACAAGGCTCAACACCAAGATATCTCAAGCCACTTTCCCGGACAAGATGCTCAAGATGGGTAGCCTGTCTTGGCCAGGCTTGGAAAACTATCTGAGGCCTCAAGATGGCGGTCGACCAAACAAGTATAAGAGACAAAGATCGGCCTTTCCTCATCCCAAGCCAGGTCTCCTTGTGCTCTAACACAAAGGACTCTTGTCCAACTAGCAAAAGAGCATGGCTATCTTCAAACACACCTCGCACGCCACCACCAACGACGAAAAGGTCGCAGGCACAGACCATGTCGAACGTGTCGAGACAAACGATAACGACCTCTCTCTGGCTAAAGTAGGAGCCGATGCAAAGTTAGACGAGTTCGGTGCCCGCAGCAAGACGAATCCCGAGGAAATCGCTCTGGTGAAGAAGCTTGATCGCACCATTCTTGTGGGTTCACCATTGCCTTGTTCGAAGCTTGCGATTGCTGATCAAAATGATGACAGCCTATTCTTTGGATCATGTACTTCTTCAACTTCCTTGACCGCAATGCTCTCGTCAATGCCAAGCTCAACACGCTCGAGAAAGATCTAGGTCTTAAGGGTACTGAGTACAATACACTCATCTCGATCTTATTTGTGGGATACATCGCGGGTCAGATTCCCAGCAACATGATTTTGAACAGAGTTAGGCCTTCGTGGTATTTGGGCGGTACGTACAAGCTCACGCTGACCTTGAAGGCCCAGCTAACAGCAGCTAGGCTTCTGCACGGCTTGGTCGATCGTATGCCTCTTGACTTTCAAAGCCAACAGCTTCGGTGGAATGCTGGCCTGTCGGTTCATGCTCGGTGTGACTGAGGCTCCTGTAAGTTCTTGAACAATTTCAAACCAAAACCTCCCATCTAACAGAAGGCAATAGTTCTACCCCGGTGCCCTCTTCCTGCTGTCGCTGTTCTATACAAAGAAAGAGATCGCTTCGCGAATGGCTATCTTCTACACTGGCAACATGATTGCTTCCAGTTTCGCTGGCCTTATCGCTGCCGGTGTCTTTGCAGGTCTGTCTGGTGCTCACGGACTTGCTGGCTGGCGATGGTACGTATCCAGCTGACTCTATTCATACGAAGTAAAACACTAATGTCGACCCCCAGGCTCTTCCTCATCCAGGGCGCTCTCTCGATCGGAGTTGCCTTCCTCTCCTTCTTCCTACTCCCGGACCACCCACTCCAAACCCGCTGGCTCACAGAGACGGAGCGCCAACTTGCCCACAACCGCATCGCCGCCGACACCACGCAGCGCGAAGAAGCTACCAGTGTCTGGGTTGGTCTCCGTCAAGCTCTAGCCGACTGGCGCACCTGGGTCTTCTGCCTGATGTACAACACCCACATCTCGTCGGTCAGCTTCCAGTCCTTCCTCCCCACCGTCGTCAAAACGCTAGGCTACAGCACCACCATCACCCTCGCGCTCACATGCCCGCCATACCTGCTCGCAGCCGCCATGGCAATCGCCATGTCCTACACTTCCGGTCGCTACAACGAGCGCACATGGCACATCACCATCTGCAAGTCGCTTATCATCATCGGCTTCATCATCCCCGCCGTGACCACTAACGTGGCCGCACGCTTCGTCGCAATTTTCATCTTCGTCACGTTTAGTTTCGGCATCAACAATATCATGCTTGGCTGGACTTCCGCGACGCTCGGCCAGACGCCTGAGAAGAAAGCCGTTGCTTTGGCGCTTTGCAATAGCTTGGGCAATATGAGCAGTATCTACACGCCGTATCTGTGGCCGAGCAGCGATAATCCGCGGTTTTTGAAGGCGTGGATGGCGGCTATTTCGTTTTCTGCGGTCGCGGTCGCGGCGGTGTGGGTTATGAGGGTTAGTTTGCAGAGGAAGAATAGGAAGATGAGGGAGAGTAATCCGGAGACGTTGGTGCTTTATGTGTACTAGGTGGATAGAGAAACACAGTCTGCGGATAGTTGAGGACTGTTGGCTACATTACATAGAATTATTACAAACCTTGATTTGTTGACCTGTTTGATGGACATTCCGATATAGTCGCACGGTTCAATTATCTGATGCCACTCATCTGGTGCGGCAGAATCTTGAGTGCGTCGACTACTTAGAGACCACCTGATCATGTCACTAAGTTCTCAACAATAACTGGTTGCGTTATCAACGCCCCCCGTCTCCTCGCAGTGGTTCCACTGTAGGAAGAATCCTAGCATGGTACAGAGTCTATTCTTCAGTTCACCGCTGTCTTGGGGTAGATTTACTTGTCTCAATCTGCCAGCGGAGCAGTCTTCTGCAGCACGCTTTCAAACCGGGCAGATATGAGCTCCATATGTGTCAAGTCAACCTCCAGTCCTTTCCCATCAAGTCCCTCTTTCGGGCCCCAATCACCCTTATGTCGCGCCTCCGGCCACGTGGAGAGCGCTCTCCACTCCCTCTCAACCGGTGAATGACACAATCCAAAACCAATATATCGATACGTACACAGCACCCAACGATGCGAATCCTTCCGGCGCGTCAGACGATGCCTAGCTCCAAACTCCCCGCGAGGCACAACTTCGACAACGTATTCGCTCGGACAGCGCGTGCACCGCCGTCTCTTGTAGACGAAGCGCAGCCGTTTCTCAGGATCGCGGCACAGCATCCTGCACGCCTGCATAATCTCATCGCCTAGCTGGCGTTTCATACAAGTCCGTCTCGCGCGCATGCGGGCACGCAAACTCCGCGCCTGATACAGCAAAGTACTTTGGATTTCTGGCGCTGCATGTGCGATATCTCCTTTGAATGCGCGGATGCGAAGCAGCACCCTGTCGTCGACGAGTACGGCTTTGGAATCCGCCTTCCAGGACACGCGCACGCCCCAGAATCGTCCGTCTCGATACCGGTCGAGCATCGGTGTACCGTGTTGTGGGGAGAGGCGCAGGGCTCGCATGCTTTGATGTACATGCAGCCAGGGCACGGGGATGCGTAGTATGACGATTGCTGATAGTTGGGTGCGGTGGAGCGTGAAGTATACATGAGACTTCGCTCTTTTGGCAATGCGGCATTTGACGGGGTACGTGTATAGGTCGGCTTTCTTGTTGGTTAGACGGGGGTGATATACACCGCAGTCGTAGCAGATGAGATTGTTGGGATACTCGCTATCATGATGCTGGTACAGGGTTCTTGCACGTTCGTATGGGTCTGTAGCCGTGTATGGCGGAGGGTTGTTAGTCGGTGGCAAAATTGTGATCATGTTGTGTGCGTAGGGGATGTTTTCTGAGACAACGAGAGATGGCTCGCGTTGATGGTTCATATATGCTCCGACGATCCTTGGTACCGAACGTTGGCTATCAATTTGAGCTATGGTTCACGATTATCGCCTAAGTAGCTATGAATATTATACCGAGGGCAGCATGACCTAGCAAGTAAAAGAACAAGATAATCTGCCCTGCACCAACACTTGCGAACCTTCTAGAAGTTCAAATGGATTGAGACCAAGACGGTCGATTGAGAAGTTTCCGCTTGTGGACCAACAGCAATGTAGTGCAAAAAACACAGTCTTCAGTAATTGCGGACGTCGCTCGAAGATATTGTATACGTCAGTTGACAGTTGACTTCACGCGTCTCTATCGATAACTTGTTCACTTGGTTCATCTTCAAATGCAGGTAGATAGATAGATGGATACAGTCATGGAGTACGCATATCCGCCTTTACGCTATGCTATGGTGCAACAAATCTGTCTAGAACGCCAATCCATGCCATGCTATGCAAGAAACAAAATCTGACAACACGTTCACTGTTCAGAGCCTGTACCACTGCTGCGGCATTGACTGCCTCCTGCCCTCCACATTGTGTGGCCCACCCGCGCCAAAGGCGTAGCTGTGCCGTCTGCGATAGTGCCGCTACTGCGCGGGCGTCTCAGCTGGCGGACTGTTCGTTGGCGGTGATTGGAGCTCGGATGATGAAAGGGTGGATGTCTGGGCTGACTCCAAAGCCTTCCGATCGACAGGCTTAAGGCTGTCTACCTCCTCGGGCTGCCCTTTGGTGTCGGGACATCGTCCTTGACATCAAGCCTGCCCCTCCTCTCTGCCGCGCGCTCAGCCATACGCTCGGAGATGCCCGGTACACTAGGTTTCGTCTTCAGCGCCGGAGGTTCGGGGGTCTGGGGTCTGCGAGCGAAATCGCGCTGGTCGATGGACTCATCGATCTCAGTTTCTTCCTCGCTGTACTCCTCATCGTCATCGTCCAAGTTTTGCGGATCATACGGAGCATCGAGATCCTCGCCGAGATACTCCCCATTGTTGCCCTCGACGCTTTCGAGGATGCTGTCCTCCATCAGCCCGTCCTCGTCTACGCTCTCATTCGTCATGTAGCTCGCTTCGAGATCCTCGCCGATCTCCCCCTCGTCTTCACTGCGGTAGCTACCTGCTTCCGTCTGCTCATCCTCACTTTCGTCCTCGGAGTCAGAGAAATCTTCAATGTCGAGCGGCTTGTCGCGCCAGTAATTGAAGTCTGTGAAGTTCTCGCCACCAGCAGGAACAAGCAGACCGACGGGCGGGAAGAAGTGGTCGACAATCTCCCTCATACTTGCATACCCGGTCTTGTATGAGTTTAGCGACAGAACGTCCAGGCTGACCTCGGCGTTGGAGTTGATGGTGAAGATGCGCGTGCTAGGGATGTTGACACTGCGGTAGGACAGCGCGTCTGTGAAACGGTTGCCGAAGCCGGCGTAGAAGGGTGTTTGGCCGGCGGGCTTGTCAAAGAGCTGCATGATGTCCCGCAGACAGGCCATTTTGAAGACTTCGGGCTTTCGGAGGTAGACTTCTCGACGTAGCGCTGCTATTGTACGGTCAGGACTCATGATGACTGGCCCCCTAGGTAGTTTGTAGTCTTCTTGCACTACACCGTTGAGGTAGGCGCGTGTTATGTCTGCTTGCCCGACGGATCGCGAGGTCAGGTAGAAGATGTTGTACCCATTGTTGACGATGTCGGTGTACAGCTTTGCGACTCCCTTGTGTGTCCAGTCGCGGCCGATCATGTTGAGAACGTGACCTAGGGCATCGGACTTCGTGATTGTGCCGTCGATATCGGAGATGACGATGGGTACGTCATGTTGCCAGTAGAACATGTAGGCTTCGCACCTCGAGCGGTTGACAGTGAAGGACATGGTGTTCTGACCTGGCTTGAGATTCAGGGCTTTCAGCTGGTCGGAGGTGAGACGCAATGTCTTGGCGTAGTTGCGCGTTTCGCTCTTCTTGTGGTGTTGCTCAGGAGACTGTGGGGCTGAGAGGCCAAGGGCGCTGTCGGAGTCGTTGCGCCTGTGAGGAGGGAAATCGCCTGTTGTGTCACTAACACCGCTGTCGCTCTGATACCCAGGATCAGACACGGTGTCTAGGGAGGGTTCGTTGAAGACGCTCTTCCCGAGCTTCTGCATGGCTGCCGCCTTGGACTCCTCACTGCTGTAGATCCAGAGGTTGCCGTTCTCGTCTGCGCCGATGAGTGCACCAATGTCGTAGTCGCCGGCCAGTTCGTCTGAGAGAATGCTCCTTGCAATAACCTCAGCCCGAAGTGCATCCTGCTCGCTGCTCTTGTAGCCGGTCATGTCCAGCTCGAGGTCTCCGCTGTCTGTGACTTTATTTGGAATGTTGGATGTTGTAAGCTTCCTCGAGAGCTTCATTGCGCGGGCTAGAGCTTCGGCTTGTGACACGGGTGGGGGACTGGCCGACCTCGCGGACCGGTTCCATCTGATGGCATCCTCTTTGCTGATCTCAATCGGTCCATGCTCCTTCGCTTCACCCTCCTTTGTGCCGTCGAACTGAGGAGGAAACTCGTCTTTCGCTGATGGGACCACGGTGTCTGTGTTGGAGCGCTGCACATGGAAGCCCGACCAGTCGCCTGACATGGGTCGCCCAAAGTCTGCATCGTTGTACTGCGCGTCCGACGGGGGGACGGACATGGACATGCGCCCTCTCCTCCTCAAGGTGCTGTCGACGCTCGCAAGATCGAGAGGCTCTGGGTCGTCGAACATCTGGTTTGGCGGGGTCTCGGTGGGCTTCTGCTCTGGACTGGCCATGGGCGAGGCCAGCGGCGACGTCTGCATGTCTGCGGGAATGGCGGCCGAGGTCTCGAAGACGAAGAAGGCTTCGCCGCCCTCGCCCAGCTTCATCGAGTAGTCCTGCAGCTCGCCGTTCACCCTGAACTCGACCTTCTTGTCCGAAGGCCGCAAGATCTGGTACTTGCCGAAGCGGACATGGAAGGGCGAGCAGGCCATGGTCCCATCCTCACGCTCTACTACAATGGTGTCGATGGCGCCGCTCAGGGTGGCCGGGTTGATAGAGTTCCATCCCTTGGACACGCCGCCGGCGACTGAGCGCAGGTAGTTCATGGTGGGTGGATGCGCTCTGTCCGGGCGCAGCCAACGATAGTGGTGGTGCGGTGCAGGTGGTGGTGGTGGTGGTGGGTCGAACGCGGCGGCGCTGTGCCTTTATCTGGCGGCCTCAGTTCTCGTTCACATGCAAGGCTTGGTCTGCGCGGTCTATGCGCTCTCTCACGGCTAAGTCGGCGTTGGGAGGAAGGAGCGTGGAGGGCTGAGAAAGTATGACGGTGAGGTCAGCTCTGTGTGGAGAGCCTAGTTCATGACCGAGGAACGCCAGTGGAAGGTCAGGTGGGACTGATGTGCCGGAGCAAAGCGGATGTCTAAACCAACGTGAAGCAGACTGTCTCAAAGATGCAGAGAGGGCAGTCAGTCTATGTAGGGAGAAATGGTATGCTTGGGCTTTCACATGCTGCACGGGCAACAAAGGCAGCAGCAATTGGCCGATAGCTGTGCAGGAGGATATGCGTTGAGCTCAACCGCGGCTCTGCGTGGGGTGACAGTTGACAGACGCAGCACTGACATGATTGAGTACCTCAAGGGCGCTGCGTAACAATCAACCACCCTATAGAACTATCGTGCTTCCTAGACTGATTGAGAACATATCCAGAGTCTGCCTCGTCGTCATAAACAATTTCTAGCAAGCATGTGCAGCCACGCCCCGCTAGCTCGGGGTGTGGAGAGAAACCCTGCAGGTAGCGCAGGCCAAGCTTTGAGGGCTACGCTTAGCCCGGCGGGAGATGCATCTTCACCGAGAGCCTCACTCTACCCACACACGCCCAGCGACACCCGCCGACGACACTCGCCATGTTTTCAGACCCGGCCACGTCGCTGTACTGGCCGCCTGACGTCGCCCGCTACGACATGGAGACGCTGCTGTTCTCGTCGTCTGGCTGGCTGCGCACCGCCTGCATCGTGCTCGCCCTGTTCTGGTAGGAGGAGTGATGTGTAGAATGCGTAGCGTAGGGCATACTGACCGCTTGCAGGGTCGCCTTCCGCGCCTACCAGGTCCTCTCGCAGCCCGTCGAGAAACTGGTGCAGGTGCTTGGCCTCGAGGTCCCCGTCGCGCCCCTCGTCTCGCTCGCGGGCATCAAAGCAGACGGCGTGCTGCTGCACTGGAAGTCGCCCGAGCGCGCCTCGGTGCTCAAGTACGTGATCCGCATCAACGGCATAGACATTGGACATGTTGCGCCCCAAGAAACGTCGGCGACCATCGAGAACCTGCAGCCCGACCACCACTACACTGTCCGCGTTATTACCTTCAACTCGTCCAACTTCCAGGCGCCCAGTGTGCCCATTCGCCTGCGCACACTCCCCGCCGACTCGGACCAGTACTACTCGTCGACGCCGCCTAGCACTCATGGCTCCAGCAACGACGACGAGTCCAATCCCACCCCCATCATCCGCCCCAACAAGAGCCTTGCCGATGTAGCCACACCATTCGTTGCCCCTGTCATGACCCGCGAACACAGCAACAGCACCTCGCGAGCTCGACGTCCCGACATTGGCGGCCGCAGGGGCTCGCCCGCCTCGCAGACTGCAGACGACGCACGGGAAGCGAACGACTCGAACGACTCCATCCGCGCCCTGACCGAGAAACTAGACGCCATGCGACGCGAACTCGACGACATGGAGAGGCAGATTCAAGATGAAGACCAAGATTTTGTCACGCAGAGGCTGGTTCTGATTGACCAGCGCGACGAGAAGAAGGCGGCTCTGAAACTGAAGGAGGATGCAAGTCGTGACCTGCGCAAGGAGGTAGCAACTCTTGAACGGCAGAGCGCCGCCGCCCAGACTCGGAGAAGCAACCAGGAGAGAGTGTTTCGCCAGAAAGAGGCCGAGAGGAAGAAGATGAAGGACGATGTCGCTAAATGGACCCGCGAAGCCGTAGAGCTGCGTGAGACTGCCGAGAACATCAAGAAAGAGCAGGAAGAGTACAAGGAAACCTCGCAAAAGCGCATTCAGGAGGCAAAAGACAAGTACGAGGAGGAGATGCAAACCAACAAAGTTCTCGAAGATACTATTCGCGAGAAGGGAATCCAGATTAAGAAGCTCGAGGAGGAGAGGAAGGAGCTGGAAGATGGGCAAGAAGGTGGAGAGGCTCCAGATGGCACCGATAGTGCTGAGCGCGAGGAAGACAACCGCTGGAAGATGACGCTAGGCTTGCTGCAACAGCAGTACGCCCAAGCGTGGCAGCTCTTCAACGAAGCTGAGAGAGCAAACCAGGAAGTTACCAGCCGAATTCAGTACTTGCAACAGCGCCGCATGAGCCAGCCGCAGCTCTACGACGATCCAGGTGTGCCCCGGGTTGGTCCAGTCAGGAGGAACAGCCAGCGCCAGCGTCCTCTCAGCATGCGCGAGGGAATGCTCAATGCCCCTGGAGGCTTCGTGCAGTCCTCTGCAGCGCCGTTCAACAGCATGACTGTCTCATCTTCCCCGCCGTTCGCATCCGTCACTCCATACTTCAATCCCGTTAACGGCATGGCGCTACCCCCTCGTGGGCACGGGCACACCCGTTCCGTCTCGCAGATGTCCCAGGCTGATCTGGAGTCGTTGACTGGCGGTGCGCCTATGAGCCCTACAGCCGGTGCTCTCCTTCCTGCGGGTCTCTTTGGCGATGACCTGGGCCTCACAGATAACGAAGACGATGATCTCATCGGCCCACCACGCTTGTCCTCGCTTGAGCCGTCGCCGAACATGCGCAACGTTCTCCCCGGGTTGGGTGCTCTGGGTCACGTCGACCCACCAAAGGATCCCAACACACCCGTTTCACCTCCTGAGAGCCGATCGCCTAGCCTCTTCGCAAGTCCCCGCGAAAGCGGTCAACTTCAATTCTTCCCAAACCCCGAGAACATCGATCCTGACAAACGTTCGATTCAATCCTCTTCGAGCTCATTCATGAACTCCCAGAGTAGATTTGGAGGCTTGTTCGGGCTGAACAGGCAGCGTGGCAAGACCATCTCGGGCCAAGGCCCAGCACTGGGGTCTTTGAAGCCCTCGCAAAGTCAGTCTCTCCCTCGACAAGAGTTCGGTCCCGACGCAGTAGGTACCTCGCGACGTCGCGGTAGTACTGAGGGTGCTTGGTACGACTCCTTCATGCGCACCAAGACTCAGCCTGTGGAACCGTCCAGTAGTCCCAAGCATGTGGCGACGCGCAAGCGCACCTTTAACATGTTTGGCACGAAGAACGATCCTTGGCTGACATCTGTGCTAGGTATGGAGAGGCCGTCATCTCCTCGCCAGGGGTCGACCAAATCCGGTGAAGGAACAGCGCTGCCTCGTCCATCTACTGAAAGTCAGACCAGGTTTGGCTGGGGTGTAGATGCATTCGGCGCCAGAAGCAGTCCACTCGGAGTTGACTGGAGTGTCGGCAATACCAACACCTCATCATGGTCTAGGATGCCATCACGTCGTCCCTCCGTTCAGCATGGCTCAACCACCAACCTTGTAATGAACGACGACTCAATGCACGACGATATACTGGACTTTCCTTCGAACGTCCGCTCACCTATGCAAGCGCCTATAGGCACACGCCCTCAGTCGTCTGCGTCGCACATGGCTCCACGCGACTCGTATCCGCCGATGCCTGGAACGCCTCCCACTGCGCTCAACCCCGCCGCTGCGACCTTCACCATGTTCAATCTGGGCAAGAAGTCTGAGGAAGACAAGGCCGAGAAGGCGAAGCGCGCGGCGGAGAAGGCAGCCGAGAAGGAAGCCAGGAAAGCAGAAAAGGCTGAGAAGAAGGAGAAGACAAAGGCTGAAAAGTCCAAAGGCAAGCAGAAGGAGGTTGCTTTCGAAGCATCGGAACAGGGCAGCCATCCCACTTCCCCCCATGAAACATTTCCACGCCCATCGCGTGACACACCGTCCATCATCTCCACCGCCGACGTCTCCGAAGCCTCGCCACGCGAGTCACTCGAACGCAGCATCTCTCAAGCAACCTCCGACCACACCGGCTCCATCGGCAAAGAGTCTTTCATGCAGAAGCTCACTCGCAAAGGCAGCACCAGCCAGTTCCTCTCCTTCGGCAAGAAGAACCCGCTCTTCGCGAAGAAGGGCGACGTGCCCAGCACGCCCGACGAAGCAGACGAGGACTCCAACGGCTTCTTCGGCCTGGGTAGGAGCACCGAGAGTATCAGCAACCATAACTCGCCCAGCATCGGCACGCCAAAGGATAAAGGTAGCTCCCTTAGCTGGGGCTCGATCAAGCGGATGGGAAGGAAGGATAAGACGCCGAGTCTGCATGAGAGTATTGCCAGTGAGGCAACGGGGGATGAGGATCATCACGACGATGGCAATGCGGAGGGTCTGGGGTTGAAGGCGTAGGATATCTAATAATCGTAAACTTTTCTCTTGCTCTGGTTAAAAGCTCGCGTGTACCTGACATTGCCGTAGCGCGCTCTCACCCCACATTTCAGCCCTACAACGGCGCCGCAACTGCGCCAAGCCTCCAACGCGACCGCACCTGCGCGCCTCACCCGCAACCTCACTCACCCACCACTCCAACCACACCGGCGCAGCAAAACCACCACAACCATGGCGTCCCCAGCCCCAGACACAAACGGCATAAGCACACCCCCCGCCACCGCCAGCGCCGCACACACAAACTCCCCACCCAGCCAAACACAACCACCACCATCACAACCCCAATCCGCAGCGCACCCAGCAACAACCCCCACAAGCGCATCCACCGCCTACCCCTCCTCCAGCCTCATCGACACGGGCTCCTCCAAGCGCCCGCGCGACGCGCGCCTCATCCACCTCCTCCTCGCCAACATGGGCGTAAGCGCCTACACGGAGCGCGTACCCCTACAACTCCTCGACTTCGCATACCGCTACACATCGGGCGTACTGACCGACGCGCTGGCCTACGAGCCACCCGTCCCCTCGTCGCTGCCGCACAGCGAGAAGAAGAAGCGCGATCCGACTGCCGAGGAAGGCATTTCTCTCAACGCGCTGAGGACGAGTGTTGCGGGTCGTGCGGCGGTGATGGGACATGGTGCGAGTAGTGCGTTGGGAAAAGAGTTTCTGGCGGAGATTGCGAGTGAGCGGAATAGAGTCGCGTTGCCGAGGGTGGAGAGGGAGTTTGGCGTTAGGTTGCCGCCTGAGAGGTATTGTTTTACGGGTGTCGGGTGGGGGGTTAAGGAGGCGTGGGAGACGGATGAAGTTGAAGGCGATGGGAGTGATGATGAGATGGGTGATGGTGGGCCGGTGGGCGGGGCGACGGATAGTTTTGGGGCGCCGGTGGGTGGTGCGGATACGGAGATGGGTGGGATGGATGAGGAGGTTGATGAGGATGAGTTCCAGGAGGTTATGGGGTGAGGGATGGAAAGAGGAGGAGGAGGGGGGGGGGGCTGTCTTATTAGAAGGATTGAAGCATTGCAAGGCGTTTTGGAGCAGGGCTGGAGGATACCATTCGGATCAATAACACACAGGCCTCATTATTGCAGACATGGTGGTGCAGGGTTGAAGGCTCGCAATGTAAAGGTCTGAAAAGTCATCATCAACGAGATAATTATTGAGGCCTTCTAAGCTTCTTTCGACCGCCTAAGATATTGTCTAACAGGGGTCGTCTTTGAGCAGTTGTCGAATGCGTGAGTAGTGATACGAATATACTCTCGAACGGAACCAACAACATCAATGAAAAACGCAGCTACTGCTTACATCCGTGAATATACAAAGTCAGAAACACCACGTCAGTACTTAGCGACGCACAACAGCTGCGCGATATGTAGTATGTTTTCAAAAATGCCATATGATACATTCGGCTCCCAATATCTATACATATACATGCAAATGTCTTGTGCGATTCCATAACGCCATCCAATGCAAGTCACCCCCCGTCTCGCCGCAAGACAGTCCAGTCCAGTCCAGTCCGCAACGCGATCCCTCGCTGCCTCACCGTCCTCGAACGACTTTTAAAAAAAGACTCCCCACGCATCCTCTTTACAACGCAGCGCCGTCAAAACCGCCTTGCCATGCGCAAATCTCGTCACGATCCCATCTGGCCGTTTAAATCTCAACGCAAGCACCTCACGTTCCCCCCCAAACCCCCCCTCTCCTGACCCCACTCCCATCAACCCTATTCTCCTCTCTCCTCTGCACCCCCTCGCCCCCACTCTCCACCCTCTTCCCCTGCAACCGCCCACTATCATCCAGATTCCACCACTCCTTGTGCTTGCCGCGCGCATCCTCGAGCCGGCGCTTATGTTCTGCGCGCGCCCTCTTGCGCTCCTCCGCGAGCTCGAACCATTCGGAGCGCGCGGCGTCGAGTTCGTCTTGGTTCTGGTATTGCAGCATGCAGGCGTTCATGGTTAGGCGTTGTGGGCGGCACGCGTAGATCATTGTTAGGGTACGGCCTAGGGCGCATTGGGCGAATGCTGGGGAGGGTTAGTTGGGTGCAGGGAGGGAGGGAGGGGGGAGCGGGCTCAGAGCAAAAGCATAGAGAATGCCAGCACAGCAAAGCTCCGAGTAACAAGAACAGCGTAGATGAACTGCATACCTTCAATCTCCACCGCGCATTTCGCGCGCACATTCTTATAATACAGGTCCCGCACCTGCTGCTCCTGCGGCGCAGACAACGGCGTCGGATTCGCCGGTCTCGTGTTCTTGCCGATGATATAACTATCTGCGTTTCCTGGGCCTGCCGCGGGCGGCATCGAGGCGCCTGGTGTGTTCATCGTAGGGGCCAAGAGGCTGTCTAGCCTGTCGTTGGTATTGTTAAGGAGAATTGAAGAATTTGGTCAAGGACAGCGAGCGTGGGGTGCCGACGGGCGGCGATGCGGTTTACGCGGTGTTGCGATGCTGCGGAGCTCGGTGGTGTGGTTCGAGATTTGGGATCGGATGGGGACAGGGATTAGGCGGTTGTCGGAGGTTGGGGAGGGAGGAGCGCCGATGGGTGGGTGGGCCGAGGCTGATGGAGCTGGGGTTTACACATGCGAGGCTCTCTTTTCTTTCGTCCTTCGCATACTGTACAATACAAGATTCATACAAGGAATCGCAGGCTGATAGATATAGTGAGTCAGTCTTAACTTTCTTGTCTGCATTCTAGGCTAAGATATGAATAGTCGCCGGCCTAGAGCTTTACTTCTACACGTCGAACGACCTTCCACTACGCATACAATCGCAGCACCAGCACCACCACAACCACCACCACCACCATGAAGACGGAGAACCGCACATTCATCATCAGCGGCGGCGTATCCGGCCTCGGTCTGGCAACCGCCCGCGCCCTGCACGCCAAAGGCGCCTACGTCTCGCTCCTCGACCTCAACAGCGACAACGGGTCAAAAGTAGTCAGTGAGCTCGGCTCGCGCGCCAAATTCTTCGAAACAGACGTAACGTCCACCGAAGCCATCGCCGCAGCCATAAGCGGGACAATCTCCTGGACCCAAGAAACCCACGCCCCCATCGGCGGCGTCGTAGCGGGTGCAGGCGTCGGCCTGCCCGGCCTGATAATCGATAAGAAAAACGAGCCGCTCAGCATCGAGAGCATAGATTTCGTGCTCAACATCAATCTGCGCGGCACACTCGATCTCATCCGGCAAGCACTCCCACACATGACTGTCAATGAGCCCGCCAGCGCAGACGGAGAGCGCGGCGTCATCGTTATGATTGCATCGTCCGCTGCGTTCGATGGGCAGATGGGCCAGGTCGCGTATGCGGCGTCCAAGGGCGCGGTGGCGAGCTTGACACTTCCGCTTGCACGGGATTTGAGTAAGTATGGGATTCGTGCGGTGACTATTGCGCCGAGTATGTTTGATAGTGCGATGACGAAGATGATGAGCGCGAAGGTGAAGAAGAGTCTGGAGAGCAGCATGGAGTTTCCCAAGCGGGCGGGGCTGCCGGAGGAGTTTGCGAGACTGGTGGTTGAGGCGGTGGGGAATGAGATGCTGAATGGGACGGTGTTGAGGCTAGACGGGGCGATGAGGATGCCGGCGAGGCTGTAGTAAAGGGGTATCATTGTTCTGTCTATGCGAGTGCTGTATGAGGGCGGACTCAGCGCTTGCGCTCCCTGATCTTGAATTTGACGCCGTTCTTGTTCACGCCGCCGACGCTGCTGGTCATTTTCGCGCGCTGCTTCTCCAGCTCTTCCTCCGCGGCTACAAGCTCGCGCTCCTTCTTCTTGACCATTTGTAGTCTGAACGCTGTTCTTGACTGGGCGCGTGACCGTGTCTTCTCGAATTTCTTCATCCTCTTAGCCTCCTCTTCCTGCTTTTTCTGTTTCTTCGCTGACAGCGTCTTCTTCTGCGGCCGCTGTTCTTCCTCCTCTTCTTCATCCGAGTCATCCTCCCACGCAGCAGGCACCTCCGGCCGTGATGCGCTCGGCATCGCTCTCCCCTCGCCGAACCACGCATCCGCATCAAACTCCTCCTGCTGGTCCTCGTTCTCCACAAACACCCTGTGCTTGCCTGTCCTCCCCTCCTCATCCTTTAACGCCCTGACTTCCTGGTCTTCCATCACCAAGCGCTCCTCGAGTTTTGCCCGCTCTTTCCGCACCTGCTGCAGCATCGTCCGGATATACGCCGCGTCTTGTGTTTTCAACAGCTTGACAACATCGATGCTCAGCGCCTCGTTGCCGCGATCGGCGACTTTGCGTCCCTTGGAGTCCACGGTGGACGACATCATCTTGAAGGAGAATTCATCGGGGTTACGGTCGCGTGCTTTTTCGGAGAGGATCTTGAGCTTGGCTTTCTTTTGACGGTGGTCTGCGGCGCGGAGCTTGTAGTCCTGTGCAGTGTGAATATGTGTTCATGATGGGCTTGGGTTATTGACTGGTGGAGCATGTACATACCTTGCGCTTTTCGAGAAGGCCCCATTTTTGGCGTTCTTCGGGTTGTGCGCGCTCCTTGTGATTGCGCCGCTGAACGGCATTGCGCATAGACGACATTTTGGGTAGATACAAGGTGTCGATTGAGTGTTTGTGTCGAGCGTGGAGGCGTTCAAGAGGCTGGAGTTGACACTGGAAATTTTGGGCAGGTGCAATCGATAACGGCCGGGAAGCTAGCCTATCAGGTGCTAGGCTATTAGACCCCTGCACATGCACGCTCACTATCCATGGTGTTGTGGCTGCAATCAGCTATCATCATCTCATGGCGAGTGATCGTCCTTGATTGTGTTTATCTAGCATGGAAAAGCTTCATCGCAGCAACACATCAAAGTCGACGCTCGCAGCTAAACTCTGAAAGCCCGTGCTTGACCGACATGCACGACCAAATGCCCCATCGTGCTGCGATGTGTCTATTGGCACTTTCGTTCAGTGCAGACCAGCCCATGACACTTGTAGATTATTTATTGAATCGCGCTAAATGTTCCCTATTTGATTTGCTTATGGTGAGACCAAATGAGCGAAGTCGGGACCCAAACCTGTACACTTGAGAGCCAGTTCAGGCAGTCAATGAAGTGTTTGTGGTAATTCAGCTCTTGGTTGATTTCAAACTTGATGATTGTAATTCTTAAGTGCAAATCCTCTCGCGATACCATTGCACACGACGCCACGACATGTACAAAGTCTGACGCACGTAGCACTACAGGCCTAGGCCAAGTTCAAGTGCGTTGATCGTACGAGTAGTCGGTCCTGCTGGGATAAGATACATTCTCTGTATGATATGCGTTGTTCAGTATAAGCATTACGAATGCAGTCTGTCGGTCATATACTTCCGCAGCTCGTAAGAGGTGAGGTCGAATCTGGAGTTGCAACAAAGTTTGCTGGCGGTTTGAGGTTGAGGAGCCGTGGGCCCTGACATCTGTAAGAGGAATTTAGAGCGAGAGAGTTCGACTGACAGCTCGGCTCATGCTCGACCTGAGGTCCGTAATACCACGGTACACTTGTATTCACGAGTAGGTTGCGGATGGCTTCCGGTGCGCTGGTATGGACATTACCAAAGTGCTGTTATCATGCGGCTAGTGTCAGTCGGTTCGTTTGTACCGTACCGGAGCGGCGTGGATGTGGTGTTTCATGCATTCGGCGAGTTCTGGCCGATGGATGTCGCTGGACTCGAAGGAGTGTCGGATGGACTGGAGAGGCGACTATCGTGAGGTGGACCTCGCCATACTTAGATCAACGGCATTGACGTCTGCCGGTAGACCAGCCAACGATGATACGTCAATCGCAAACATGACGACCCCGTAGTGCCTCACTTTGTAGGCATAACGTGGGTCAGTAAGACATCCCCACTTAGGTGTTTCTGTGGCGATCATGAGGCTGATCTGGGGATACCGCAGGCCGGGTCTGAGGCTCATAGCGTGGGTCGAACTGCCGAAGGCCCAGGCATGGTGTGCGCCATAAGCGGCATCGATGAAAATGTGACCTATAATAGGTATGTTATATCGTTCCAAATCATTACTGCTGAAGTAGAGTCTGGTAGATTGGTGGAGTGCGGTTGGTGCCCGTCCAAGGCTGACGTGAACCAGTGTCCCGTGGACGTCGGGTTATGCCGCTTCTGCAAGCATAAAGCTGGGAAGCTTGCGACATCGAAATTGATACCAGCGGAGTAGGACGTTGCTGCCATTCACCGCTGCGCCGTCACTGTAGACCGCTCCGAGTGGACGCAACCAGGTTGATGTTGCTTGTGTTTGAGTTGACGAGCGATCGACAGCGCATGTGCAGAAGTCTGCATCAATACTCCGCGCGTCGGTGCGTTGTACCCTCACGTAGAGCTTACGGTTGCACACCAGTCCGTAATTATCGTGAGTCTGCGATGTTGTTGTTTGGACGCAGTGACAGAGTGAGGGAAGGACTAGCCGTGCTAGCGTCGATCTTCCGCAATTGTGTGGGTCAGCCCATGGAAAGCCTTTCACGCACGGCATCGTTCACCACACGGCATAATTCGCAGAGGGCTCGGCGCATGCTGCGCGCATTATCCTGAGCAGCCACAAGGACCCCAGCAGCTCTAGGTGCATAACATAGGTGCATCTGAAACGCTCTTTGCTCGTTGCCCAGCACGTTCACAGCCTTAGCCCCGGACTGAATCTCAAACTCAAAACCAGGCTTGCGTAGACCAGCCGATGGGAAATGACAGTTGCCCAACTCTCTCTCATACCTGTTTGCACGCTGCGAAGACGATGTTCCGCCTTGTGAGGTAGACTACGAAACGTTGCGAAATGGCTAATTCAAAGTAAGCGCCCGTTTTCCCGCGTTGATGGGTGGGGTGCCGAGCTGCACGCTTGCACGAGCTTGAGGAAGAGCGCCGTCTAACGAACGTCAGATACGAGTATGTGCGCTCTTTTGAGCAGCCAGATGTCCTGTTGTCGAATACCTGGATTGTGGTGCGAATCGATGGACGCGGGTTCTCAAAGTATGTCGTTCCATTCTCCTTCGAGCTGTGGATCGTTTTGCTGTTTCCGTGAATGCAGGAACCCGTGGAAATCTACTGATCTTCACGCCTTGGCCGGCGTCAAGGAAGGTCGCACTGACTACCTCTCAGGTTGACCACGAAGTACAAGTTCGTGAAGCCGAACGATAAAGATGCACTAGACCTCATGAATGAGGCCGCCGAGGCGGTCATGCGGGAGTTACCAGATCTTGTGATTGCGTATGGCAATAGCGATGAGTACAGGTACGGCATAAGGGAAGCGGTCTCATCTCGCACCATTTGTACTGACAATGGGCAGTTTCATCTTCCACAAGGACTGCATGCTGTTCGAACGACGAGCAAGGTATGATGATTTATTTGAATGGGTGCAACAGTTACTTACGCCCGTCAGCAAACTTACCACGACAATTGTCTCGACATTTACATCATACTACGTCTTTCTGTGGTCAAAACATTTTCCACAGAAGCCATTGACTCCACCACTACCATCATTTGATGGTCGAGCAGTGTGCTACCCAAGTGACTCGAACCTGAGGGATTACATGAGCTGGAGACAGGTTGATTGTGAGTACTGGTCCGACAATCATTGACCATCTGACTGACGTGCTGCAGGTCACATCAACAACCTCTATAATACCACGTTTTGGACTCTTGTTCAGCAGGGTGGCATGGGACCTCAGGAAGCCGAGCAGAGACTGTCAGGCACTGTCTCAGCAGATAAGAATGAGATCCTCTTCAAGGAGTTTGGCATCAACTACAACAACGAGCCTGAATGCTTCAAGAAAGGCACAATCCTGTACCGAGATGTGAGTTCGCTAGACCTTGATGTTCCTGGTTGTAAATGCTGAGAGCGTCAGTTCTTCCCGACAAATGTCCCGCGAGCGAACCCAACATCGACTGCAAGCACCACCGACGATCCTGTCATTACTCAGCGTCGGCCTGCGCGATCACACTCTAGGCCCTTGTCGCGGGTCAATGATCTGGCTGTTCCGAGACTGCAGGAATCCCCGGTCTTACCCATCTTCTCTGCTGATCCAGGGCCAACTTTTCTCTCCACAGCTTCTACACCATCACCTCCACCATCGCCACCGAAGCTACCGGAAGATGGTTACCCAAACCCATTGCGATCAAATCCTGTCAGTCCGCGCAACACGATATACCCACAGAGATTTTTGCCTTTATCTCCGCCTTCCACCGTCGCATCGCCGATGGGAAAGCAGAACTTCTCGTCGCTGACTCCGCTGCCTCTTTCACCACCAATACTGAAACCAAGCACAAAACCTCCCATGTCTCTTGATGCACCCAACCCAACAACACGCGCCAACTTCTCACCTACAGCCCCTCCGGCGGACTTTGCTGGCACCTTTGCCAACCGCAATTCGCAAACAACCATAAAGCCCATCTCACACTCAGCCTCAGCATCGATGTCTGTACCAGGCCCCTCGCAGCCGAGACTCAAGCATCGCTCACCCAGTCTCTCCCAGATCCATACATACCTCGCATCGAGTACCCAAGCTGCAGGGCCGCCATCGATACCATTACGCATTTCCAGTATCCCAGCGAACACTAAGCCTCGAAAGCTGTCATTGCAGCATATGCGATCCACATCGAACCTCAAAGCAGGCGATGGAGAAGAGAAAGAAAATCTTGAGAATCCTACACAGGGTACACTAACCCCGGTACGGACAAGTCCACCTCTGAACACTAACAAAGAGCTGCCGAGCCCACCTGTGGGCGAAAGGAGGGTGGTCAGCGATCCCGACAAACGGAAAGGCAGCAATACATGGCAGAACGATGACCACCCCGGTATTGCGGAGTTGCCAGCCACAAGTGTTCGCCACTCTCGTCAGCAGTCGCAGCCTGTATCATCACCAAACGAGTGGGGTTCTTATGCGCAACTTTACGATAAGCTGCAGAACTCCGTGCCTGGCCAGAGAGGGGCTATCGAGACGGATGGTCATGTCATACCACCCTCAAAGGAGACATTACGGCCGGAACGACACGCGCACAGCAAATCTGAGGCCAGGTCCGAGGCGCGCAAAGCGAAGGATGTATCGAGGTCTGAGTCGACGAAGAAGAGCCATGCTCCTATGACACAGGTAACTGGCGCCTGTAAGGAAGCAAGCGGAGGGAGACTGACTCAGATGAGTCGAACGCAGAAAGATAAGGACAGGAAGAAACGCAGTAAGGCAAAGATCATTACGGAACACGTGGATCTTATCAAGGACGACTTCTGGGAGAAGAGACCGTGGATCTTGAGCGGTAAGACGGGATGAATAAGATACCAATGCAAACGCAATAATCGGGACGAGTTCATATAAGCGACTAGATACATCCGGTCCTTTGCATTGCACATGACAGTAGACTAACCAAATTCAGACTGGTCGATATGCAATGTCAGCCTTCTTGTGCTGCACCCCGCAGCGACGACACCAACACACACTATCGACCCTAGCACATTTACTGATGCGTATTCCAGAGACTCCGAATACCATACTCTATGAGACCAAAGCATCTGCTACGCTCGGTAAGAAAGCGGTTTACGAAACCCAAGGACAAGGCTGAACAGTATGCCCACATCCCACTTGACGCAACGAAAAAGCAGATTCGTCCGCTACGTCTCTTACGGAAGGTGGATAGTGCCTCGAAGAGCGACGTCAGGTGCGAGATCATTCACGCTCCGTTGGACGACTCACCGTCGTACGAAGCGCTCTCGTATGCCTGGGGCAACCCGGATGTAACCGTGGACATCTCTCTTGATGGAAAGAACTTTCAAGTTACAGAGAACCTCTATACAGCCCTGCTACACCTTCAGTATCCTGATAAAGTTCGGGTCGTATGGATAGATGCCCTCTGCATTGATCAAAACAACATCCCGGAACGCACCAGCCAAGTCGCACAGACGGGCACTGTTTACAGACAGGCATCCAAAGTCGTCTTGTTCCTCGGTCCTGAAGAAGAAGACTTGAACGGCGCATTGCATTTCTTCAGAGAATTCCCAGCCAATCCGAATCTTCACTATCAAACCTCGCTTTCGCCACATTTCACGTACAAAAACATGACCCTTGATCAACGCGACTTGAGAGTCCAAATAATAAGGTTCTCCTCACTGCCATGGTGGTTGCGACTATGGACAGCTCAAGAATTTGCTCTTGCGGAAGAGGCGGTTTTCCAATATGGACGCCATCTTGTACGCGCCAGCTTAATTGGGAAATGCTGGGACGATCTTAGAGCACATTGGTTAAGCTGCTGTAAAGCCCCTCACAGGGTTTTCTCTTGGAAGGACACAAATCGGCAACAAAGGGTCTTGGATGGTTTTGTCAAATTCGATAACCGTTATCGGCTTCGTCAATTTCGTTCACATGGCATCGCTTCAGCTGTGGGGTTCCTCATCTGGGTGAACTATTTCCGGTTTAGCGACACATCCGATCCTCGCGATCAAATATATGCTCTCCATGGCTTGTTACATGCGACTATGAAGGACAAGCTTCGGCCAGATTATGGTCATTCGACTAGAAAGATCTACGAAGACTTTGCAGTCCAGATGATCCATCTCACCGAATCTTGGGATATCTTAAGCTTTGCTCAGAGGCTTCAAGGGAACCAGGCTATCGAAAGTTTACCTTTATTTGCACCGGACTGGACGGCTCTTATTGAAATTTCCCTCGGGCTGTCACTCCGATGGGCATCTTTTGACCTATTCAATACCTGTAATGGGAGCCACGCGGAAGTGATCGAAGCGAACCAAGGTCATAATGTTACAAGAGCCATGCTAATGGATGAAATTGAAAAGATAGCGACGCCCGATTGGAGAGTTCAGTGGCAAGATCTCGCCCCGGGTGGCGATAGTGTTTCCCATATATATCTTCCAGATCGCGGTACTCTCTGGCAGACCACGTGCGGTGGCATTTTGACAGACGCGACAGGTACAGGCTTTCGTCTTGCACAGAGTGCAGATTTCAGGTCTTATGAGAAGTGGTTCAAGTGGTGTCAGAGTGGCGAAGATGAAAGCGAGACCGATGTGCGTTTCTTCAACAACGCCTGGTACAGCGTTACAAGTTATCGCAATTTCGCAACCACCAGAGGCGGATTCATTGGTTTTGTACCTGATGTGGCTGAGCCCGGTGACCGTATCGTCATACTACCGGGGGGGAAGGTTCCGTACGTTTTGCGCAGATCCTCTGGTGTTGATACCGAAAGTTCGAGCACATCGGGTGTACCGAAATACGAGTTCCTCGGTGACGCCTATATCCATGGGATCATGCACGGGGAGGCTTACGATGAGAGCAAACTGGAACGCATAATTCTGATGTGAAGCAAAAGCTTGGAGATTTACGACAGATAGACGATTAGGTCTTTCGTGTTGGAGGGAACCTCCAGTGCTGGAATTCCAGCTCAGGTCTTGGGAATTCCCAAGGATACTGAAGCTCGGGCGCTTTTCGATGAGACGTTTGGTTCTTTCGTAACATCGGTATCCGATTGGCCAAACGGAGACAATCATCTGAATGGACATCGCGTAGGCAAAATAGCGGCTGAAGTCGACTTCAGAAGACCCATAAAGCAATCTGCCCGCTAGATCAAGTAAGCTTGTTCCGATATAAGTGAACCAATCACAAAAGATTCAGAGAGTGTTCGGTTTCACTTTGATATTGCGGGGCAGGAACATTACATTATAAGGCCGAATCTGAGATTACGCACGACCGGAGCTTTGAGCATAAGAGATCTTTAACTCGCGGCCAATTGGCTCGTGGAAGGCGATCGATCCGAAAACCACAATGCACTTTCTTACCTTTCTCACAAGCTACCTGTCGCTTGCCGCAGCGGCAACATTAGGCAAGCGCGCACCAACACCCGGCAGCCTTTCTCAAGTCACATCTTTCGGTAGCGCACCCACCAAAGCCGGCTTCTACATCTACGTCCCCAAGAAACTCGCTGCATCTCCGGGCGTCATAGTCGCGGTCCACTACTGCACCGGCACTGCGCAAGCCTACTACAACGGTAGTCCCTACGCGACTCTTGCAGAGCAGTATGGCTTCATCGTCATCTACCCCAGCTCGCCTCACTCTGGCACATGTTGGGATGTCAGCAGCAAAGCGACTTTGAGTCATGAAGGAGGTGGAGATAGCAACACAATTGCGAACATGGTCAAGTGGACTTTGACACAGTACAAGGCGGATGCATCAAAGGTCTTTGTGACAGGATCCAGCAGTGGTGCGATGATGACGGTGAGTCCCTCTTCGATGATCTCGATCACAGAAGTCAGCATCGTGTTTGGATGTTCTGATGTCATCGTAGAATGTACTTGCAGCCACATACCCCGACATCTTCAAAGCCGCCATCGTCTACTCTGGCGTACCAGCTGGCTGCTTCGTATCCGCTGCAGGCGGCGTCGATGCATGGAACAGCACTTGTGCTCAAGGCCAGTCGATTACCACCCCTCAGGCCTGGGCAACTATTGCAAAGGGCATGTACACTGGCTACACCGGCGCCCGTCCAAAGATGCAAGTCTACCACGGCAGCACAGACACCACACTTTTGCCGCAAAACTACCAAGAGACTATGAAGCAGTGGGCCGGTGTGTTCGGGTACGATTACAATAAGCCTCAGAGCACCACAGCAAATGATCCACAAAGTGGTTACACGAGGACTATCTATGGGCCTTTTGTTCAAGGTATCTACGCACAAGGAGTCGGGCACACTGTACCTATCAGGGGTACAGATGACATGAAGTTCTTCGGCTTCGCCTCATAAGTCTAGACACGAAGGTG
This sequence comes from Nothophoma quercina, assembly GCA_021642125.1. Taxonomy (NCBI): domain Eukaryota; kingdom Fungi; phylum Ascomycota; class Dothideomycetes; order Pleosporales; family Didymellaceae; genus Nothophoma; species Nothophoma quercina. Next base: position 705,326 of record JAKIXB010000020.1, read on the forward strand.
GGTGGCATGGACCCGAGGATTGGTAAAGCCAAGTGGGGCAGATTGTACGTAATTGTACTTGAAAGTTATCGTGATTCGCAGGGCACATTGTCTAGATGTTTACAATTGTGTAGCCTCGCCCGCTACTCGGTTCTGCACGATAATTGTTCACTTCTGCAGGTTCTTCAGCTCGTCGGCAATTTGGTAGTACGCATCCTTCGGGTCGTAATTCTGCTTGAAGAGTGCTTTGTTGGAAGCGGAATCTTCATCACGAACCTCCCAGGTTGTTACACCAACGCAGGTGGGAACATGGTAGCATGCCTGAACCGCCGTCCAGTACGTTGCCGGATCAGACCCAACAACGTCGAGTTCCGTGACGGCAACCTCGAGTTTGTTGAGGTCAATCTCTGCTAGCTCTCGCAATGCAGTCTCAAGACCCGCAGAACCACCTGCAGATGAGAGTTAGGTTGTTGTCAGACTACTCAGGGGCTTTTCTTACCGGTTTTCTGGATGTGCGTTTGCGAGCCAATGCCATCGATTGGGATACCTTCACCCAGCCACTTTTTGACATAGTTCAGCATTCCCTTGTGTTGGCCATAAGTAGTGTCCTCGAGGTTGTAGTCGTTAATGTACAGCTTAGCAGAGGGGTCAGCCTCGCGCGCAGCTCGGAACGCGATGCCAATGTAGTCTTCTCCCAAGACGCGCAGGAAATGAGTGTCTTTCATGTTGCCATCGTCTCCGATAACTTCATTGACAACGTCCCAAGCCCTGACCTTGCCCTTCCATGATCCGTTGGGACCAGCCATGACTGTCTTGATGTGGGTTTGGATGACCTCGGTCAACGTGGCCTTGTCGTTGATGTCCAAAACCCATTGTGGCACTGCTCCGACAGACTCCTCCCCCCAGACTAAGGCATGGCCTCTGATGCTCTTTTGGTTCTGGATAGCCCACTGGATAAGCTCATCAGCTGGACCTAAGTTGAATTGGCCGCGGCTAGGTTCTGTCTGATCCCATTTCGCAAGGTATTCATTAGTGACTTGTCCGAAGTTCTGCTGTACAATGGCTTCCGTTTTGCCAGTCTTGATCTTGGCATACTCAGTCGCGGCACCAAAGTAGATCTTGCCCACGCCCTTGAGCAAAGTATCGACACTACGATCGGCCTGGCGCTCAGCTAGCAGAGGCGAGGCTGAGGCGAGGAGAGGAGCGGCGAGGAGAGGAAGGACCTTCATTGTGAAAATCGCCGACTGTGATGTGAGCGCAGAAGAGGAGATATTGGATGTCTCCAGAGTACGTGCGACAGAGCGAAGCTTTATAGGTGACCGAAACTGTGACAATTGATGCTAATCCAACGGTCAATTACCGTAGCGTTAGGCGAGCACACCTCATCTCCACATGCTAAGGACGTCGGTGACGGCCTTGTGCCTTGCCCCCACTTCGAATCGTAACGTCGTTCCACCTTAATGTTCATCATCTGTGTCGTCGCCGATTCTACCGGACACCAAGTCAAGGTAAAGGCAGTGACTTGTTGACTCGCGGAAGTATACGAGCAATAGTCAGTCGGCTAGCATCGTATGGAGCCGTCGTTATGTCAATATCATGCGATAAAAGGAGAGCAACAGACAAGTATCTAAAAACAGGTCATTATCCGTAATAAGGCTTCCCGTGCTAAAAAGCTTTTGAGGCGCCGGCGCGGGCCGGGGACGCTACGCTTGCTGTCATTGGCTCACTGTCCAAGTGCGCAAAGAGCTTCGAGACTTTGGACGGAGATAAACAGCTATCGGATTAGGGAACCTTACGTCGAAGCCGACAACAGAAATCCAGCCCCGAGGTTGAGAATTTTCATGTCGCCTGGAGCGCGGTCACGGCGGATAAGACTTTCATTACGACAGAACGAGGATGAGCACGTCACTGCCTCAATCAACGAAGATGCAGCACACTATAAGCTTGACGGTGATGCATATGTCCATGGCATCGAACACGGCGACAAGTTCGATGAAAGCCGGCTGCAAAAGATTTCACTGCCTAAATTCAGAACACAGGTCAGGTTCAAATGGGAACATTCCATGAAAAAGTAACATGATACGCTTGCAAGCCATGTTCTCAGCCAGAACTGCGCTCCTCAATGGAAGTCCCAGACCAGGCAACTTCCTTTCCTATTTCCTTCAAATCCTCTCGGACTTGCATCTGCCATCATCTGTTCCTTATGAACTAAACTACAAGCACCCATTTGAACCGCTTTCCCAGCACAGCTTCCCTTGCACAAAAGCAGTCTGCCTTGCCAATGCACCAGAGCTCGGAGTGATACATCTCTAGCCGACATTACCACAATCACAAGCACCACAGCAAGGGCAACAATAGCCACGATCGGCCAACCCAAAACCAAGTACTTCTGTTGGTGTGCATTTTCAGGTCAAGGGCGAGCTCCTCGATTAATCTTTCGTGATTGGCGTTGCGTTGCATCCATACTAGGACGAAGCAATATCCGTACACGATAGCGTGAAGCATGCTGGGCGTGACGCTTGTATCTCACGTACGGGTGATGATGGGACTTGCTGCGGGCGTTGGTGGCGTTGCGCTGGTTGTTCGTCTTGGAGTGTGTTGATCAAGACGCATAATGTTGCGAGGAAGAATAGAAAGAGAGGAATCATGTTGGGCTACGTATGCTAGGTGGCATTCAGACTAATGAAGCTTGACCGATTTCATTCGGAGATTGTTTCTGGCCAGCAGGATGATGAAAACAAAGGATTGGGGATTAGGAATGCGTTAGGAATGGTGAAAAGTTGAGATGATGCAACCAATTTGGATTACGCTATGAGGTAGCTATGCTCTATAGTCGTGAGTTTGTAGGCGGTCGTATTTCGAGTACACGGGGTGCACGACCAAGCGCGCTACCTGGAGATCATACTGAGCATCGTACCTATGTCCTGAGGCACCTTGAGTCGTAAAGTCTGAGAGGGCAATAGTAGGACATAGTCGAAGGCCTCCCTGGACCTGGTAACAATAGAGCCTTCATAGTGGCAATTGCTGCCAATCTCGTGGTTCGCACGTACTCCCAAATGCGCAAACTAGTCACCAGAGGCTGTTGAATGACCCATGATCCATGTTGTGTACACTTCTGCATGGGACGTACGAGCGTGTTCGAGCGGCTGGCGGTATGGCGATGAAGGTCTTGGTGTCTGAGCCTCCCGCTGGCGGACCTCGGCTAGCGCGATGACCCATACCCATACACAACGCCGGGCATGCAGCGTGTGTGTAGCTTGCAGGCCTCTTTGGAGGAGGGGAATTGGAAAGGCTTCTCGAATCATGCGTTGCACAGCAGACTGTCTTCGCGCAGCCGCCCATCAAGTTGCGCACTCGACAAGCGGAGCACTGCTCCCACGCCAAAGTCAACCATTTGCAATCTTCTTCGCAATCAACAGCCATCTTGGAAATCAGTTGAGGCGCCTTGAAAACTCTACGTTGGGTTGTGGTCTCGTCTGTCCGCCGTCGAAGTGTGTTGCTATGGGTAGCTTTACGAGATTCGAATGAACCATGCTGGACGCACGACGTCGCTCATCGTATGGAGCGTTGGTCGTTCTTCTTCTGTATACGCCTTGCAACGTATGCTTCGAGTGTCTGCCCTTTTGCTGCTGCGCGCCTCTCGTATGATGCCTTCTCTTCAACACCGAGCTTGGCAATCTTCTTTGCCAGCTTCTTCGCCTCTTTGTCTTCTGAACCTTCCTTCTTGCTCTTCGACTTCTTGCTCTTGCTCTCTTCCTTACGAGCTTCCCTCTTGCGCTTTTCCTTTTTGTCCGAGGACTTCTTCGTTGGTTCGCTATCGGATGCTGATGTGGCGGGCGTACTGATGCCAGAGGGTGCAGCTGAGACGTCGGTGGGTACAGTAGAGCCATCTTCTGAGTCTCCGAGTGTACCGGCAATGGACTCCCCTCTCACGAAAAAGCCATACAGACCGCCACGGTTGATGCCCTTCTTTTGAATCTGACTAAGGGTGCTCTGAGCGCGGTTAGATCGTGTCGTACGTGGGCACAGTCGGCGCATATACCTCCTGACCACTGCCAATGTTCTTCAGACTGTCATCGAAAGCGCGCATCCACCACTGGTCGTCTGTAGTGTAGGCCGCCTTCTTTTTACCTAGGCCGAGCTGATCCTGCTTGTGGGCAATAAGGAGTGGCTTCTTAATACCACGGCCCTCACCATCAAGGGAGTGGCCGGAGCCTTGCCATCCTTGCTTGCGCAGATATGCTTCTGCATTCATTGTTGTAAAATCGTCGCGAGCGAGTGCTGACGGTTGAACGATCGCTCTTCCCTCCTCGAACTTTTTTGTGGGGTGGTCTTGGCACTCATGCGGGGCTAGTGCTAGCGGACTCTGCCAGCCTGTCCAACCAATACCGGCGAGCTATTCTTCACAACAACTGTGCATGGCATTCCTTTCGTCTTTCATGAATCCAGTGTAAGACAAAGTGTTGCGGACGAGTCACTCCTTCAAATACAATAATAATTTTGGAAGGGACCTTCTTGTCGAGCGGCGCACGTTCCCGCGCTAACCGTGATTGGACGTTACGTACGAACACACTTCCACCTTGTCTTTGTCGTTCAATCAATCACCAATCTGTTCTCCATCACTGAAGTCGAGCCCGTCTGGAGGTACACTGCACTCCCAAATGTTTCAGTAGCTGCAATGTGCGGAAGAACATTGCTCTGTACATCGCACTTTCTATTGTTCTCCTCGCGGTTCCTTTCACCATGATGTCCTTGCTGGAGAGAGCGCGCCGCTCCTTCTTCACTTTCACTGTGAGCTCGCGCGACGATGTTTTCGAATCAAGTGTTCCATATTCTTCGCACACTTTCCATTCCGCCCGCCTTCGTTCGCTCCCTACCACCCGCCTTGTTGCAGTTGTATCCGCCTTCATCGTTGGGTTCGCCTTTACCGTTATCATGAAATACGAGCATGTGCTATGGCTTGCTGCGTCGATCGCCGGCGCTACTCCGCTATTGCAATTCGGCCAAGGCGGTACCTTCGATTACCCTGGACTACGCTTTGGCGCTGATAAGAAGTTCTCAATCACGGTTTTCAGTGACTTGCATCTCGGCGAGCGTGAGTTCGATATACAATCTGCGTGCCTGTTACTGACTGACTGCCTCTAGCCTCATGGAGCGGTCCTGGAAAAGGGCCTGATGCTGACCTCAAGACCGTTGGGGTCATGAACTCGGTCTTGGACAAGGAGCACTCAAATCTTGTAGTCCTCAACGGCGATCTCATCTCGTGTGAGTTTGTTGCGCCAGAGAACGTCACCGCCTTTATTGATCAGGTAACTGCTCCGCTCGCCAACCGCGACATGCCTTTCGCTGCTACCTTTGGCAATCACGATATGTCCAAGACCTGCAGCACTCGCATCATGTCCGAGCACATGTGGAACAACGTCAAAGGCAAGAATGGTCAGAAACTTTCGTTCACAACATCGACGGTAGCCGGCCCCTACGAGCAGATTGGCACCAGCAACTACTATATTCCGGTCTATGCCTCTAAGGGCGGAGGCAACCCGCAGCTATCTATGATGCTGTGGTTTTTCGACAGCAAAGGTGGTCGCGACTATGATAAGGTCGATTCTGATGGTATGGACGTTCCAGTCGACAGCTGGGTGGATGACAAGGTGAGTTGCGCGATAAGTTCCAGGCCTTGACATGTGTCGGTGCTGATTAAGCTGTTTAGGTCACTTCCTGGTTCCGTCTGACGCGCGATGCGGTCCACCAACAACAAGGACGTGTCATTCCCAGTCTAGCGTTTGTACATATTCCCCCTCATGCCACTAGGGCGTATCAGGACAAGGGTCGCGACCCAGCCCTTGCTCCCGGTCTGAACGAGGAGTTGATCGGCCACCAAGGCGATGTCTGCGATGCTCATAACAACTGCAAGTATTCAGGCGCCGACATTTCCTTTATGAAAGCGTTAGTCGAGACCGAGGGGCTTATGGGTGTGTTCTCTGGTCACGACCATGGTGTTGAGTGAGTTCCTACCGACCGCTTTCCTGACAGGATGCTGACTGCCTCTCAGCTGGTGCATGAAGTGGTCTCAGGATCTGCCGAACAACTCGCCAGCAAGCGGCAATGGCCTCAATCTCTGCTTCAATCGACACTCCGGTTACGGTGGATACTCTGATTGGGCCCGTGGAGGTCGTCAGATCGTCATCGAGGAAGCAAGACTCGGCGCCAACGTACTCGATACCTGGATCCGGCTCGAAGACGGCAGTATTTCTGGTCGAGTTTCATTGAACTCTACATATGGAACGGACCGTTATCTAGCCGTGACGAAGCTCAAAAGCGCCGGCTTGTAGAACAAGTACGCGGAGGCCTCCACGCTCATGGCTTTAATCAGGACCGGGCGGGAGGAAATTGCTCAGCTAGCTTCGGAAGATGCAAGAGTGGTGTAACTGGGAGGCATGTAAGAAATGTAGTCATCGAGCGTGAGCAAGGTGAATTCGATGATCCGACGTAAAAGCATCGCAGTCGCAAAGATTCATCATGCAAGTCAGAGAAATAGCATATGGGCTGGTGGATATGGCGACTCACAGACATGGTAAATAAGAATTCTGGATGTGTGATTTGTACAATTCGCTGTCCTGCTAGCTCCCCGAGGGCCTCCCGGCCCATGCAAGACTGTCGCGTAGAAGACACACCATGTCTCCTGATCTGCAAGAGCGTACATCAGTACACAAGCTCACTGGTACACGTTGGGCCCCGTTCAGGGCCTGGTGACCCTTTCGATCGATACCTGGCCAATGGGGTAGATGGCAACAAAGCAGAGCCTCGTCGGCCTGAGCCGGCGCTTCGACATCTAATCAGAACGGAGATAATCGCAGCGCGATACACTCCTTCGTTTGGCCCACTCGATTGGTCGCTCTTCTTCAGTTACACGATGTTGACTGCACAGCAAGAACATACAGCAAAAGCCTGCTGTCCATAGCTCGAGCATTTCCGAATCTCGACTTGTCCACCGCCTAAATTTTTAAATAGTCTTCAACCTGTGAGGGGCCCTGGAAGCGTTCGAAACCCTGAGGCAGATGATGTTGATGGCTCAGGGCCCCGACCAATATGCTGGACCGTGGTACGTAAACAAGACAGGGACAGCAAAGCGCACAATCGTTCAGAACGCTACATATCTCTCGAGACGTCCCTGCACCGCTTCCTTTACCTACCAACACGTCGCAATGACTCCCGAAAGAGACGTCTTATTGCGATGTACTGCCACCCTGCTTGGGATGCACCGACATGCAATCGCACAAGATTCTCTGAAAATTTGAGTCTTGACACCACCACTGTCGCTAGAAACAGAGGAACATCGCGATGACTTTCAATGCCAGCAGCAACAACGTACCGATCGACACCAGCAGTGTAATGTCGTGTACAGGTATTGGAATGAAAAAGTTCCTGGCTATCTCATGTGCTATGATCGCGGGATATTCCATCGGCGTTCCTCGTGCGTGCGAGGTTATCTGTCTAAGTATCCTGTCGACTGCCCTAAGATCAAGGAGGCTTTCACGCAGGAGCGCTTCCTCAGCAATTGTACAACCACGGCGGCAATCATCATCTCTGGCATCCCCGTCCCATGGCTGCAGGTGCATCAGCATGCCAGAGCTCTACGTTACTCATCAGAGCGCGGTCTACCAGTACTCAATCGCTTCCAGCCCGGACGCTTTAGGAGACATCAGAGAATTATTTGGGCAGGACTCTATGGCTCGACTGGCAGATGATAACATGCTTTTCGAGATGGCAGATTCCGCCCAATTACGGACCGTCACCATTTCGCTTCGATACGGTCCGGTGCCAGAGACGCAAAATTCATCTGCCCTCACGAAAGGGTTTCACTCGAATTTCGCCGAAAGCTAAATCGTATCCTGCTGACAGCTTGCAAGATGTTGTGCAACGACACGCAGACCGAACCACACGGAATCCTCTACCTGCGAGACCGATGCGGGTAATGCCCAACAGAAGTGCTAAAGAACTGCAATGTAACTAATGAGTGTCGATGGTATATGGTGCTGTGACCAAACCCCTGCCAACGTAATTATGATATGGAGGCATCGGGGCTTCGGCGCTGTTGCCTGGTTCCTACGAAGACACATCGGGTTCGGATCGGAGATTTCGCGTATACAGATGCAGGAGAGGGGCTCAGGAAAGCTTGAAGTCGGATCGGGAGCTTAACACGACCCCGTCAGTCTGGCAATCCGAGCAATCACAGTGAAAGATCGAGACGTTATTCCTGGTCTCCGACAGAAACTCTTCCATCCCGCGCCAGGCATCCAGCTTCGCGCGTGCGATGCTCTGTGGAGTACCATTTTGGTGTCTTTTCAGGCAACCACGATGGTCAGGATCTTTGCGATTTTGGCACCATTCGGTGACGTCGTCGCCAGCCGAGCCTTGTGATTGGCCGAGAAGCGCCACAAGGAAAACACCAACAACGAACACGCATGCTTGATGTCGGGGGTTTCGGGGTCTAAGCTATCGGTGCGGACTCTCGGAGGTTAACAGCCCACTGCAAATGTGAGGTCTCGATCAGATAAGTAGGGATCAAGGCCACTGTAAGAAGCAAGCAGGCAGCGCAATCATCATCATTGTTGAGATCTCGATCCACATACACTTACCTTAAACATGTCGCAACAACCATTATCCATTCTCATCTCAGGCGCAGGCGTAGCGGGTGCTTCGCTAGCACTTACACTGGCTCGCCAGCCAGGCTTCAAGATGCAGCCCCATATCACGTTGATCGAGAAGTCTCCAGTGCCACGCACGACCGGTCAAGCGGTGGACATTCGTGGGCCTGGCGTCGATGTGATTACGAAGCTTGGACTAGAGCCCGAGATCAAGGCCAGACACACTACAGAGACTGGAATGGCCTTCTTGAACTCAAAGGGTGCCACTGCTGCAGTCTTTCCTGCGACTGGTGACGCAAGAAATCAGGGTGCAACCAGCGAGTACGAAATCTTGAGGGGTGATCTGACAGGCTTGTTGCTGGATGGTGTCAATGAAGCGAAAAGGAAGGGTGCGAAAGTCAACGTGGTGTATGGCGAGTCGATAGAAACTATGGAAGAGCGGGAAGATGGATCTGGCGTAGACGTCTACTTTGCCAACGGCAAGATCAGCAACCAGAAGTTCGACGTTGTGATTGGAGCGGATGGGATTGCGTCAAAGACACGCAGTCTGATATTCGGCAAGGAGGACATGCGAGAGCACGTCAAACCTTCAGGCATGTACGTGGGGTTCTTCTCAATACCGCGCACTCCTGAAGACGACTCGCTCTGGAGGGTGTGCCAACTTCCGCTAGTAAGGAGAGATTACCTCTAAAGTTCCAGCCATTGCTGACATCTACAAGGGTATGGCAATGCATCTGAGACCTCACGCGAGCAAAAAAACCATGGGCATCTACCTCACCATCTGCAACCGTACGCAGTCGCGCTCGCCTGAACTTGAGGACATCGTGCACGCTGATGTCGCTACGCAAAAGAAGTACTTTCGCCAACGTTTTCAAAACGCAGGGTGGCAGAGCGAGCGTTTCCTGGACGGCTTGGATGCAACTGACGACTTCTACATGACGCACTGGTGTCGTGTTGTAACACCGAAGTACGCCAAAGGTCACTGTGTTACCTTAGGGGATGCCGCCTTTGCAATCATGGGCGTTGGTACAAGTCTTGCAATGACTGGAGCGTATTGCATTGCTGGTGAGCTGTCAAAGATTGATTCCGCCCATCAGGTACCAGATGCGCTGCAGACGTACGAAGACTTATTTCGGCCATGGGTAGTGAAACATCAAAGCTCAGTAAGTAACTGGTGCTATCCAAGTTAGCAGGGAACTGACCCATAGCAGTACGCCGCTGGAGTTATGCAGCTTGCCAATCCTCAGACAACATGGGGTATCTGGGTACTTCACACGATCCTCAAGGTCGTGACATTTCTACGAGTGCCCCAGTTGCTGATGCGCTTATTTGGAGGGGAAGGCAAGCAGACATGGAAGCTTCCAGAGTATGGATGGTAACGTACAGCCGCTGCAAAGTATATGTTCTAGGGTTTGATAAACCAGTAATGTTTTATACCACTCTCATCTCTACAACAATAGCATAATATGGGGGGTATCTTCTCCTAACTGGCTCTGTACCACTAATAAAATTTGATCCTGCTTGCAATACGGAACTAGGTCAGAGCCTAGATGTCTTCAGGTGTCTGGCAGGTAGGCAAAGCGCATTATAATCATCGTAACACCCAATCGAGGCCGAGAGTTGGATGGCTTCCTTGCGCCAATATGCAACTGACTGGACCTTGCAATTCCACAGCCGTTAAGTCCCAAAACAATCTTGGGGGTTATCGACGGCAGATTGTGTACCTCTCGATTGTCTTCGCCCGTTCCGTTATCTCCATACTTTTTCACTACCAGGCGGTGCTTTCGCAGTCCCCCTCAACATCTCTATCATCTTCGATTTACAGAAGTATGTGGCCCTTTTCTGACCCACCGGGGTTGTGCGTGTTCGCCGTGCCGTGCTTCGACACAGCTTCTCCCGCTTGCTCGTCAGGTTATTTCTCTGAATAAGCGTCTGCGCCTTTCATACGCACGCTGTTCCTTCTCTTGGTTTGCGGTGAAAACTATGTAGACCTCTTACAAAGTCCTTCGGCAGGTCCCCAACGTCAAAATCGCAGCGACTACACCTTGCCTATATTAGCCATATCTATCACTAACCGTCTTACAGACAACTCTTTTAGTACATGCTCGTAGACCCAGCTTGAATGAAGGCAGAGAAATGTCGCTGTTTAGTCGCTCTTTATGAAGTCTTCCAGAGTGCACTCATAGTCCATACTCGAGTCACAAATGTAGGCACATCGCAATCGCGTCAAGGCAACAGAGTCCGGCTGATCGCAAAAGTCGGTCTGCCAATCGTCGTCGTAGCGCGAGGGCGTCGGCTCTTGTGTTGATCGCAGTCTTTCTAGGTGTATGCGCTCTCGACGATGAGGAGACTAATTGCAACTATCCGTTTCGTCTGTCGCTACGTCCGGCCTCGATGGTATTAGGTGGGGAGTTGGCATACGACTGTCCGTACGTAACCGCATGTAAGGGGTAGGATTTTCGAGAATAACGATCGTTCTCGGAACAGAGAAAGGGAAAGGGGAAGGCAGAGTTCAGCGATGGGGGTGGTGGGGATCTTGCAAAGTTTGTACTTGACGCCATGCCCGACAACAACTACTTGCTCAACCGGCGCACCTACCTCGGTCAAGTGGACAGCCCACAAAGACAGGATTAGCTAGCTTAAGTGCAAGTATGATTGTGGAAGTCTCATCAAATTATATGTATGTTGCAGTAGTATCAATTTTGAATAGTCTAGCGAAGATCTGGAGAAGTGAAACATTCTGTGGTTTCATTGAGGGGCAATGCTGTGCTGTGTGTGGACCTGACCACGTTGTGTCATCGAACGCGTCTTACCTCGCAGTGAACTTCGAGAGCAAGATTTTGTCCATACTGAACCTCTTGATGGAAAGACTGGTCACCAATGCGCTGGCAGCAAATGCAGTCATCAGGATGAACACGGCATCGAAACCCTTCATGTAGGATCGCAATATTGCGTCCCTCTGTCCAGAGGCTGGCATTCCCCGGAGCACTAGAACGTAACGTTCGGAGTCGTGTGCAATAGAGGTCGAAAGTCCTTGATCAGACAATCTAGCAGACATAGCATTTTGGAACGCAGTCGATGAGAGCTGGAAGTTGTCAACCACGTATTCAATTGTTGTGCACCACCAAGGACGACTTACTGTCACGCCAATCGGCATACCGAGGCTGCGGAAGAAGCTGTACATAGTCGCTGCCATCCCAGCATCTTCAGGTCTGGAGATGGCCTGGATACCAACATTGACGCTTGTCAAGACCATGCCACTACCTACACCAAAGATGGCCAAGACAACAGCGAGTACGGCTTCTTTGGTATCAACATCGAACAGCAGTTGGAGCCCGCACGCGAGCGTGGTCAGTGTCCAGCCGCCCCAAACTGCCCATCGAAACTTCCCTAGGCGCGATGTGAGGATCGAGACCACGAGAGAGCCGGGTATCAGAAGGCAAACGGATGGAAAGAGGTCGACTCCGGCATCGATAGGAGAGGAGCCTCGAGCACTCATTTCGTAAAAGGGATAGTAGTAGAGAGAAGAGAAGAGCTGTCTCATTAGCATGTTGAGTGCAATACGGATGTTATTAAACTTACGATAAGCCCATTGATCAGTGCTGAGTAGAACGCTGCAACAGCGCTGACGCTAGAGAAGAGGGTCGTGGGAAGAAGCGTGTTCTCCTTTCTACGGTGTTGCCAGACCAGAAACACAATAATTGTGGCCACTCCAACAATGATGGGCACCAAGGTTGCTGCTGATCTCCAGGGGTACTGAATGCCACCCCATGATATGCCGACCAGAAAGCTGGTCATACCGCCGACGAATAAAACTATGCCCGCCCAATCAGTCCTTCTTATTTTTTCCGCCATCTTAAGCTTCGAGAAAGCGTTCATACGTATGATAAACAAGGTAAGAAGCAATCCAATTCCACAGAAGGGGTAGTTGATGTGGAAACACCAACGCCACGAGGTTTTCTCCACCAGCACTCCTCCAATCACTGGCCCTATAATGGAGCCGATTGACCAGGCGAGTAAGACCATAGCGAAGTACTTCGGTCGTTGTCTCAACGGTATGAGGTCACAGAAGATGACTTGTGTCATACTAATAATGCCACCTCCACCAACACCTTGGATGCAGCGGCCTATCAAAAGCATCGTGAAGTCCTGAGACACTGCGCAGACGATTGTGCCGACGGTGAAGAAGACTAGCGAGATGAACAGGAGCTGTTGTCGCCCAAATAGAGCCGAGAGCGAGGCGATTACGGGCTGAAAGATTGCAGAGGTGAGTAAGTATGAGGTACTGGCCCAGAATGCTTCGACTGAGCTGCCGTTGAGGTTCCGTGCAATTTGCTGAGGTCAATCAGTATGAAAATCGGGCTCATGATGTATGAATTCATTCTTACAGGAAGTACGGTGACCAAGATGGTGGCGTCGAGTGCGACCATGAGGGAGATGAAACTCAGGCTGATCATGATCAGTAGCTCATTCTTCTGAGGTTTCCATTCCTCTAATGTCATAGCAGCTTCCTCTGCTTTTCTCTCAGGGGTGCCTTCATGCAAGGCGATGGTGTTGGGTGACGGGTTCATCGAGATTGGTTGCGAGTGGTGTGTAGCCATCAAAGATCCACGATTGAAGCGCTTGCGTGGCCGTTGAAGGCTTCTTTAAAGACTTGCAACTGTGTACGAGATTGATGAATGAGCAGGTACCACGCGCCAGCAAGGATTTGAGATGCAGCTTGCCTAGGATCTCACCGTGTTGGAGATGAGCAAGACGCGTACAGCCAATTAACTCCATTAACTTGAGTGATACTGGTTCGTACTTCAGGTCTCGCTTGAACCATTTGTCGAGGCGCCCACGGCGCCCTGTTCCACGCTGGCATACCAATATTTGGGGGCCAGACGTGCCGTCTGTGGCAACAATCCCCACTTGAGGCATGGTATTATTCCCATGCTGCAATGCGTCGTTCTGAGCCAAGTATCGTGCTATCTTTATATGATGCAACCAGAACATTGCAGATTGTAAGCCGTCGCTATGTGTAAGGACGTTTTCGCTAAGGCGCCCCTCCGATCGATTGTTGTTACGTTGAAACGAGGAATTGTGATGCTCCCATCTGTCTACATATGTTAAAAACGATCTATGCAACTTCGAGATCAAGATCGCACAGCACAATTTACCGCTGGCACCCTACTGATGTGCTCATGCGCCAAAAGCAATTTTTGGCAGGCACTAAGCGTTGAGTTCTGCACACAAGTCAGACTGATAGGGCCCAGATACGCCTTGCCGTCGATGGATCAAAACCCGATGTATACTATGTATAGGTGATATTGCAAGAGGTCCAACGCGTAACTTTGATGAAAATGACTTGAAGGCAGCCGGCGGTTGCGGTTCGTCTGTCAAGAGATGATGCAGTGACTGGCGATCTGTCAGTGTTCCGAACACCCGTTCGATATCTTCAGAGAACACTCTTGGTAGAACATCGTGCTTTGCCGGTATTCCCCACCAAAGCATATGCTGTCTGTATCGACTTCGTGTTGTGCCTGGAGGACAAGGGCAGAATGCTATAATTACGACCGTGTAGACATCGTGCTGCATTGATACGGCAGGAGGATCTGATTGCCTCGGTGATAATTCGCCGAACGCCTTGCTTTCAGTAGCACGTATAGTTGCTCCGGTCTGACGGTACCCTCAGCCTTCGACAAGTAGGGATCGGTGAGGCGCTCCGTGTCTTTCCGAAGTCCGTCCGCTTCGTGAAGGCTGTGGCTAGTCTTAGCCTCAGGGAGGCTGAAAACAGGCGATCGGTAGTGGATATGGAGATATTGTATGCTCACTCGCCAATCTCGCGATTTTCGCCCCCACGACGCACCAGTAGCTGTGCGCCTAGTACATCAAAGACTTTGCATCTGTGAGCTGGCGGCACGCCTGAAGTACTCAAGGGTCAGCGGGAATCTATCTGTGCCGAATTGAGAGGTCGCGAAATGCCGGGCGTTACATGACTTGGGGATGGTGGCCGCTGGTACGGATGCACGTTTGCAGAGAAGGGACAACATCGGGGTTTCGCCACATCCGGTTAGACAAGTATCTGTTGGCCTTGCAGTTGGTACGTCATGACCCGGGGGCCGACTCTTCAACCCCCATCTGTACCCTCGCTCAGGTTCATCTTCGTAACGCCCACGCCGCATCAGCCTCGCACTGTTGCACCTCATAGGTATGGATACAGCGCCACGCCTCGCCTGCCAACAATGTAAGCAGAGGAAACTTCGATGTGATAAAGGAGCGCCTTGCTGTTCAGCCTGTCGCAATGCAGGCTTGAGCTGCGTGACAATACAACGAGCTCGCCTTCCACGTGGGAAAAGCGGGAAAGTCCGAAAACATAAACAGACGCTGGAGAGTCGTGTCAAAACACTAGAGGGCCTGCTGGAACAGCGCAACAACGTATTAGATAGAGCCCTCATGCCGATATTAACCATTGGCTGACTGCGACAGATTTGCACGCCTTCAGCAGGATACAAACATGTACCCTCGGGCCCCGTCCATGGTGACCACTTCTTGGCCCATGACTTTTGGTCTGCTTTGTCCGATAGTGTGACTGGTTTGAGAGAGATGTTGGACGGCTCCGAAGATGAGCACGAAGTCGATCCACCAAGCACTGCACAAATGTTCGAAGGCTCAGACATGAGCTCCACCCTGCTTTTCCCGACTTCTACCCTGCACGTGCAGCATTCACCACTCTTCCCGCACGATGTCAGCAAGGCCTTGTTTGCCCTATATAGGGACCGTGTAGATAACGTCTACAAAGTCTTTCATTGGCCGACAACAGTCGCCCTTCTCGAGACCAATCACGGAGACATGGGCCCGACTACACCCACTCAAGCCCTGAAACATGCTGTCTACTTCATGGCAACATGTACCATGACAGACGACGAATCTTTATCATTGGGGTTCGGCGCCCGAACGGAATTGCTAGATCTGTGTCGGTCGGCGGCAGAAACCTGGCTGATGAGATCGAGTTTATTGCAACATCCGGACTTAATTTCACTGCAGGCCTTTGTCGTTTATCTCGTATGAGCTCGTCCGCCCACGATTGACGTATCACAGCGCTGATATGAAGTCTAGATTGGCCTCAGGACCTGCTTGAATAGCGCAACCACCTGGACGTTAGTCGCCGTTGCTGTCAGGATCGCTACGGCTCTGGGCCTAGGTAACGAGGATGATGAAAGATTCACGAGTTTCGACCTAGAACTTCGTCGAAGACTATTGTATACTATTGGAGTTCTGGATACACACGCCGCCCTCGATCGCGGCACTGTGCCCATCCTACCAGCCATTGCCTTCCGTACGCCTCCACTGGACATCAACGATTGCGATCTGTCTCCCGAAGGTGGAGTTATCTTTTCATACTCGGCTGAAGTGACGGATATGACACATTCCATGATGACCTATGAGGCCATGCTATGTCAAAGAAAGATATATGAGCTTTCACAATGCAGTGGTGGCGGACTCAGTGAATGGCCGGAGAGATTGCAGCTTGTCGCGGGATTCGGACTGTACGTTGATCAGGTATGGGACAGAATTCGCAGCCCTTCCACACCGTTGCATATTCTTCTTCGAATCTCTGGCAGGAAGATACACAGTAGTCTCGAATTGCTCCTGCGAAGACCGCCCTACCGCCAACCGCATACTACTGTTCCTTTATCTGACAACTTCGACATAATGTTGGCTGCGACCGATGTGCTTGAACATCATCTGCAAGTTCCCCTCCCCGAACTGCAACCTTGGTCATGGAAAAACTGGATCCAATGGCATGCGCTCGCAGTATTGCTTGTGGAACTGTTGGTCAGACCGTCAGAGCCGTTGTCTGACCGTGCCTATGCAGTAGCTGCAAGCGCTTTCCGTTGCTATGCGACCATTGTCGCCGATTCTCAGTCCGGCATGTTGTGGAAGCCAATCTCCAAGCTCATGCGTAAAGTCCAACACATGAGACAAGATCCAACTTCGTCGGCAATACTAGAGCTCTCCGGCACAGATTGTGCCTGGAATGGTGGAGCAAAGGTCTTAGCATCCTCTTTGTTTATCAACGACAACCTGAATGGCTTCACCATAGCCGGATTCGACGATCAACTGCCGTCTTGCTTTCAAGCCGTGGATTGTGGCACTACGGATTCAGCACTTGATACCCAGCCGTGGTCAGAATGGGATCTGTTCCTCCAAGATGTTACCTGCAACGGTCCTTGAAATGACATCTGGTACGGCTATACTACCTAACAAGGGCAGAGTTGTCAACTACACGAGCTGACTCACTCATATATTGGAGGAGCTTCAGCTGACTAGATCTGCCACCTCAGGTGCTGCCATCCGAATCCTGCTCACCAGATCCTTCCACATTTTCCCCTGGATTTGGCGACCTCTCGAACTGCGTATGTACTGCGACTCGAGCTTGTACTGACATTCAGACAAGTATCTTCCATGACTATCTTTCCCCGCCGCCAAAGCATGGACATAAGCCCGACTGCCCTTCTCTGCGGTCCACCCTATCAACGCAAAGCAGACCTTCTCTCCCGCATTCGAAGGTTTAGCGCGCGACAGCTCGGTTCCACACCACCCTGGATTGATGATGTTTAGAATGACTTGCGAGTCTTTCAGCCCATCATTCTTATCGAGAGAGATCACCAGCTCGTGGAAGCATTGGTGGACCATGAGTTTACTCAATGCATACCTCCATACGATGTCCGTGCGACTGGCATTGCTGAGTGCAACAAACATATCGGTATCTTCCGGCAGTCCAGCATCAAGCTCTGAATCCGAGCCAAAGATGTGATACATCGATCCGCAGAAGGTCAGTGTGGTCTGAACACCATGGTCCATGGAGGTTTTGCGAAGTGCAGGCAGGGCAGCGATTGCAGACATGAGTGTCGAAACAACGTTGACGGCGAGATGTTTCTCGATACCCTCGGCGACCTGAAATGTCTGCACTTCCATCGCAGCATTGGCGATGAAGGCGTCAAGTCGGGGCAATTCAACGCAGACGCGTTTGCCGAAGGCGCGTACGTTCTCGTAAGATGTAAGATCCAGATGCCACACTTCAAGCTTCGTGTTGCTTTTGGATGATGTCTCTTTGCGCACTGCTTCAATGGCAGCTTTACCCTTCTCGACATCTCGGCAGCCAAGTACAACGTGAGATGCATGCAGACGAACCCTTGTGTAAGTATGATCAGTCAAAGATCAACGACAACAGTAGCCAAACTCTCCAACTTACAAATGCTTCACACACTCCAGCCCGAGACCAGTGTTCGCACCAGTTACAACCATTGTTTTGCCAGTGAAATCGATATCAGGGATCCAAGTCTTGCCAAAGGCCTGGCCAATCAGCATCTTGCAAACCTCGCCTAACGGGGCCATGATGTCTGAGTAAAGTTGGATAAGATGTTTGATTTGGGAACGTATAACTGTCGCATGTGAAATAGATGTGATTGTACTGGTATAGAGTACTTCAAAGTGTGAATAGGGACTTTTTATACTGCGTCTCCGCCCCATAATCCGCAGAAACCGCGGGCACCGTGGATTCCTCAGAAGCCGCAAAAGCCGCATAGTCCGCATACCACTAACTGGTCCACAAACGATCCACAAACCCTGCCGAACAGATTACAGTGTCCGTAGATCGCTCTTTCGTGCTGATCAAGCCTGAGGCCTCGTACGGTAAATGCTCTTAAGATCATGGGGAAGGCACAAGTCGTGAGCCTAGGGTGGTTCGCGATTCGTGGAGTTTCGAATTTCTTGTTGCACTCTTTCTGATTACCTGAATTCTCCTTTTCAATGGTGTTACCGCCTCTGTAGCATGTCACAATGTGTCGTACTTCTGGCGGACAAAATGACTCAGGACCAAGAGTGAATAGCGGGGAAAGGGCGGCAAGCGAACTTTACTGCATCGAGATAAGCGCTTACTATTTGGGGGACGCACATATAGGCATCGTTGTTCGGATGTGAGCAGTCACAACGACACAGCATGACAGATAATGGTATGAGAGCACAAGATCAAGTCGTATTCTCACGCTCATACGTTCCTAGTTCCTGAGGATATGAAGGCTCGCCTCAAAAGCGCCTACGATGCCATAGCAGATACATACAACGCCAAGTTCACGAGATCAGACGATCCAGTGAGACTGCAGTATCTCGATCTGCTTCTCAATAAACTCGGGACTAATACGAAAGGTACAGTGTCAGTCCTGGAGCTGGGTTGCGGCGCCGGTGTTCCTGCCACCAAGCACCTGCTCGAGATCAAGAACCCCGTGATTTACGTCACGGGTAATGATCTCTCGACATCCCAACTAGACCTAGCACGGAAGAACCTTGCAGCATACAGCGATCGCTTGTCATTTATTGAAGGAGACATGACGACTTTGTCGTTCCCACACGACACATTCGATGCTGTCACGGGATTCTATAGCATCATCCACCTGCCCCGCGAAGAACAGACGCAGCTGATCCGCAACATCGTGACTTGGTTGAAGCCAGGCGGCTTGCTGTTGACCAACTTTGCAGTCGATGAGTCAAGGAACATTGTCGAGGAACACTGGCTCGGCGAAGACAAGGGCTGGATGTATTGGAGCAGCTGGGGCGAGGAAGGCAGTGTGAAAATGCTCGAGGATGCAGGCCTCGAGATCTTGTTCAAGGAAAAGAAGCAAGTTGACGGCGATGCGAACTTTGTGTGGCTTCTCGTCTCGAAAAGAGCAATTGTTGTTGGCCAATAGAAGACTTTGTAAATGGAGTCTTTCCATACAAACCGACAGCGCAGCAAGATTTGGAATCGAATGTCTCGCTGCACGAGCCTCCCGGTTTCCCTGAAGGTTAATGAAGTCTTCACCTTAACTCTTTCTGTCTCCAGGTTGACTTGCGCTCCCTGCTGCTCCACATTCGGAGGTCAGACGGTTGGAGGTTGGGAGAGCTCGTGACGAGACAGCTCTGAGAATGGGTCATAGATAGAAGGATGCACCGCATGTAGCCGTTGCGCGACTTATGGCGTGAATAAAGATTACGCAAAGCGTGCGCACGGCCACCAGATGTGTTTGCCAAGAATGGTAGGTAACCCGCGAATACAGCCTTGCACTTGTGTTGTTGTGCGTCACGTCCTGGACTCAGCAACTGCAAATAACATGGACATTGGAGGGTCCGACATTTGGCATATCCTCATCGTCGTGGCAGAGCAGTACGACGGTACTGGAGCTGCTCCTACGGAGCACAAGGACGGTACATGAGCACGTAACCAACAGTGGGACGCGTCCTCGGAGTAGGAGAGACTATGTTCCGGTGCTTCATACATACCATAGGTATAGTCACTTCATCTGATCTCACATGAGATTAGTGGTCCAAACATCGATCACCTGAACATGCACTCAACCGCTCCTCGATTCCTCCACACTCGTCAAATTCGTTGCGATGGCCGAGGTTACAGCAATATCACAATGCTGGGAGAACATCCCCGGAGCTAACCCGGCGAGTCTCGCTTCATACCGGTCCGTGCTTAGGTTCCAGGTCGAACTTCCATTGAGGTATCTTTAGCATGAACGCCAACTCCGGAATGCCTCTCCCTGGATGGTTCTTCGGCGGGCTTTCTTGAGTTGCTTGAATCTCAATCTCCTCCACTGTACCAACGCTGCGTACTCACTCTCACTGTGACCGTGAGTCACAAGCCTATACCTCACCCTCAGATCCAACAAGTGCTTTGGTGAGCTTTCAGCACCCCTCAAGCTATTTTCTTGCGCCATTCAGTTCATAATGCTTTCGCTGTGCGTAATCGCACACATGATCTGCAAGAAGCCCATCTAGAAGGCCGGAATACCGATCTGCCGAGGTACACCGGGTCCCAGAAGTTCAAAGATGAGACAGGCTGCGGTTATAGCTGCGTAGGCGCCAGTAGATTGTGCTTGATCATTGAAGATGAAGTCAGACTTGTGAACAAGGGTCAAAACCATATCCGTTGCGTCGTCTAGAAGCGAACTGGTAACATTGCATTGGTCATCAGATCTCCACCAGTCGAGTGGGAGAGACCATAAGAGACAACTGGGAGTCCGAACAGCGTCTTGTTGTGCTATTGGTGCGCAGTTCACGGGTAAAGCATCATCACCCGCGCATTCCGCAGATGGACTCACATGCGGACCCCTCATAAAGAATCCATGTGACTGATTACAACAAAGAAAACAACGTCTGATACCAGGTTGCCAAGTACTGGCTCAGCTGCTTGGGTTTGAATGACTACTAGAACGGCTCTAGTCTTTCGAGACACTCTGTACCCGTTCATGAGTTGAATCTGTCCCCTGCTGTAAGACCAGCTCACTAACCCAACGATTCGCCACTCTGTGATTCATAGTCCCGAACAGAACCCTGAGTCAGACATAACTTGTGATTGGAAGATAGCCAGCGCTGGGGCTGAAGCCTTTGTTTGATCATACTTCTAACGGCGAGGGATGATGGGTCATGAACGGTGATGTCACCCCTTGGTTCCTTTGGTTTGTTCGATGTTGTCCCACTTGCTTTCGCGATTGGACCCTTAGTTGTGGAGAAGGCCTCCAGTGATTTACTCAGATGCATAGCGCCTTCTGGTATATACATTACGTTGATGACTTCCACTCTAGCCAACACCATAAGTGTTTCTAGTGTAGGGTGGAAAAGGGCTTTCGTTTTGATTGGAGCCAAAGACTACGGGGGAGCCCCGGACCAACATCGCCTGAGGAACCCAGAGTTGCAAGGGCTGTAGTTACCGCTGAAGGTCGTTCAACAAGGCTAGAGCACCACATACCAGGCAGATACTGGTCCTCGATGCGCGGTTGGTGCAGCGTTTCAGCTAAAGCTGCAAGATCTGTTCATCAGCCGCCATCGCAGATGATTCCCTTCCTCAGATAGACCGTGACCCCCAGATGTTAAGCTCTGACCTAATCTGGCAAGGGATTGTCGAAGAAGTTGACGCCCTAAGCTTTGGCTCCAGATCTCTCAAGCCTTTGTGCGGCTCTCGCAAATCTACTTCCACGTGGCGAACCGAACGACACTCCCACAACATAACCATGTATAGCACAGAAGCGCGGGGGCATGGATACTGTAATAAAGCAGATCAAACGTCAGGTGTGAGCGTCACCTGCTGGCAACATAGAGGAGAGCCCCAGCGGAATGTATCGTGTCTCCTCGCGATACTATTCAAGGTGCAAAAGTGCAAAAAGATGGTTCCACGCCCCCGGAATCAAACTAGGGACCTTTCGATACTAACAAAGCTATTACAGTTAGACATGATTATCTGACTACATTAAGCAAAGGAATGCGACTAGGACTGCGCTGATTTGATAAATAGTTGCTAATTTAATAGCAAGCCCCATATGGTAAGTCACGATAAAGATAGATAACAGCTTTGTTACAAGCTTGGAAGCGTTGGCTTAAGCAGTAACAATCTTCCAGGCAACTTAATACAAGAGTCAGTGTCGAAGTTTGGAGGTCTCCACCAGCCAAAGACGCTAGCCTAGTTTGTCATGGTGCATGCTGGGGCGTTACCTCGGACAGTGCTGCACCGAAGGTGAGAAGAGTACTGTCGGAATGTTCGGCTCGGCAATTCATATCTGGAAGACATGTATTTGGTATGCGATATCGCTGTTCTGGCTGTTTGGGCGATTTGAGGAGCAGCTGACGTGCTTGTGGGGATGGCGCATTGTGGGTCATGATATGGCGTGCATGGTCAGCTCGATGTCGTTAGCCCAACGTCCACGGTAACAATCAGCCCAGTATCGCTCATTTATAGATAGCGATGTTGGCCTCCATACTTGCGTTGGATGCAGTCGCCGTATTGTATGACTTTTGCGGATCTTGAAAGATGGCGACAGCACCGCATGACCCTGTTTCCCAAGTCGACCCCATCAGGCTTCAAGAAGTGCGGCAAAGGTACGCTAAAGAAGCGAACAAGCGCCTGAGATCCGAAGGCGCAGCACAATTCCTACCTCTGAATGAAGCCATCGAAGACCGACTACATTCCCTTCTTGACGATCCATGGGCAGACCATTCAAGACTTAATGCTAGGCTATCGCCCATCCGAGACCAGCAAATAATACCATTCTTCGTGCTTGGAGCTGGTTACGGAGGACTGCTGTACGCGGTGAACCTTATCGAGTCTGGAGCCTCCACTCCTGAAGGCATTCGAATTGTGGACGCCGCTGGTGGCTTCGGTGGAACCTGGTATTGGCACCGTTATCCTGGACTGCACTGCGACCTTGAGAGCTACTGCTACCTACCACTATTGGAAGAGACCGGCTATATACCGACGCAAAAGTACGCGCCTGCTGCTGAGATTCGAAGGCATGCTGAACGTATCGCGAAGCGCTGGAAGCTGGAGGATAAAACGTTATTTCGTTCTGACGTGCAGCGTGTCGAATGGGACGATATTGACGAGCTCTGGACCATATCTCTCGTCGAAAGACGCGGTCCTGGAGTTGAAACGATCAGTCGCAAAGTCAAGGCTCAAACCGTCTATTTGGCTGCTGGTGTGCTCACCAAGCCGCAAGTGCCGAAGATTCCGGGTCTCTTGTCATACAAGGGGGAAATCTTCCATACCTCCAGGTTCGACTATGAAGTGACCGGCGGCTCGCAGGAGGATCAGACACTGACCAAGCTGCGGGATAAGCGTGTTGCTATTATTGGAACAGCGGCGACGGCCGTAGGCGCCATACCTACCCTAGCGAGGCATGCGAAAGAGCTGTATGTTGTGCAGCGGACACCAGCCTATGTAAAGCCTCGCAATCAGCAAACTACCAATCCTGAGGAGTTCAAACGCACCATCGCAAGCCAGAAGGGTTGGCAGTTCGAAAGGCAGATCAATCTGAATCGGCACATGACGAACGCCGTGCTTCTAGGACAAGCCAACTTGGTCAACGATGGCTGGACTGACATGCCCGCGTACTCTGCAGTGATGGGCTCACCAGCGCATGGCATAGTTGATCCTTCGCCAGAAGAGGTGGAACGGCGGGCGACATGGTTCCACGCTCTCGACTTGCCGCACATGGAGTCGGTGCGCAAGCGTGTGGGAGATATCGTCGAGGACCCTACGACAGCCGAGAACCTGAAACCCTGGTATCCTTCCTGGTGCAAGCGCCCAACCTTCAGCGACGAGTATCTGCAAGTTTTCAATGAACCGCATGTGCATCTTGTCGACACGGATGGAAAAGGTCCTTCACATGCCACAGAACGAGGTTTGGTCGTTGCTGAGAAGGAGTACCCTGTCGATGTTCTGATCTTCAGCACCGGTTATTCAGTTGCTGGTGGACGCAACGGTGGAAGCCCAGCTGAAAGGGTTGGTATCGAGGTGTTGGGCCGCAATGGTGTTTCCATGAATAAGAAGTGGCGAGAGAACGGAGCCGCCACCCTCCATGGATATGCTACCAACGGCTTTCCCAACCTGTTCTTCTCTGGTACATCCCAAGGCACCGTCACCGGCAACAATGTCTTCATGCTCGGCCTCATTGCTCGGCATGTAACACACTGGATCTCACGAGCTCAGAAGCGCGTAGGTGCTAGCAGGCGGGCCATCATCGAGGTCACCAGGGAGGCTGAGGAGGCGCATAGTCAGGAGGTCGTGAAGCGAGCGCCTTTCTTCTCGTCCCTTGCTGGTTGTACGCCAGGATACTTCAATGGTCACGGCCAGGCGATCTCGGAGGCTCCAGCGGAGAAGAGAAAACAAGTGCGCGGTGTGGCGTGGGCAGAGGGAACCACATCATTTCTGGAGTACATTGGTAAGTGGGAGGATGAGGGCAGCCTGAGAGGTCTCGAGATTGCATCGAAGCCGAAAGCAAGCACACGAGCGTTGTCGAAACTCTAGACCTCGGTTGAAGGAAAGAGAACTATTGTCTAGGTGATATTATTTGGCGACTTCGCCTGAGCTTCGGGCGCTTCTACGTTTTACTGCTTTGCACGACGCTCCATACATCAATAATACCCCTGCCTGTTCAGGGACTGAGGGACGATTTCATGTGAAGATCTCAAATCCAAAGTATTACTGTTCACCGTCTTGCATTTAGAAACGGTGGGAAAGTGTAGACCACGGGATTCGTGACCTTCTAGCCCGTCCAGGTTAACGTAACCAGCGAATTTCTCAGCCTTGTGGGATTGCAGCCTTGATGCACCACTTATCGTATTTCCTCGCATGCATCGACCAAGTCATCCACGACCGATGCCTCATACAACTGAATGGCTTCGCCAACTGCATGAAAGCCATGCTTATATCAGTCCCTTGTCCTAGTAACGATCTCTCGGTTTGACTAATCGCGACATGGGCTTGACTAGTATTAGCAGAACTGTATGCTCATCGAACCGGGCTTTTGGATATCGAATGCTGATTGGGCTGATTGGTCATGCTTTGGCCACCAAGTGGGCTCTTGCAAACATCGTATTTTACCTAAGTTTGTAATATCTAGGAAGCATGGGTTCCCCCTTTGTACAACCTCTCAACTCCTTCCACACCACCATTCGATCTACACAGCTGTCTTGTCCCGGCTCACGGTGTTTCCGCTATTTGCCTATTACAGTAGCCAGCATTGTGGATTTAGCGGCGTGTTAAGCGGGCATTGTAGTCCACGTTAACAATGTTACTCCACGTAACCTCCATATCTTTGTTGGGAGACTCAAGGTCAATCTAGAAAGGTTCGTCAGTATTCGTTCCATAATGACTGTCAAGAGTTAGTCGACTCACTTGATATCTGTTGAGGAGCGTAGCCGTGATCTTGTATAGCTCAAACGACCCCATGTTCATACCCATACACAACCTCGACTTGAAGCCGAACGGGCACCAAACCTTATCCATAGCAGCGCTCTGCTCCGGCAGCGCCTCAATCCACCTCTCCGGCCTGAAGTCCTCGACATCGTCGCCGAAGGTTAGGCGGTGACGGTGCATGACCCACGGGATGCAGCCGACGGTGGTGCCTCCAGGGATGAACTCACCGCAGATGACAGCACCCTCTGGAGGGTCAACGCGCTCCATCAGAAAGCCGGTGGGAGGGCTGAGACGCATGGTTTTCTTGATACAGGCATCGAGGTAGGGAAGCTTGGAAGCTGCGTCCCAGGAAGCGACTGTGTCCTTGCCGGGGAAGGCACCTTCGAGTTCGTGTTGGAGTTTGGCAAGGACCTTGGGGTGCTGTCAGACGTGGAAGAGAAGTGAGCATATTGCTGTTCGGCTATTGCATTCATCAACACATTACATCCACATCGGGTTGGATATACTCACACGGCCTCAGGATTCGGGACAACGATCATGAGGGCCAGGTCGACGATCTCGTTCCGGGAAACAACTCCGTCCTCCGTTCTGATCGCAGCGATATATGTATCGAGGATGTCATCGTGTTTTGGGTCGTACTTAAGCTGCCCAACCTCCTCGTCGATTCGCTGGTAGGGGATGTACTTCTTCGCGAAACGCATCGGCGGCGCGATAAAGCCGAAGTATACCGCCATAGGATTCTTATCAATCCACATTTGCGCCAATGGCACGTATGCCAGCTTCCACAAAGTCAGCTACATACTCAACGCAATGGGATTGCCGACTTACCATATGCAGAATCCTTCGGCAAGCCCTCCTCTGCGGAAGCTTCGCGCAGCACGCCACTGGCCCGGCTCGACTCTTGTTATGGTCTTGTCACCCAGCCGCGGCTTTAGCAGCTGATGATTCCCACAACACACGGACTTCGGACGACGTAATAGAGCATCACGGGAATCTCTGGCCACCTTTACTCCAGGCACCTGTGCTCGATTGAGCGACACAACTCCCACCAGCTGCAACACACCCTGTTCGCTCCTGACAAGATACACAAAGCTCACTGGCGCATTCAGCACTTACACCAGCGTTGCACGTTGAGCCTGTTCTCCAATGTTACCACTCCACGCTGAGATGTTCTCTTTGGCATGCTACCGTGTAGTCGGTCTCTTCTGCGCTCAATACCACTCATTGCCGATGCTGCTGAGCTGACCTCCGCATCACGTCTGCTCTGCGCAGTGCTAGCCTCGATCGACCACAATCCTGCCGCATCGAGTCCGAAGAACAGAAAGTTTAAGTCAGCTATGGTCGAGGACCAGACCACGTTGGGGTTGTGCAGGATAAACAATTCGGCGGCATGGGCGATTTTTGGATCGACGCAGGATGTACGATTGGCTAGCTCAAAGGCTGTCAGATTCGCAGGCGGGTACGTCGAGTACAGCTACGCCCGGGGACTTGAAGGGGGGTACTGCAAGCTGTCGATTCTGCTGTCGCTAGCACCAGTTCGACACTGTCTAGCAAGTGAACGCCTTGCAGCCTTCTTTCCCTGCCCTTGGGAGGCACACCTTCTCTCATCACAGACCCTGACATGATCCACTGAACACAGGGCTAGGACTACCGCCACGCATCGCTGCCTCGATTCGACAGAGCCCTATACTGACCTCACCGACCGCGTCGATCGTACCAACCGCCCCAAGGCGAGCGCACGAGTTGCCTCATAACCATCTTGTAGGCCTTCTTGCCTGTCAAACGTACGTCCACTACAATAACAGTTGGTGGATCGTCTAAGGTCGAGCGAACATGCACATAGCAGTCCAGCACTTGGTTAGGAGTATGGGCAATCATAGGAACTATAGTCGCATGCTCCATGGCCACTTGATTGTGTAGAGCGTCCGGACAGATTATCAATATTGTTGCCATGATCCTTCTTGTCAGATCACTCGACGTCGATAAGTAAAAGCGTAGCGTGTGATGTTTATGCGGTCTTTGACCTGTGTGCTGCAGCTTTTCTATAATGCAGAAAGAACATGCGCACGAAGTCTTAGCGATAGAGGTGTGTACTAGTAGAACTTAGTCTTCAACTAATGCAGGCCGCATGCGCACGTCTGCAATCAATCTCATGGCAAGGAAGATCATCCAAAATTCCCTCGCGCACATGCTAGAGCGGAGAGCTGGCATCTGGAGCCATAGCTCGTCTTGCATGTCAATTTGAGGCAGAGGGCGATAACACAAGTCGCCTTGAACATTTAGGTTTTATTCTGAAAAAAGATTGAGTATCCGGCGCATCTGTGTCACATTTTGATTAGCTGCGTTGGGCCGATCTTCTCTTCGATCAGGCGTGGCGTCTAAAAGGCGCACCACGCAAGAGCTGAGTCGCACGTTTAGACCCTAACTCATGATTTCCGCCGTAAGTTTGAAAGCCCTTTTCCCTTGCACAGTTCACGGACGCGTCGGGTCGTGCTGCCCGGTCCCTTGGCTCAGCTACCAAAGACGAGATCCAACCATTATTTAGCGTGAGGAAGAGGTCCAACTTGCTACTGGTTAGTGGCCGCCTGAAGGTGTATGAGCCGACGTGGTCAGGCCCTGTAGATCAGCGCATCGATCGTGTGTATGGCATAGTAAATGATTGACGTTCAGCTGTATGTCAAGTACGGTATCCGCCAGCTTCGATTTTTTCAATTCCACTCTCCGAATTGATTCCCTTGAAGCTCATTGTCGTTGTTATACCATCATACCCTCGTGGGCACCCGTGTTCAAGCTCAAGAACCACTTCGTTCCCAGTCGCCGAAGACAGGGAAGATGCTGGACGCAAGTATCATCGCGGCCATTGTTACCGGCATCCTTGCTCTGGGAGGCGTGCTCGCGACTGCTTGGATGTCCAAATGGAACGAACATCGAAGACAAGCACGTGTCAATAAGACTGCACTCTCCCAATCCTTTGTCCCCCCGTGAGTGCGTCTTGGGACTTGTGCAATTGGCTCTATGACCTTCTGGAGGAGAGTAACTAGGCACCGGTGCCAACTACAGCCTATGGAGCTGGCTGGAGCACTGACTTCACAATGTACTTGCTTGGTCGATATTTGGCGAGCGTTCATATCATCAACGAGAAGACGCACCTCTTTGCGCACATAAGAGGGATGAAGGCAGAAATGCTAAAGAAGCTTCTCTGGAAGATCCAGAATGAATTTGTTTCGCTGGATTATGAAGGGCGAGAAAGCTTGGAAATGCGTTGGTTCGAGGGTGACATACTAGCTGTGCAAGAACATCTTATCGAAGTCGTCAGCGATGGTGAGGGACCTGCTCAGGAACTGCGGATCATTGGCTGGGTTGCGTTTCAGAAACAACTTGCGCGAACCTCGGAACCTGGCAGTGTGGACTCTTCGGACTTGTCTAAGGTATTCAAATGGTATGGGGATGAACTTCAGCGAATCATCTACCGCCGATTCAAGAGCCTATACAAAGGCACGTGGAGGACGTACCACAACCCTCAAGATTTTCACCTGCTCATAATGGATGCCGACGAAGACACGATTAAGAAATGGGAGAAAGAGGAAACGATGATCTGTGACGAGCAACAGCAGTACCCAGGCGTTAGCGTCATAGTCCCTGATCATCGGCTGCGGCGACTTCAGCACCTGCTGGGTGACCTCGTGGAGGTGTTGGATGCGTTTACTGCCATGAACCTTAACCGTCCAGTGCGCAGATGCAGCATGTGGGTGGGCCATCAGGCTTCTCTTCCAAGCAACCCCCTGAACCTTGTCACTGGCGGACGAATCCCCTGTGACTGCAATCCAAAACGAATGAACTTTGCTCACCGATCTCTTCCACAGTCATCCAGTTCACCTCAAAAATACTTGGGTAATAAATAAGGATGCAGGTTAAGAGAGCACAGATATTACAACATAGTTAGATGTCTAAATTTCTAAGAAAGCAATGTTAGTAGTTTAGTTAAGTATATATAAAGAGATAAATACTATAAGTAGTATATCGAAGGTTTCATTTCGATCTATTAAAGTAGTTAAAATAACTCTTTGTTAGACTTATAGTATAGCTTATAAGTAAATTACCCTCGGCCATTGTGAGAGACAGGGGGTACTGGTAACCTTGGGTATGGCAGATATTCACGATTGCAGACGCAGTCATGGACCACCTCGATATGCCTCAGAGCACTACGATGCTTTTCGAGAAAGATGATCGGGACCGGAGCTCGATGGAGCTGTGGCGATCTGGCGCAAGATCCGTGAGCCGTTCAAGTGACTCTTTGGGGCATTGAAAAGGTGTGCATGATCGATCTCTATTGCCAGTTCACACCAGTCTGATGCGCACTGTGGCAGTACTGACACCACATAGAAAAGCAGCGCGAAAATCATGTGCACCGTATCGCGGACACCGAAGCCCTCTCGTCGCATTTGACATCAACGTTGAAGAACAACAGACCTGTGCATACCGAGCTGTTTGATGGACTGCAGCAAAGCGGAATGGTGCAGCAACGGATGGGCGAGACGAAAAAGCAGCTGCGATCTCGATCAGAGATACTCGCATGTCTCTTTCGGAAGCCGAAGCAGATCGACGCAGGGCTGAGAAGGAGGTCAAACATCGTCTCTTCAGCTGTGAGAGTATCGTGGCATATTGGCACAACTTCGAGACCGTCGACAGCTCAGACAGCAGGTGAGACAGGTTCCCGTGCAGGTGTGAATATAACGGAGCATCAGCAGCCAAATTCGCGATCCTCGACCGATACCCAGGGTCAGTGCCGATTGCAAGACCGAATTCTGTGCTCTGAAACGAAGACCATGCTCGGTCACAGCTACATACCATTAGGCCAGATACGCAACATCATCACACGGGCCTCTGTTGACGAAGAGCTCTCGAAATGGCGTTTTAAGCCTCGGAAGTACTTATTTGCCTTGATAGGCATCGGGGTACGAATCGAGAGCAGCACAGCCCAAGCTACCCGATTGGTGCCGTCCTCACAGTGTCATGAGCGACAACGGAGGACAGACGAGAAGACGTATAGAGTTGTATTTGCGATTCTATTGTACCTCGACAGAGCATCGGAGATCTGGTCCTTCGTCGAGGAAGGTATTTGTGACGACGTCCTTCCCTTGAGCAAAGTGGTCCCGCCTCTGAGTCGAAGGCACCGTGATTTACGACGACGCAACGACCCGCAAACTCCTCTGAGGTGCTTCCAAAAATAGAAATTGGCGGCACTGATTGCTTTCGAAAAACACCAATGATGGTTTCTCGAACATGAATTTCAGAGTCCAAGCGGGCAACCATTCACCACTATGATCTTGAACCTAGCAGAGTCGTTGCTTTCACGATTTGGGACGAAATGCATTGTAAAAAGAACAGTAAGGTCTAGAAAGCCGAGATTGCTTCTCATTCCAAAGTAAGTCCCTCGTGGAGCTGATTGGTGACCTTAGTTGATCGAAGCTGCAGGCCATCGCTAGCGTCGTTGCGGTCAAGCAGGTAATTATCTCAGGTGTTAACAGGGATCAACGAGAAGCACGCATACTGCGAACCCTGAATGTGAAACACTCCCATGCGTATTTGATTACCCTACTTGCTACGTACACACAAGGTGGGAAGTTCCATTTCATATTCCCATGGGCTGAGACCGATCTTCAGAAGTACTGGGCGCACAACACGCACCCCAATCCCCATGATGGGCGTACATCAACGTGGCTGATCGAGCAGTGTTCTGGTATTGCTCAAGTTTGGGACAAAATCCATCAGTACTACACATTTCCGCAGACTTCTGAGCTCTTCACCAACCCTAAACCGAAAGACATCGAACAACGCATTGAATGTGACTAAACCGGAAGACGTTCATCACGACCCGAAGCAACAGCGCCTATTTGGTCGTCATGGTGGTATAGAACCTGCGAACATACTCCTCTTCCGAGACCACCACCACAACAAGGAACCTGGAATTGTGAAAGTCACCAACTTTGGGCTCACTCGCTTTAGTACAGACAACTGACCAACGTTCCAGGAAGCGTAGAGGTATCTAACGCACCCGCATACCGGTCGCCGGAGTGTGCTACACATAGTGCTGTGAGTACAGCATGTGATATCTGGGCGCTAGGTTGCGTCTAGCTTCTCTTCGCCACGTGGTTTCTGCAAGGATACGAAACTGTGGAAGATCTCCGTACTCGTCGCTAAACCCTGCCCTTGCAGTCGGACTGTTTTTTTGATGTCGCCATGGAGGATCAAAAGCCAGTGATCAAAGTGAAAGCGTGTGTCACTCAGGTATGTCGATTGAAAACCATGACACGCAGTCATTCCGCAAGTTGACAGTCTCTACAGATGATTGCTGAGCTTCGGCTTTCCCCGTCATGTACTCCATCCTTCCACACACTGCTGCGACCTGTGGAGCATCAGATGCTGGTGAACAATTCACGCATAGCGTCACGACGGCTTGTGACGGAACAACAAAGTATTACTATAAACCTCTTATATAGAAAAAGCTCTATACTTTTACAGTGTAATAGAGCGCGCCTTTTTCTCCTAGCTAAGCTTACTAGTAAGCTTTCTTACAGTATATGCGTATTATATCCTTATTAATAGTAATAAAGCTATATATCTTACACTATAGCCTATCTAGTAGTTTCCTAAGCTCTTCTATTAGTTACGCTAGCTTATCTAGAAGCTTAATATCTACTGCGTTAATTAGCGCAAATTAATTAAAGCGTTTAGTAACTTGTTTTGAAGTTACAGCAGGCATGCTGTAATACTACAAGAAATGTATATTAGGATTAATAACAGTAGTATAATACTCCCTGTATACTAAAATACTAAACTCTTGTAAAAAGTAAAGAATCTTATTATAATTATTAAGTTCTACTTATAAGCCTCTTTTACAGCATTATGCGCTGCTGCTTATTATATTAACTTACTTTTATAGTGTTAATAGACGGCTATCCTACACTAGCTCTATTATAAGCCTTAAGTTAACCCTAAGTTAACCTTAACCTTACTACATTAGTAGATCTATAATAATTTATTGTA
This sequence comes from Nothophoma quercina, assembly GCA_021642125.1. Classification (NCBI taxonomy): domain Eukaryota; kingdom Fungi; phylum Ascomycota; class Dothideomycetes; order Pleosporales; family Didymellaceae; genus Nothophoma; species Nothophoma quercina. The sequence goes on from JAKIXB010000020.1 coordinate 737,717, forward strand.
AAAAACGCCGCTAGCGCAATATCTAGACGCGTACGAGAAGACTTTATATAAGTAAAATTGCTATATAGTGCTTTGTTTCTAATAAGTTAGGTATATAAAGTTTAACAAGTTATCTCCTTAATTTTAGTGCAAAACCCTAACGCTAAGCAATATTAAGCTAAATTTACTGCAAGAAGGGCCTCTTTTATTACCTTATTATAGATAAGTTAATAGAAGAGTAACATGCTATATAGCTTAAATATCTATTAGGTTAAGATTCTAATAATAAACTTAATTACTAAAGTTAAATATAAACTATAAAAGTTATATTCCTACGTGCTATATACTTTAATAAGTGTAAGGACTTACTAGGCTTAATATAAGCTTAATAAGCTAGGCTTACTAAGCTTAATATAAGCTACGTAAGCTAGTTACGTATAGCCTACTAGCTTAACTACTAAGAAGTAAGCTAGTTACGTAACTTATAATTTACTATACTATAATTATACTATATAGGAGAGCCTATATAATTACTACGCTAGGTACGTTAGTAATTATAGAAGGTTAGTATCTAGTTAGCTAGTTATAAAGGGATTATAACAAAGGCCTTATATAAGTAGAAGTATACTTAGTAGTTATTCTAGAATAGTAATTATAAGTAGATAATACTTATTTTTTCTATTTACGCTAATAGTATAGTGCTCCTTCTAGGCCTTATATATATAGCTAAGACTTAGAATATCTAATTAAGTTAGGTAGACGATCTAGATAACGAAGAATACTTAGTATTTACTACTATTTCTCTTTTTAGTAGGTTAAACGAGGCAGTAAGCCTTAACTAGCTTAAATAGGTATTTAATTACTTTACTAAGAGTAAAGCAAGGAGAAAGTACTATCTACTTATTATAGATAGCTATAGGAGTTACCTTATAATAGCTTTTATATCCTACTATAATTAAGAAAAGATAATATTAGCTATATACCTACTTTATAGTACCTATACTCTATAGCTACTAAACGTAGTTTACTTTAAGCCTCTAGCTTAGAACTATAGTAATAAGCTTATAGATTATCTTTATAAGAGCTAAGGCCTAGTCTTAATAAAGAAGAGTAACTTCTTTTACCTTTTCTAGGCTGCCTAGGTAAAGACCTTTACTAAAAAGCTTATTTATACTGCCTTTAAGTCTACTAGGCTAGGCTTATAGGACCCTTACATTATACTCAGTAGGTTTACTTTAAAGTTATTTAAGCCTCTACTAGTTACTTTACCCCCTTAGCTATATAAGAGCCTTAATTAGTAGCTTGCTAATAGCGCTCTATAGCGTGCTATAAGAGATAAGTATATAGAAGACTTAGTATAGGTAAGAAATACCCTTTAACATCTCTATATTTAAAACTAGCTACTTATAATAACTAACAAGGGCTTAGAGCAAGCCTTAAAGTAGTAGACGAAGGATAATAAAAAGAGTAGAGCTTTACTACTTATTTAAAGGTAAGATTAAAATAAAGAGACTTAGTAGTAGTTTCTTTTACGCGTTAATAAGGCTTAGCAACTTCTAGATAAAGCTAATAAAGTAGAGAAGTAAGAGGAGATTAGAAAAGCTAACGCAGCTAAGCTTTATAAAACTACTTATAAGCTTAAGTAAAAACTTAATACTAAGAAGGTAGAGAAGCAAGAAAAGGAGAAAATAGTAAGGGAAGAAAGGAAGGCTGCTTAACGCGCTGCTATTAAGAAACGCAAAGCAAAGAGAGCATATAAAAAGGGAGAGTATAACTTTTAAAAAGCATTATATACTACTTAAAAAGGCAAAAGGAAGCTTCTATAGTAATAAGGAGCTAAAAAGAAGTAAAATTATTGTAATGTAGCTGCTTAAAGTAGTGTAGTTCCTTATAAGCTGCCCTTAACTCCTCTACTAAAATATAACACTCGCGGCTAGAAAATTACTATTTTAGCAAGATATATATAGCAGACATTTGTTATATAGGTCTATAAAGTACTCTACTAAGAAATCTTATAATAATAGCTATTATGTATGGCTCTACAGCCTTATTGTATAGATGCCTGTATAGGGCTTCTAATGTGCATTACGCGAAAAGCGCACTACGCGCACGGACACGGTATCAGTACGTTAGCGCTTGACCCGGAAACAGAAACTCAATCAAAGGCCGCGCAGGCTCGAGTCCATTTCGAGTTCCTTGATGAACGGCACCGCACCCTTCCACCGCCAATGCAAATGAGTAAACTCAGTCTTGCAGAACCACTCATCATGAACTCGCATTCGAAAAGGTCTCTTTTGCAGTCACACACACTGTTCCTAGGCCTGTACATCGAGCCTTATCGCTAAGGTCTAGTTAGTACCGGGAGGTTTCATCTGAACAAATATCCCAACTGCGTTAGAAGATTTGGAGGTTCTGAGAAACATTAAAGAGCAATGCGTCTTGGCAGCACGACAATTCGTACGAGTAGCGTCGCTACTGCAGGCGGACAGTCTAATCCAATCCCACTGTTGCGTTTCTGTGTCGCAGACTCAATCCGGAACTAGTACGACATAGGGCAAGCAAGGTCAGTGCTGACACTCCAACCTGTCGATTCGCTGCCATGTAGGCGTATGGGTCTGGTTAGAGATGTCTATGTTGTGTATAGTAGAGTTTTGAGCGTTAGCTCCACCTAAGTAGAGCGTTGCCGTATCGCGGATTCAGCGGACACGGTCATTCGAATCTGATTATCAGAGATGTTCGAGAGGTGCAAGCATCTCTCTGGTCCGAATACGGTCCTTTTTCTACTGCTGACCAGCCCGATTAGCAGCTCTGATCGACGGCAGGTCTGCTAGATGCTCATACACTCTTCTCCCTTTCCCCTGGATGACTTCTCTTGCATAAGTCTCCATTGAAGTCCCCTCTACGTCAGGGTATAAATCTTTCGCCAGGATATACCCAAGATAGCGTGCGTAGTCAGGTGTGTTATCTCCACGGATGCCACAGGAGTACCAGTATTGTACTTGGGCAAGTTCGATGAAGCTGGCCGAGTCCGGGGATGGATTTGTCTTTCCCACTGCATGGATACGAGCTTCGATCTCTTTCGCAGTCACCTGATGCAATTTGTCAATGGCATCCTCCAAGATTCGGGTGCATTGACTCACGTATCTACGCTCAAGCTTCTCGCCACTCACTCTTTCTAGCATGTCGTACACCTGATTATGTGTCAACACTTCGTTGTAGGCGAAAACCATCCGGTTCAAAGTTCGAGGGTCTGAGATGATGTGCGCGACATATGTTCCAATGTCTCGAAGATCTGTGAATGCTATGGGAGTGTTACCATCCCCAGCAATGCCGTCAGAAGTTTCCATCACGGCGTAATCGATACGACCGGAAGGAAGGCGAGGCAAGTTGACCTGATACCACCAGCCAACATCAACAACAGTGTAAGGCATCCTAATCTTCTTGATGTGATCTAGCACAGCTTCTTTCTGCGGCAAAAAAGAATGAGCACAAAAATGATGGAGCTTCCAAGATCCCACAACTCACCATCTCTCTCAAGAGCAGGGCACCTTTTGGAGGAGCGACTGTTGCGAAGAAGCATGGCAAGTAACGCGAGACACCTGCAGCCTTGGCAGCGTCGATCAAAGGGATCTCATCCAATACACTACCACCATAGATGGTAGATATAATGACATCCATTCCTGTGACAGCTTTGACTATGTCTCCTTCAGGACCAGCTAGATCAAGAGACGTAATCTCCACGCCTTGCCTTTTCAGATCAAGGATTGCTGGTTTTCCTAAAGACAAGGGTCTTGCAAATGCAACGACCTCCTGGTTGTGGCATAGTCAGAAGATTGTCCATGTGGGAGGGCAGAGAGAGAATTGAAAAACGCACGAATTTTGGCTTCTCCGACAGCAGTGACTGCACAATTGTTGAGCCGGTCTGGCCGGTGGCGCCTATGATGCCAACCCTCATGTTGACAAAACCGGTCGATTGGCTATCAATCTTCGAGTACCTTCGGCACAATGCTTTGTCGATGGTCAGCGACTAAACAAGATTGCTCCATCACTATTAATCGTTCAGGGCGTTCTTACAGCCAAAAAGAGGGAACACTTTTCTAGGAAAGGCGTGAAAGCGTCTTCTGTCTTCAATATCCCTCAATACAGGCAGCGTTGGCTGACGCTATATACCTTATGCACTTCATCTGCTTACTCAATCGAAAATTTGATTTTGCACATTGCGTCATCTATGATTAGGTTGTGAGCAGCTCTGACATTGGCATAGTTTAGCTGCGTCCTCGAGTGATTTTTGCACGTCACTAGTGCCTTTGCACTTCAACATACTGTTCACCAATCAAAATATTACAAGATTGGTCAGCCCAGTTATCGCCTGAAGACGATCCTGGATTCTGCTCTATGACGCTACAAATATGATGCGGACGGAGCGGATCAAGATGACGATGATAACTCCAAGGGACTCTTTGCTGCGTCGGTCAAAGCCAATCTCGAATTATGCATCTGAGTACTACTGTCAACGGTATCATAGTTTGCTTCACATCAAAAACATGTATTCTCCCCTCGTTCATAAACGTATCAAAATTATAGCAACGTATCTTCTCGAACCATCAATGTAATGGTCGCCGCAGCGTCAAAACACTACACACCCAATTTACGAATAGATGATGCAGGTGCGCGAATCCTAGGCCCGTTCAGTTGGGTATTTACAGAGGTTCGCGTACCTTTTCGGTGGATACCGTACAGCTCTGAATATACAATCTAGTGCAAAGCCCTCGGTAGCTTTTGTAGGACGGCGTTTGTTGGTCGCCCGAGCTCTTTGACTCGGCGGTGTTCATTTTGCGAGGCAAAAGCGATTCAATTTACGTATCGTTGTCCTTCAGTCCAGCCCAACGCACAGACAGTGCCCACAATTTGCCCTCCCTTACTTCATCGTGGGCATGAGGAGCCCAACCGGGCAGCGCGAATGGCTGATTGGGAGTCCATAGACCTGCAATCTGCACGTCATCCAGGTATATTCCACCGTTTCCTTCCAAGCATTTAGCAACGGCGCCCCATACTGTTGTGGCGGCACCCTGCTCAGGCGACTTCAGGCTTTCATCAAAGCCTGTCTGGTTTCGCAGGTGGGTAATATCATCAGGGTTCATAGTGTTCCACAATGGAGTAATGACACCACCTGGATGCAAGGAGAAGGCGTGCAGGTTTTTCGGGCCGTATCGTCGCTCAATCTCATTCGCCATCCAGATATTGCAAGTCTTGCTACTTCCATACGCCCTCCACTTGTCGTAGCAGCCGGTAAGATTAATGTTCTCAAGGTCGGGCTCACCGCGACGGTGACCGAGCGAGGAGAGATTTATGACGCGCGAGCCAAAATTTGGAGTTGCTGAGGCGAGGAGGGTGGGCTTGAGGAGGTAGAAGAGAAGGAAGTGGGAGAGATGATTGGTCTGAAACTGCGATTCGAAGCCGTCTTCTGTCGTGACTTCGGGTGTAGCCATGATGCCGGCGTTGTTGATCAAGATATTCAACACTTTGGTCTGGTCGAGGAAGTTCGCGGCGCATGCTCGTACACTCTTGAGCGAGGTCTGGTCCATCTCGAGGAGGTGCACACGGGGTGATTTGGCAATCTCGCCGAGGGCTTCGCGTGCTCGGGAGATACTCCGGGCTGTGAGATAGAGAGTGGCGCCTGTTTCGAGCATGGCGCGCGCGGTCTCCACGCCGAGACCTGCAGAGCACCCGGTAATGAGGACCACCTTGGCCGCAAGCTTTCCCTCGAGTCCTTCATCTTTGATGACTTGTAGTGCAGTGGGACGTTGGTCTCCTGGGCCAAGAGGTTGCTTGTGAACCGCTGCGTACTTGTCGGTCATTGCGGGAGTGACGTGGATACACAGGAGAACCAAGTGACGGTCAGATGAAAGAACGAGTGTTGATAGATGCTGTGATGGCGAAGATATGGTGATGGCTGTGGTCGAGGTCGGGAGAGATGAGAGGCCAAGGCTAGATTGTATTCATAAATAGTATGTTGTATTAAACGATCTACCGTAAAAGCGCCGAGGACTAATAGATCTTACATCAATGCATCGGACGGTCCTTCGCAAGACGGCGCTGATGGATCTGCTTACGGCTGAAGGACCATGACAAGAGCGATTCATTCGATCCAACGTCGGTTTACAGCCGCTAGCGATTGCAGCTCCACCCTGGCACGCAGCTGCAACACCCCAATTTGCGCCACCCAATAAGCGAAGCCGCGGTAACGCCATAAGCTTGAGTAGGTTCAAGCGAGCCGATTCGGATAGCATCACTCTAGGCTTTTGCAAAGGACGACTTGCATGGTCACCTGTTTCTTAGCGGGCATAATTGATGGAATAGTTCCGCAAAGAGATTGTTGCTTAGCGTGCAGGCAGGATAGTCCGGAGCAATTACTCGTCCGTCCGGACTTAACGGTCTGATCTGAATTCTAACGTGACTTGGCAACCGTCCAGTGCCAAGAGTGTCAAATTAAGCTAATGCAGGTGTCATCAGCCTGCAGCGGCGAAAGCCCGACAACTCTCGGACATCACAACCTGGCAACGATGGCCACATAGGACGTAGCACATACCACGAACATCCATTTGCCCGGGCCCAAATACGCAAGTGTGCAATAATTGAATCAGCCCTGCGTATGTTACCCTCAAAAGAGCGGGCGCTTCACGTCATAAAAGGCGCAGCATGAGGAATGGCTATTATATTTAGGCATCCCAGTCCAGCTCTTCTTTTTCTAACCCCATTTCCGCACAATTATTCATTGCCTTGATTAAACCGTTATTGTTATTGGCAAAATTGCATTCTGGTTGTCCCAAAGATCGCGCTCTATTTCTGCTGCAGCAGCAGAGGTTCCATCACCATGCATCTACTACGAGCATTACCTGCATGTTTACTCGTCTCGAACGCCAATGCGTTGACCTATCAGCGCCGTCAGCCTGTGTCAACGAATTGCCAACGTGCCGTAAGCATACCCGCTCGCTGTTCTCTGGGTTCTGCTCCTATGCTGATCATTACTTGTCAAGTGTGATATCCTGGAGAATGACTTTGGCTCTCAGGCTGTCCACAGTTATGCACGAGACAATCTCACACTCTGGGATGCTAAACAAAGCGAGGTTCGGTATGCGTGTCGTTTTGAGCCTTCCACCAAGGCTGACGTCGCTGCCGCACTTCGTATCCTCACGACCACCTGGTGTAACTTCGCGGTTAAGTGTGGCGGCCATTCTCGCGATCCAGATTTCTCCAATTCGGTTGGTGGTGTGACCATTGATCTGAGACGCATGAACCGTGTGGAAATAGCCAGAAACGGTTCCGTTGCGAAAGTTGGTGGCGGAGCTGTTACAGCGGAGGTCTATTCTGCCCTTGACGCTCGCAACCTGTCTTTTGTTGGTGGGCGCGTGGGCAGTGTTGGTGTCGGTGGGTTCGCTACAGGTGGTGGCACTTCACCGCTGTCATCTCGACATGGATGGGCCGTTGATAACATCTATGAGTATGAGGTAGGCATCTATGAGTATGAGGTAGGCACCTTGAGCCCTAGTCCACTGGCCCAATGCACCTGCTGACGATTAAAAGCTCGTTCTTCCTAACGCTACCTTTGCCACCGTTAATCAACACACTCAGCCTGAACTCTACTGGGCTCTACGCGGCGCAGGTGGCGGTAATTTCGGTATCATCACTTCCTTCCTCGTGAGGACGTTCTCTCAGGGACAATTATACTCAGGTCGACGGGCCTGGAACGACACCCACACAAACCAGGTGGTAGATGAGATGTACAACTTGTACACAACTCAAGACAACAACACGGACGTTTCCGCCGATTTCTATTATTCTTACAGCCAGAACGCCGACACCTTTACTCCAGCCAGCACTCTGAGGTTTTTTAAGCCACTAGAAGAGCCTTCTGTTTTTGCGTCGATTGATCGCATTCCTGCCATAACATCGTCTGGACAGATCACCAGTTTGGGCAACACCTCCGGACCGGGCCAAGTCTCGGCTGCTCCACCCCAGCGGTAAGCGTCAAACGTTTCAATCGCGTTATTTATGTAGTCTTTCTGACTATGTACAGACATTTGTTCCAAACTACGACCACCTATCCATCCCGTGAGTGGCTACAACAGTCCTTGCAGATCTTCCGTGAGGAGGTGGAAGCAGTGAAATCTGTAGAAGGTGTGAACCCGCAAATAATCAGTTACACTATCCCATCACGCGCTATCCTTGGTATGGCCGATCGAGGTGGTAACGCTCTTGGCTTGAGCGGTGTCCGAGGACCACTGCTAAGTAAGCTCCCTTTTGCTTCCAATGACGGCGATACTGATTGAGACCACAGTAACATTCCTAAGTACCGCTTGGCTACATGCGCAGGATGATGTCTTAGTGGGTAGCTTCTACGATCGAGTGCTTTCGCGCCTGGAGGGTGTTTCTCACAGGCTGGAGGTTTATCATCCATACAAGTACACTGGTTATGGCAGATTGGGCGAAGACATCTTCGCGTCATATGGCACAGAGAATCGCGAGAAGTTGGTACAGATACAAGAGAGTGTCGATCCGAAAGGAGTCTTCACGAGAGCTGGTCTGTGCCGTGGTGGCTTCAAGGTTCGCTAAAATACCACGTATCTCACGGCCAATTGCCACACGCCCGAATTTCCAGCGATTCTGCTAGGTAACAATCAACTGCTTAATTGAATCTTGCAAATTGACATGTCATTTGAGCGTTTTTCGTCTAAATTCTTGACACAGTGTATGGACACATGGTATCTGTAACTATAATCACTAACCGGGGACATGACCACAAAGCTTCAGCTCTAACGGAGGGGAAGGCACGAAGAATATGCTAGCAAAGTCCCGGTAGGAATCACTCTCATAACTAGCTGTCCGGCCCTTAACCAGTAACAGTGAGCATTGCGCTGGGCAGATAGGATATAGAGAACTTCGCTTACTACAGTGTATGGATTGATCCTGTGGCTGTGTGTAATAGAGTACCCCGTGTTGTGCCAAGATACCTGTTGCGTTTTGCTACTAAGTGCTAGTGTCAGTTCCGAAACACGACAACAGCGAGAATTTCACTTTTTGGAATTAACGCAATTTATCGCACGTAGACGTCTGCTAGAGATGCTGTTTAACTAGCTAGCACTTAGGAGCAGCGCCTATTGCTTCTAGGGCGTTATAGTAACACTGTAGCCTTAACAGTTAATATAGCCTAGCCTAATTCGCGAGCACGCTATATGCCTTAGCACTTTTCTATATAATATACTATACCTTATTAAGCGCACTAGTAGCTAGTCTATACTAATAAATATCGTTAGTAATATTATTTATAGCTTATTAACGTTTATCTTAAAGATGCAGTATACGCCTAACCTAAGCGCTAGAAGTAATACCCTCTGTATTACCTAGAGCAAGGCTAAAGCAAGAGTAGAATATATAGCGTAGGCCCTTAGTATAACTAAGAGTAAACTTAAGAATACTATAGAACTAGTTTAATAGTCTATAGTAAACATATAATAGAATAGTAATATAGTAAAGAAGGTAAAAGTAGTAGCTAAAGATACTATAGAGGTAGGTAAAGCAATACTTGAAGTTATAAGAGAGATTAGGAATATCAAGCTATAAGAGTAAGTAAATAGACCTATAAGCTACGCTATAGTAGTAGCTAGGGATATCTTATTAGTAGTTATATATAATATATAAGGCGTAAAATAACTATCTACGCAGACATAGTATAAGGTTATTATAAATATTAAGAATCTACTTACTATATAGAGCCTAAAAGCTATAAAACCTAGTAACCTTAAACTTTATATCTAGCGTGCTATTGCGCAGAGCAGCAATAAAAATATAGTAAGTATAAAGATTATCTTATCTAACTAGCTAAAGATAAGAGACCTAAGTATTAAGATAGTAAGTAGTAATATAGTTAAGGCGCTATTATAGTTTATAGATAACTAGGCTTACTATATTAGTAGTAAAACTATAGTATAGATTATAATATTTAGCGTCCTAGCTTACTATATACGCATAAGTACAATATATATAAATAAGCTTAATAGGATGAAAGTGTAGATCGTATAGAATAACTAACTATTTATATCCTAGGTAGAAATAAGATATGTAAGCTAGCTAACTAGACATGCATCTACTAAGATATTATTAACTATTACTATTTAGTTTACTAAACTAGAAGATACTAATAGGATTATTATTTAAGGCTTAATCTAGTAGGGCAAGGTCTTCTAGTATAGGTAATATAAGTAGTAGTACTAAGTAAAGTAGTGTTTTAAGTACTAAAGATATAGCTATTTAAAAACCTAGTATAAGGTAGTAATAGTATATAGCTACTATATATAGGAGCATAATACCTAGAACTACCTATTAAAGGCTAGATAAACTATCTCTAGGAAGTATATGTTAAAGTCGTACTAAATAAAGTCTAAAAGTGTACTAGTTTAGAGATAGGTTTTAGAAATAAGTACGTTTAGGATTTAGTAGGGATAATACCTAGATAAAGTTTAATATAGTATTAGGATAATAGAAGAGTAATATACTATATAGCTTTAATATCTATAAGGTTAAGATTCTAATAATAAACTTAATTACTAAAGTTAAGTATAAACTATAAGGGTTGTGCTCTTACGTGCTATATACTTAAGATAGGAGGGTACTTATTAATAAGTAACTAAGCTTAGTTGTATAAGATATATCCTAGTGCTTATTAATAAGTATTATTATATTATACTTATTAACGAGTAGTTACGTATATTATACTTGTTGATAAGTAGTTACGTAATAGGACCTAGTAGTTACTTTTCTACTAGTTATAGTAACTCTAAGGTCTAGTTAGTAGTTACTTATTACTATACTATTCTTATATATAGAGATCGTAATAGTATACTACTAACTATAGTAAGTATAAAGCTTAGAGCTGCTAGTACCTAACTAGGAATAATAAGATAGCTAAGGTAACAGCTGTATATAAAATCTAGCTACGCTACTATTTTATTACGTAGATAATTAAGTAATATATATAGCTTAATATACTAACGTTTACTATTTAAAGGACAAGGCCTAGTTAACTAGCTACTTCTTTATAACTAATATAGCTTACTAAGTATCAATTATAAACTATATAATAACGAAAGGGAACTAATACTAGAACTAATATTAATATAATAGATTAGGAGATCCTATAAACGTAAGTAGTATAAGGAAGTATTATACTTAATATAGAGGTTACTATATTATTAATTAATATTCCTACTACTAGCTAGCCTAATAGATACTTAGGACCTATAGAGTTATATAGGTTAAGTCTAGTCCTTATTAAACTAATCCTCTCTATATAATATCTACTTTGCTTTACTATAGTAGGAGCGAGCTAGAGACTATATTAGTAGATTATACCTAGTAGAAGAGTATAAAAGGTAACTAGAAATAGCACCTTACTAGTATAGTAGTACTATAATAGTTATTAGATAGAAATTTACTCTAGTAATAATATATAAATAAACATACTATACTAAGTATACTATAGTGTTATATTGTGTGTAGTATAAACGTGTAAGTTCATATAGAAAATTGTTAAACTTAGAAAAAATTAAAGGATAAAAAAAAATAAAACCAGTTAAAAAAAATTATAAAATAGAATAAAAAGTGTATATAATAGTATAGATAGCTATATCTAGTAGTAGCTTGCTTAGTAAGCAGTATGTATTAGTAAAAAGCTAAAAAACTCTAGTATATCTATTATATTTCTATTAGTATTACTTATTTCTAGTATATATCTAGTAGAAAGTAGTTATCTACTACTAGATTATATAGTATAGTGTTAGGGTTCTAGCTATCTAATAGTATAGTATAGAAATAGTAAAAAGAAGTAAAAAAAGCTTAAAATAAGAATCTATCTAACTATACTTTATATATACTCTATAACTAGCTGCTTAGTAAGCAGAATACTATAGTACTAGAAATATCTAGTCTAAAACTATAGTATAGTGTTAGGGTTCTAGCTATTTAATAGTATAGTATAGTGTACAGAGCAAACGTGCAAGTCCAAGGCTAAAAAAGTTTAACTTAGAATTTTTTTTTCCTTCCTTATGTAGTCTTTATTGGATTTTCTTCGCTTAACTAGAGTAATAATATTAGATACTAGTATTATTCAATAGGGAACTACAGCGTTAACTTTATTTTAGTTATAGTAGCTATTAATAAGTATTATATAGCTGTGCACTATTAATTATAAGAGCTAAGCATTATAGCTAATCACATTTCTATCCTTACAACCTATACCTAATTAACGTTTTTATCCTTACAGCCTATGCCTAATTAACGTTTCTGTCCTTAGCTTCTCTATCTAATTAGAAATAGTCTTTCACTAGCGCAGCACAGACACAAACACGAAAATTTCCACCCTAATATTACTATCCTTAGTAACTATCCTTAGTTACTATCCTTAGTAAATGTTTATAAGAACTATCCTTAATAACTGTCTACGTAGCATAGACACCAACACTAATATCTCTACTCTATTTCTATACTTAATATTAAAAATTAGCCTTAACAATAATCCCTAAGATATAACTATAATATATAGTAGAGCATACCACTGCTTACGCACTAGCTATTATTACTTAAAGGGGTACCTTACAAACTTTAGGGTTAGGGTTAGGGTTAGGGTTAGGGTTAGGGTTAGGGTTAGGGTTAGGGTTAGGGTTAGGGTTAGGGTTAGGGTTAGGGTTAGGGTTAGGGTTAGGGTTAGGGTTAGGGTT